>BLSH010320921.1:285963-317326 GCA_018402905.1 Glandirana rugosa | reverse complement strand
CCTCACGGTGCGCCCACATCTCATATGATACCACAATGCCCAGGACAGCCGCTCCTCCTGCCCACCCCTTGTCCCAGCCCTGGGTAATGTGAATATTTCCTAAACTTGCATTGTTTAGGAGATATTCACACTGCATGTAGCTGGTGATGTCACCGGCGCATGCGCTCTGGAGGCATCCAAGCACGTGAATGATGTCATCACGGCGCGGCCAATCAGACAGCTGGAGGATGCGGATCTGGAAGGAGGACTAGGTGAAGATGGAAGCCCTGTCAGCAGTGAATATTTCATAATGCCATTGTCTTGCAGGGTAAAAAAAAGTGTGGTTTACTAACGCTTTAATGTGAGCCCCCCTTCTGATGGTTGTGATGGTCTGGCCTCACTTATATTAAGATTTTCATAGCTGCCTTCACTTGTCATATCAAAGACAAAACCTGTTCTTTTGCCTGGAGAAGGTATGCCATACTTCTTCTCCTTGCAGGTGTTCCACTATGTACTCACAGATCTCAATCTCACTTGAACCTGTGGCATAAGGAACCACTTTACCTTCTTTTCCTGCATCAAGGTAGCCAATGATAATGAGTGCAATAACTTCTAAATGTGCCACTGCAGCTTCTTTACTGATGTTGGATCAGCCATTTTGTGTTCTGTGCAGCCTCCCTGAAGTCTGTCACTTTACTGTAATAGCCGCTTCCCTTCTCTGTGACCCGTGGCACTGTGATTGCAACAATCTGAGTGCAAGGTATGACAAAAAACCATTGCTCACTTGCTTTCCAAGTATAATGTGAACTTGTTGGTTTCAGTCTTCTGTAATCACAATACAAATCATTAGAGCTCCATCTAGCTGCAGCCTAATAATAGTACTGGGAGGTTAAGGCCTCATACACACGGACGTTTTTACAGCCACGTTTTTCAGCGTTTTTTGCAGCTTAAAAACCTCCATGTTATCCAATGGCCCCATACACATTGACATTTCTGAGCTTTAATTGGCATTTGTAAGCTGCAAGCAGAACCCATGGCCAGCGCGTTCTGAAGCTGTAGCGCTAGAGCGTTTTTGACGCTGAGCTGGCAAAACGCTCACTAACGCGCATTAGCGATGTAGCAATGTTAACCGGCTTTTACAGAGCTGGCATTAACAGCAATGCAAACCGCAGAAGAAGTCACGTTTTTAATGCCGATTTTTCCCTGGCGTCGGTCCCGACGTTACAGCTCGTTTTTTCTTTTTTTTTTTTTTTTTTATACTTCAATCTTTTTATTGAATTTTCGCAGGTTACAGTAAATCAAAGCATTATAAGTAACTGTAAAAAGATAAACAGTCAGAGATTTGAGTTCAATATAGGAACAATTGCGATAATGGACTTTTGGTTGTCTTAAGAGAAAATAAGAATGACCTCAAATATAACACTCAATATATGGATATGGTCTGTTCGACATCTGCCTCAACCAAACACCCATAACGGTAATCTTTTTCACACAGAGTGTGAGGTGAGATAAATAACCTAAGGACCCAAGCCTGAGAGACGAGTATTATAACTCGTCCGAACAGGCCAGATAATGAGCCTCAAAGACAAATAGCGGAACAAAACTAATAACAAGTAGTTTACTTAAAACTTCAGTAGTTAGATAGCTAACCAGAAAATAAAAAGAAGGAACATTCAAGTCCCAATGGAACGAGGGAGGGCCCTCCACAACAGCCACCCCTAATGGGATCTCTCTGTGGACTGTCGTGAGGGGCCTCGTTACCCCACTTCCACCCCAAGACTTATAGTCAGAGCCACCGTAATCCGGGGACAGAAGTCTATGAGAAGCCCCGGAAGCTAATAAAATGATGTTATTTATCTGGGAACGCATACTTGACATGCTGATGTCTGAAAACAATGTACAAACCAGTTGGGTTCAAGGGAAACCCATCACTGTAAAAGTCTGGGAAACCCAACACCAAACTTTAAATTGAACACGCTTTAAATTGGGGGAGAATAGTTCACTAATTGGAGGACATCAATCACTTCCTTAATTGGAGTGTTGATATCGACCTGAGATAGTGTGGGGTGTTAAAAGGCTTGATAAGCGCGAAGTAGAATAGATTAAACCGAAGATGGAGGTAGAAGAAGGGAAAGAGATAACGAAAAGGAGAAGGAAAGACAGGTAAAAGAAGGAAGATGAGATGTCATAGTGGACCTATCTTCATTGTGAGCTAGTACACCAGTGTTCCCCGAGTGTAAAATGATGGAGACTGTTATAGGGAAATGCCTACATGGGAGGCCCATGGACTCCAAATTTTCTCAAATTTTTTAATTGAGTCTTGTAAAGTGTGATATATTTTCTCCTGGAGCATTATCCATGATATTTTCTTGATGGCCTGTTGTATATTGACAGTCCGTTTTTTTCCAGGCTTTAGCTATCGTTATTTTGGCGCCCACAAGGATCCCATCAATTAGTAATTAAGAGCTACGGTTGATGTGTAGAATTCTATGATTAAGAAGTGCTATCTCTGGGTCTTGTTTAACTTGGACGTCTGTGATTTTCCTAATTATTTGAAAAATATGATTCCAAAAACTTCTTATACGTGGACATTCCCATAGTGTATGGAGCAAAGACCCCGTGAGGTCACATCCCCGGTAGCAAAGGGGGGGGGGTCTTATACATTCTAGCCAGTCGGGTCGGGTAGAGGTACCATCTAGTCATTACCTTTAGGTTGGTTTCTATCAGAGATATATTATGAATCCCTTTGTAGGCTCGAAAAAAGTGTTCATGCCAAGACTCCAGGTCCCAGTCTAAGCCAATGTCACCTTCCCATTTTATCATATAGGCAGCTTTTCCCCTTGGTTCTGCAAGCACATTATAAATAAGAGAGATGCCCCCTTTCATGTCCGATAATTTCGAGCACCATTGCTTGTAGGGGGTCACTGTGAGTGGAGTTCGGTTATCATCCCGGAGTGTCTTAAGAAAGTGCGATAATTGAATGAAACGGAACTTCTCAGTTAGGGGCATTTCTAAAGTGCTCAAACAATATCTGAGTGTTAAGGGTCCAGCCAAATTGAAAAAGTGACCGATTCTATATAAGCCCTTATTTAGCCACCAAATAAAGGCTTTCGCGTTCTCCCCAGGGGGAAATTTAGGGTTATGGAAGATATGGGACATCGGTAGCCAAGGAGATATAAGCGAGGTGTGTTTGTGAAGTTTATCACATAAGGCCATAGAATGGGAGAGCGTTGGGGCCAAAATAGCGGGTCTAGATACAGGATTACACCAAAGTAAATAATCTAGGGTGTGGTTTGGAGTTGCTAGTCTCTCGATTGTTGTCCAATCTGGTTTCTCATATTTAGAGTGAATAGTGGAGATTTGGGCTAACTGGGCCGCTTGGTAGTACCACCAAATGTTCGGTACCCCCAAGCCTCCTTTCCTCCTAGGTCTAAAGAGGATATTATTGGCAAACCTAAAACCTTTCTTGCCCCAGATAAATTGCATAATCTCTTTCTGTATGTTTACCAGTCTACTCTTAGGGATGTGAATAGGGAGTGCACGAAAGTAATATGAGATGCATGGAAGTAGAGTCATCTTTACTGCATGGATTCTGCCCATCCAGGAAATATTCTGTTTTGACCAATTAGATAGGTCTTGTGTGAGTTTTTTAAGAAGGGGAGGATAGTTAACTTTGTAGATTTGGTCAATTAATGGTGGGATGTTGATACCTAAATAAGGAATAGATACTTCTTCCCATGCAAAAGGGAAATGATTCTTAAGGGAGACAATTATAGAGGGAGGAATTGAGATGTTCATAGCCATGGATTTGGACATGTTGACCTTCAGGCCCGAAATCTGGCCGAAGTCAGATAATAACTTAAGGAGGTTAGGGGTAGAGATCAGGAGGTTAGAAATAAAAAGGAGGACATCATCTGCAAATAAAGCACATTTGTGCTCTTTCTGCCCGCATCTTATGCCCTGAATGTCAGGGTGTTCCCTAATTGCAATAGCTAACGATTCAATCACAATAGCGAACAGCAAAGGAGAGAGTGGGCAACCCTGGCGTGTTCCGCGTCGTATGGGGAAAGGGTCCGAATAATGTCTCTGGAACCTGATTCTAGCTGTGGGCTGGGAGTACAGAGCTTCCAGAATTCCTATAAATTTCTTGCCAAATCCCCACCTAGCAAGAAGCGTGAAGAGATATTCCCAGGAAACTGTGTTGAACGCTTTATGAAGGTCTAATGACAGAATAAGTCCTTCCTGAGAGTCACTACCCCCCCCCGCCTGATCTCATTAATGAAATTAAATCTATGGCCCTTCTAACCTGATCCGGGCCCTACCTCCCAGGTATAAAGCCCACCTGATCCTTGTCTATATAATTATTTATGAATGATGCTAAACGATTGGCATAAATTTTGGTCATGATTTTGATATAGTTGTTTATCAAGGAGATGGGTCTGTAGTTTCCTAATTCGCTGTGGTCCTTGCCAGGTTTTGGGATCACTGAAATAAACGCCAAATTGGTGGCAGGGTCCACCTTCTGACCGTTTCCTAGTGAATTTATGTATCTTGCTAAGAAGGGGGATAGTGTGTGACTGAATTTTTTATAATATAAATTAGAGAACCCATCAGGACCAGGGGCAGAACTGGTTCTAAGATCTTTGATTACTAGCATGATTTCATTCTCTCTAACTGGTGCTTCTAAAATGTTTTGGTGATGCTTGCTTAGCTGAGGGAGGGGGATATCCCCCAGGAAGGTCTCTAGCTGTTGGGTTGTATCATTGTTATTTTCGGTGTAGATTTTGGTGAAGAACTTCTCAAACGTCTCAAGAATTTTCTTGGGATTTTGTGTGAGATTACCCTCCCAAGATTTGATTCTTGGACATCCTGTATTTAGGAGTTGATTTAGATGCTAAGCCAGTTCCAATTTGGTCTTTGGTGCAATAGAGTTTCCCTAGTGACCATCTGATCTGTTTTTCAGCAGAAGTGGTTAATGTAGATTAAGTTCTAATTTGGTTTTCTCTAGGTTTAGTAGGGTTCTCTCGTCGGGTTGAGCTTGTGGGTTCTGCTCATTTGTTTGATTTCCTGTTCCAATCTAGTTATTTCAGATCGGCCGCAGAACCAAAAGGACTTACCTTGCTCGTCTTAATGGGGACCAAAGAGCAACTGCAGAGAGCCGGATGGGTCTGTAGAAATTGTCTGGCAGATTTATTGTTCCACTCTGACATCTGGGAACTCAGAAAAAACAAAAAGTTCGGAGAACATAGAGGTGATCTAATAAGCAGGAAAAGAAAAGGGAAAGCAGATAGAAAAGAAGAGGAGATAAGTTGAAAATAGTAACAAAGCATCTCAATTTCTGATTTAAAAGGAGTTCCTGACCCTCCTGGGTACAGGAAGTCCTGGAGGCGTGGTCGGCTTAGGCCTACCTCACCCTGTTGCCCTAAGAGAGGGGGCGCAAAACCCAACCAGCACCCAGAAGACATTCTGAGGTACTCATTGGGTGAGGAGCATGTGATACCGCTCTGGACCTTGGGCCCAACAAGCCCGTCCAAAATAGCTATGGCCTATGGAGAAGTAATAACAGCAAATAACTTTAAAACATTTGTAACTTAAAGATATGGAACCAGGATTATATTCGAGGGTGAGGCGGTTAACCTTAATGAAAGGGTCTTAACAGAAGTTCCAAGTGGTGAGTGGGGAATATGTCTACCCCTCAGTCTAGTTTGCAGAGACTTGGGAATCCAGAACCCCATGGTTATAGCCATAAAAAATAGTCAATGAGCCAAGGTGGTAATGGCACAGCGATGGCGTATGGGTATGTTGGCAGGGAGGAATTTGATTTAGAAAGACCCTTCTTTGAGGTGGGTAGCCAAAGGTTCAATCTGCTTCCCCTCCTAGGTCTAGGAATATCACCTCTTAGTTTAGGGAGTTTATCCACAATAACAAGTAAGGAAGTAACTTGGATCCTACCCTGGCAGGTCAAGAAGGGGCGCTGTCCTATGAAATTGTCTGCAATAATGGAGGATTTCCCATTATAACAAGCCTGAAATCAAAACCGATGGAGGGTAACATAATCTGGGGAGAGTAGATCAAGACTTCCCCCTGCCACCGTTAGGGTGGTAGTGAAAGTACTTCAGGGTGCTCCATAAAGAGCGTCCATTCTAGAGGGACAGGAGCAATCACTCTTCACCCTAGTGGAGGCGTTGCAGAGAAAAAAAAGGTGAAGTGGGGATAAGAAGGTCCTCGGCGTGGTGGATGCGAAGCTTCACGTTGCCTTTTGGATTTCTGCTTATGCCAAAGTGGTGACGCCGGGCTCCCTGGTGGAGGTCACTTGGTTGGGTTTTGTTGTCCCGATGTTGTTAAATCCATGGCTTCCTGGGATATGAGGCCCAGTTGTATTAGAATTTTCTCTCCTTCTTGCAGATTGGAGAAGCCATATGTCTTGTTTTTGTAATGGAAGTTCAACTTAAATGGAAAAGACCACCAGTATTTGACTTCTTTCTGTGAGAGAGCCGTGAGTAGCGGTTTAAGAGAGCGCCTTTTCTGGATGGTGAAGGGCGAAATATCTGCGAAAATTTGGATTTGGTGCCCTAATAGAGTTATCCTGTCAGTAGTTCTAGCTCTCTTCATGACTTCTTCTTTGATCGAGAAGAAATGGGGTTTCACAATAATGTCTCTTGGGAGTCCGTCGGGCCGCGGTGTTTGCAAAGCCCCGTGGGCTCTGTCCAGTTCCAGTTTGAACTCCGGTATTTCCGGCAAGAGGTCCTTGATTAAAGTTTTCACCGACCCTTGAATGTCTTGAATTGGTTCAGAAAGTCCCCTTATACGGAAGTTATAACGTCTGCTTCTGTTCTCCAGTTCATCTAATTTAGAGAGAGCTGTATCTAATTGGTCCTGAAGAGATTGTATACATGTGGAATTCTGCACTACCATGGCAGCTGTCTGGTCCACTGCCTACTCAATGTTATCTATGTGCGTCCCCAAACTTATGATCTCCACTTTTATATTGGAAGTAATTTGTTCAGCATTCTGTGTGAGTCCTGCTGAGAGCATCTCAGAGAACCTATTGAGAAGTTGACCCAGATCATGGTGTAGGATCTGAAGGGAGGAGGCCTGTTGTTGTAAGTCTCTGGCGCTCCCAAGGGTGTCAGAGATGGAGGTGTGTAGATCATCATCAGCTAATCCCCTTAAGAGAGATACCGAGGATGCGGGGGAAGTTAGCAGGGCCCTAGGAAGTCCGTCTGATGTGGCGGGGTCCCCATTATATGGAATCAATCCCCCCTGAGAGCTCGACCCCTCCTTACTGTCCTCTGGCGTGCCGCATGGTAAAGGGGCTGACGCCATCTTGGAAGGATCCGGCGGCGGCGGGTCAAAGCGGAGTTTTCTATGAACCTCTCGCTTGAGCTGTGGTTCAAACATATGCCACTCGCCCTCCGTGCTTCCTTGTCCTGGTGTGCAAGTGGCCGGCCTTACAGTAGCTCAAGTCTGTCCGAAGAGGTGCGGAGCTCCCGGCTAGTGCGTCTTGCCGGAGGTCCCGCGCATGCGCACTCCTACAGCTCGTTTTTTCAATATGCCCATGTGTATGAGGCCTTATTGATGTACAGTTGTGCTCATAAGTTTACACACCCTGGCCGAATTTATGATTTCTTGGCCATTTTTCAGAGAATATGAATGATAACACAAAACATTTCTTTCACTCATGGTTAGTGTTTGGCTGAAGCCATTTATTATCAATCAACTGTGTTTACTCTTTTTATATCATAATGACAACAGAAACTACCCAAATTACCCTGATCAAAAGTTTACATACCCTGGTGATTTTGGCCTGATAACATGCACACAAGTTGACACAAAGGGTTTTGAATGGCTATTAAAGGTAACCATCCTCACCTGTGATCTGTTTGCTTGTAATTAGTGTGTATGTATAAAAGGTCAATGAGTTTCTGGACTCCTGACAGATCCTTGCATCTTTCACCCAGTGCTGCACTGACGTTTCTGGATTCTGAGTCATGGTGAAAGCAAAAGAATTGTCAAAGCATCTGCGGGAAAAGTTAGTTGAACTGTTTAAAACAGGAAAGGGATATAAAAAGATATTCAAGGAATTGAAAGTGCCAATCAGCAGTGTTCAAACTCTAATCAAGAAGTGGAAAATGAGGGGTTCTGTTGAAACCAAACCACGGTCAGGTAGACCAACTCATTGACCTTTTACACACACACACTAATTTCAAGCAAAGAGATCACGGGTGAGGATGGTTACTTTTAATAGCCATTCAAACCCCTGTGTACATGTTATCAGGCCAAAATCACCAAGGTATGTAAACTTTTTATCAGGGTCATTTGGGTAGTTTCTGTTGTCATTATGATTTAAAAAGAGTAAACACAGTTGATTGATAATAAATGGCTTCAGCCAAACACTAACTATGAGTGAAAGAAATGTTTTTGTGTTATCATTCATATTCTCTGAAAAATGGCCAAGAAATCATAAATTCTGTCAGGGTATGTAAACTTATGAGCACAACTGTACTTGCTACATATTACTGCCAGAATGGCAGCATTATAATCCTGCAGCTTAATGTCAATGGCTCCCACCCTACAGGGTGCAGAGAGCCGTGTGGACCTGACAGCAGCTGACACTATGCTATGGACTGCAGTTGCCAGGAAGGAGATGGGAGCCATTATAGTTAGTGTGGTCTTAGAACACCTTGAATGGGGAAAGCAGGGTGTACTGAGGGGGTGAGGGAAATATTCATGACTGTGCTTATGCTTGGAGTTGGCATCAGGCAGATTAGTGGGGAGCAGTGGAAGGAGGAGACCCAGCAAGTGAATGAATAGAAAGAAAGGGACCCCCCCTCCCCGTATGTATGGGATTTTTAAACGGCAACTTGGACACCATATGTTAGTAAAAAAGTGTATTTTATTGTTGTATATTAAAAAGTCTTGTTAATCACATTAATAAATATTTACATACAATCTATAACAAATGCAGGCATTGTGGTTGTGAATGCATTCCATATTGATGAATTATTTCCAATATTCAGAAGTTATCTCCAATAACCCGACGCGTTTCAGGTCCACACTTTTCCTCATGGGTATAATGGAGGAGACAGGTAAATTCATGTAAATGCACAAAATATATATTCTCACCGCAAGCCAGGGCAGAAACTGGGGGATGGGGGGCCGGGGGGACATCTGCCCCAGGCACTGATTTGAGATCTAGCTTCCCCACTGCCACAAGCAGATGGTACAATCTGTAATCATGTAGTTTTTAAAAATTGGAAGTATTGTTACCTCTACTTGGACGAATGTGGCTGGAAGGACGGATCACCCCCAAACCAGGTGACTACCCATGGGGGTCCCCTCACAGTAAGTCACTGTTATTCAAATGTCACCCCTACATAAGCAATGTGTATATTTGCCCCGTTCCTGAAGTCTTGTAGGGAGGAGCCGAGCACCCCCTGGTTCGGTTTGCACCAGAGCATGCGAACAGACAAAAATTTCAGGGCGAACATCCAAACACCATTAAAGTCTATGGGACGCGAACATGAATAATCAAAATTGCTCATTTTAAAGGCTTATGTTATTGCCCTAAAAAGTATATGGGGACCCGGGTCCTGCCCTAGGGGACATGTATCAATGCAAAAAAAAGTTTTTAAATCAATTGTTTTTTCAGGAGCAGTGGTTTTAATAATGCTTAAAGTAAAAAAAAAAGAAAAGTTCCTTTAAATATTGTGCCAGGGGGGTGTCCTTAGTCTTTGTGTAAAAGGGCGCATCTCTGTGAGGTGTAGAACATAGCCAGAGCAAATGACATTTCCATAGGAAAAATTGTCATTTAAAATTGCGGCTGTAATGTATTGCCGGTTCCGGGCAATATACAAAAAAATCGAACTAGCAAACAGCCAATGTTCGGATCGAATGTACGAACACCATCCCTAAAGTCTTGTAAATGATTTGTCAAAGCAGAGTTTGCAGATAGCAACTCATTCAATATGGTCCTTGATAGTTCAATTTACAGGTAAAGGTTTAATATAGTCCTTGAAAGTGGGGCAAGATAGCAAGCAGTGGGGATGGTTTCATCCATTTGACTACACTAGCCATGTCCTAGGGCATCCGCGCACCATCCTTCCTGGCTTTGCGCAGTGAATGAATTGCTCTGTCAGGTCTGTCAGCAACCCAGGAAGGACTAGGGCTCATGACTGTGGTAAGACAGATGCAAACTCCCCCTTTAAACCTTACTAACCCCATTTACTTATTCTATAATAAAAACACAGAACCAGAGTGGATGTTCGGGTTCAGTGGGTTCGGCCGAACTTCGCGAAAAAGTTCAGGTTCGGTACCGAACTTGACCCCGAACCCCATTGAAGTCAATGGGGACCCAAACTTTTCGGCACAAAAATGACTGTAATAAAGTCCTGGAAAGTGCTAGAGGGCTGCAAAAGGAAGTAAAATGATTTTAGAACAATAATCTGTCCCTTACAGCAACAGCAGGAACCTGACCCTATAGTAGGCAATGATTTTAAAACAATAATCTGTCCTTTACAGCAACAACAGGAACCTAACCCTATAGAACTAGGAGATGATTTTAGAACAATAATCTGTCCCTCTAAGCAGTAGACTCTACCTAATCCAGTCAGATCATTCTGTAATGCAGGATGAGATGTTATTAGATCTGCAATCTGTCCCTCACAGCGCTGGCAGCATCCTCTCCCTAGACTGGCCTGAGAGCATGTGACTGCAGCACTAAGTGACTCCAGCTTATACAGAGGCTGGGTCACATGATGCACTGGCCAATCACAGCCATGCCATTAGTAGGCATGGCTGTGATGGCTTCTAAGGGCAAACCAGTGAAATGCTTGTTGATTGGCTGCCCTGCAGTTATTCAACAGGCAGGATCAAATACCAGAACCCAGAACCCGAACCCAAACTTTTTTTCAAATGTCTGGGTTCAGGTCTGGGTCACGGACGCCCCAAAGTTCGGTATGGACCCAAACTTTACAGTTCAGGTTCGCTCAACTCTACACAGAATCCATTTTGGGGTAACATTGGCAGAAACCGGCCATTTATTAACAAATAAGCATTAAAACATTTTACATACAAAGTAATACATTCACAGATAGATCTTGGCTGGCGATCTTTGAAGGCACTGAAAAGATTCCAAACTAGATTATGTATCTGCGTGACACACCAGGTCCCCAGCCACAACACACCGACTCGAGGACGATCCAAAATCTCCACCTTCAAATGCAGATAACCAAATACTCAATGCCCAGGTAAACCTCGGTTAACTGGCACTGTACCGAGGACACCATACCATAGATGGTTCCCCACTATGCCATATCATTATAAATTTAGAAGGACTCCAAAGATCCCAACCACCCCCTCCTGTCATAATCAAAACCAGACGTCCTTCCTTCAAGGGTGGGAAGGTTGGAAGCTGCTTCTTCGCCGTTCACTGCCTCCGAATGACCATGCCTTGACCCCTCTCTTCCTGTCTGCAACCTGATACCACCCCCCACTGACTCATTACAGCCCATCTAACTTCTCTTAACCATTTAATGTCCTGTGCCCTGCTACCAAGTCATGCCAGCCCTATGCTCATTTCTCTTTTCTTTCTTTTGCTTTGGGCTTATCTGTCTGGGTGGGGGACTCTTTCACCTCTTTACCCAGGCATCACAAGACTTGCCACAGAATCCTGGTCAGGAGGAATGACAGGAGGAGATGACAGCTGTGTGAACAGAAGGAGGAGAAGCCAAGTTACCTGACCTTTTTCTAGCAGCTCCCTGACCTTAGAGACAAGAAATTACGTATACATGATGAAACACAAATGGGCATCAACTCTTCTATAGTGGTAGTTCCTCTGCTCAGTGAGGATTTACCTCAGTGTAGAATTTTTTGTAGAGTTCAGACCCAGCCCCCTCACCTTGTGCCTAAGTAGCCAATACCCATAGGCGTGCGCACAGGGTGTGCCAGGTGTGCCCAGGCACACCCTAATCACCCTGTGCAGCACAGATTCCCCTACTACCCTGGCTCCACCCCTCCTCCCCCCCCACAGCACTTTTGGCTTCCATCCTCTCCTCTCCGGCCGGCTGCTGCTGTGGGGATGTTTTAGGATTGGAGTGGGGGATAGGGCTAGTATATATGTGATTACCGGCCCCTTCCCTTTCTGAGTGAACATTGTGAGTGATCGGTGGTGTGTGTTTGAGCTTTGGGGTGCACACCCTAATGCAATAGGCTGTGCACGCCTATGCCAATACCCTTGGAGCTACTTTAAATTGTTGCATATGTCCACGCCCAATAATTGAGATCAATTCATTCAAGGCTCCTTTTCCCTATGTGCTCAAGGGGCCTTCATAACCATAAAGCAGTTACTCAAATCAAACTGGCATAATTTCAGGAAAAGCAATAAAAACAAGTGCAGTCCTTTATATAGCATAGGTCCTGTTTGGCATTCAAATTTTACGGTGGAAGCGTAATGCCCTTAATTGGGTGTCCAAGACCCGGCTTATGAATAGGGCAAATACATTTTGCTTTCCATGATGTTTTTCTTTTGGGCCCCTTTTCTACTTCCCTGAAATAGAAAGTACTCACCATAGGCATGTGCACAGGGTGTGCTGGGTGTGCCTGGCACACCCTAATCACCCCATATGCATTAGCAATATCGCTCTGTGTGCCAGCAGGATGATGGGAAGGATCCCCCCTTACTGGTTCTGCCATAAGAGAAGTGTTCATGCACTTCTCTTTCACTGTGCCGGTAGGGAGATCAATGTGCCGGGTCACATATATGTAGACACCCACAGACGTTTGTTTAAATGTTAGGGTGCACACCCTAATGCAGTAGGCTGCACGCACCTATGGTACTCACAAAGGTATGTTAAAAAATATATAAAGATTTATACATGCATTCTTTTTTGTTAATTAAATTGTTTTTATGGGATATATACATAAAATGAATTTTTCCTCAATTCATGACAGATGCGGATTGACATTTAACATTCTTACACAAATATGCGAATTCCTCATATACGAATGTGCAGAGCATTGAGGGGAAAAATATACGAGTATGAAGGAAGTAAAACATATTGCATTGTAACATACCAAACACTCCCATCACCAATATAAAAAAAACCCTAAATTGCTTACATACACACAGCAGATGCCAAAGTATTCTAAATATTAACATGAATTAATTGGATTAAAATACCAGATAATTTTTTTTTTACCCGATACACAAGACATTTGAATGCCGGTTCACACTAGTGCAATGACAGACATTGAATGTGATTCGCACCGCAGTGCTGTTCACATTACATGCGATGTCTGTGCAATGCAATTTCACCCATACAAATTGTATGGCTGAAATCGCATTGTATTCACACCAAAATGGTGCAGGACCCTTTTTGTGGTCTGCACTGGATCGCATGAGTGTTCGCGCTTATGCGATCCGACTCCTGCATCATGTCACAGTTCGCCCTGAGATCTGCGAGCCAATTTGGGGGTGTTGTTAACTTTTTATTGACACCCGCAGCAATTCACAGATCTCAATATAAACCAGTAAGCGATTCAGGTACGATGCGGGAACCCGTACTAGATTCGCAGGTTTCTCGCATCACACAAGTGTGAACCGGCACTAAAGTGAAGGGTGTACCTGCATTCCCTGGACAATATTGCGGGACACAAAGATAGGCGTTGTGGAGGTGATGCATTTGGGGTTTTATTTTTGTAATTTTTTAATGTTTTTTCCCTCTCTCTCTCTCTCTCGTTATCCACCCCCGCCCCCTTTTTTTTCTTCTTGTACACTTATACTCAACCAGATAGTCTTTGAGCAATTTTGTCTCTGTCCCACTACAGGGTTTGCAGAATCGAGTCCATTTGAGCTCCCATACTTGCATGTAACACTCTTTTCTGCTTCTTGACGGATGTTTAATTATCCCTAAGATATGCTTAACCAACCTTCATGCAAGATCTCATATTGTTACCCTAGCTTTTACTATTCATGTGTTCAAGATCTGTCTCACTTGAACTTTGTGTGATGTTTATTTCATGTATATGAGTAGTATTATTTTTGTTACATTACACTGTAAACACTATATTTTGGAAAAATTAAAAAAAATAATGTTTAAAAAATATTAACATTAATATTTGACTGCATCTTATTGCTCTTAGGGTGTTGCCTTAAAGTAGCTATAAAGGCAGAAGGTGTAGCAGCCTCCCCAGCACCCCATCTCTCTCCAGTGGTGTCCACAAGTGTCTTAGCCTTCCAGGACACTCCTCCTGATTGGCTGAGACACAGCAGCGGCATCATTGGCTCCTGTGCCTGTCAATCAAAGCCAGTTAGCAAATCAGGGGAGATGGGGGCAAGGCCGGGGCAGGGCTCCCTTTCTGAATGGACACACGGAGCTGTGACTCTGCTCTGGTGTCCCCTTAACAAGCAGCTTGCTGTGGGGGCACTCAACAGGGGGAGGACCAGAAGCCGTGAAGAGGGACCCGAGAAGAGGAGGATCTGGGCTGCTCTGTGCAAAACCAACTGCACATAGGAGGTAAGTATAACATGTTTGTTATTTATTTAAAAAAAAAAAATGATGATTAGATGCCAACCATGCGCATCTCCATAACATGGCGTATTTACCAAAAAATACATTAGTGCCACCAAGTTGCTTAAAGTGATTGTAAAGACTCATTTTTTTAAAATATAACAAACATGTTATACTTACCTACTCTATGCAGAGTGCCCCCTCAGCCAGCAGCTCTCTATCGGGGCAGCCGAGCCGAGTCAGAGTTCCATGTATCCATTCAGACATGGAGCCCTGACCCGGCCCCACCCCCTCTCTCCCTCGATTGGCTGACTGACTTTGATTGACAGCCACAGGAGCCAATGGCACCCCTGCTGTGTCTCAGCCAATAAGGAGGAGAGACCCAGGCAGCTAAGACACTCGTGGACATCACTGGAGAGAGAAAGGGCACGGGTAAGTATTAGAGGGGCTGAGGGAGGCTGCTACACACAAAAGGTTTTTCATCTTAATGCATAGAATGCATTAAGATAAAAAAAACCTTCTGCCTTTGCAACCCCTTTAAAAAAAAGAGCATACTATTCAGACTCTGTGCATGCACATTAGTACACAACAGGGTGGTGTGTTTGCATCCAGATGTATTTCATGTGTTTTCAGGGCTTCAGTTTACATATGCATTACCTGTTTTTGAGCTCACTATGGCTATTGTAGTTAACCACTTAACCACTTCCCGCCCGGCGCATTGACAAATGACGTCCGGGCGGGGGGTTCATTATCCTGACTGGACGTCTATTGACGTCCTCAGGATAATGCGCGATCGCGCGCCCCTGGGGGCGCGCATCGCGGCGATCGGTGGTGCCGTGGGTCAGTCTGACCCACCGCATTACCGACCGAGGTAAAAGGCTTCGATCCGAAGCCTTTTACCATGTGATCAGCCGTGACCAATCACGGCTGATCACAGTGTAAATAGGAAGAGCCGTTGATCGGCTTTTCCTCTGCTCAGGTCTGCAGACCTGAGCAGCGGAGAGCCGATCGGCTGCTCTTCTGACAGGGGGGCTGTCATTCGAATCGCAACAGCACTGAAAGCTGAAAATTGGTCTGGGCGGGAAGTGTCCTAAGTGCCCGGTATTGAAGTGGTTAAACTACGGAAGATTTACCCCCTTCCTGACCAGACATTTTTTTGCGATACGGCACTGCGTTACTTTAACTGACAATTGCGCGGTCGTGCGACGCTGTACCTAAATAAAATTGATGTCCTTTTTTTCCCACAAATAGAGCTTTCTTTTGGTGGTATTTGTTCACCTCTGTGGTTTTTATTTTTTTTGCACTATAAAAAAACACAACAAAAAAATGTATTCTGCTACATATTTTTGTTAAAAAAAAATACCAATAAGCGTATATTGATTGGTTTGCACAAAAGTTATAGTGTCTACAAACTACGGAATAGATTTATGGAGTTTTTATTTATTTTTTACTAGTAATGGTGGTGATTAGTGACTTAAAGCAGGACTAAGATATTGTGGAGGACAAATCGGACACCTGACACTTCTGACACATTTTTGTGGACCACTGACAGTATTACAGTGATCAGTGCTAAAAATATGCACTGTCGATGTACTAATGAGACTGGCAGGGAAGGGGTTAAGAAAAGGGCTGATCAAAGGATTAACTAGCTGGTGATTTAGTAGTGTCTAGCTGGGGATTTAGTGTAGTGGGGGAGGTGATTTTACTAGTGAAAGTTATGGATTGGTGTTCCACGCCTTCTGTACTGACAAAACGGCAATCTGCCTTGTTTACATAACCAAATCGTCATTATGCCTGTATACCGAACGATCAGCGGGTGTCAGCGGACATCAGGTCTGTGGGACTTGCTGATCAGCTCCCGCTGTGTAAGATCACAGTGGGAGCGAGCCGCTGGTGGTGCCCTTGCGCCCGATACCTGGAAGTTCAGGATCACATATACAGTATATATATGTGATCTGGCGCAACACGGCCGCCCTGTAGCAGTAAATGTGCTATGGGGTGGTTGGCAAGTGGTTAAAACATACTACAGCTGCCCCTAAAAATGAATTTTATATAAATTAAGCTTAGAGCTTAGAGATCTGTATATATGTGCACAACTACTGACCTGGTTCTTAAAGTGATATTAAAGTCTAAAAATGTTTTAAATAAAATAATAAGCATGTTATATGTACTTGCTCTGTGCAAGGATATTGCACAGGGTGGTCCATCGCCGGCGCTTTCCCATCCTGCTCTTCTCCAAAAGCCCCCATAGCAAGACTTGTGCTATGGGTGCATTAGTGTGGGTGTGCTCCCGAGCCAGGCTGTGTAAGTCCATAGACATGCACAGCCTGGCTTGGCCATGACCCCCGCACTCTCCTCACATGATTTGACTGACAGCAGCAGTCTTTTGTGAGACAAAGAATATGGGAGAAATTAATTGCAACCGGTCACAACGCTGGATCAAGTGAGTGGGGTGGGGGGGGCGAGGCAGAAAGTGCATTAAAGCGGAGTTCCACCCACATTTGGAACTTCCGCTGATCTAATTCCCCCCCCCCTCAGGTGTCACATTCGGCACCTTTACGGGGGTAGGGGGAAGAGGATACCTGTCTTCGACAGGTATTTTGTTCCCACTTCTGGGAGCCCAGGCTGCGGCGCATCCCGTCAGCAGCCCGGCTACCTCTTCCTCCCTCCTCCACCGACGGGCCACTGACAAAGCACAGCACGCTTTGCACATGCACAGTAGATGCCTGGCCGTGTAGCCAAAAGGCTCCACTGCCGGGTTCCCTTATTAGCAATGGCTGTGCCGGCACCCGTTCAGCCGATCCGAAGATCGGCGGCGGTGCTGGCATCGCTGGATTCCAGGACAGGTAAGAGTCCTAAAGCTAAAGGTCAGTAGCTACTGTATGTATAGCTGCTGACTTTTAATTATCAAAGTGGTGGCGGACCTCTGCTTTAAGGTAAAAAAAAAAAAAAATTGTTTAGAACTACTTTGAATGTGGAACAACTATAAAGCAGCTTCCTTAAAGCTTTGATAAATTCTGGGATGCATGCTTTTCCGCAAATATGGAACCTCTGTTGTTTCAGCATATGCAAATATACTTTAAATCAACGCCCTGTGTATTGTATAAGGCATTTGTTTTTGCGTGGATTTACTGTAAAATTATTGCTTTTCTGACATTTCAAGCTAGGAAAATCAGACATGTGATATACTGTATTACACAAGGAAGTTTTCTTGCTTTTCAGGTTTTATTTTAACTTACAGTAAAAGGCTATGTTCACTTTCAGAGAAACCAAGTCAAATGAAAAGGGGTGGTTTCTGTATAGATGTGAGACGTGATCTTAAAGCGAGTGTGAAAGAAAACCTTGTTGATGAAGAGTGTGACGGTAAACAAAAGGGAAAAGACAAGCACAACCTCCATAGTGTAGCAAACAAGATGAACAGAATTTATTAATGATTAAAACCACACTCACAAAGGGGGAGCTTGTGCAAAGCGGTAAAAGTCAAAGCTGCTGCCTCTGGAGCCGCTGTGGAATTCCCCTGATTTGGCCATAAGCAGGGGGAGAAGAGCACAGGCAGGAGGGAGCTGCTGCTGCAGGAAGACTACCTGACCGGGGATAGAAGCCAGAGCCTGGATGGAGAGGATGCCTGACACCGCTGGGAGATAGGGACACATATCAATGCATGTCACTTCTTCTTCAGCCTATCTAAAATGGCCTGCTGAAAATAAATACAGCACTATAGGGGTGGGTCCAGGAATGGCTGCAACTGCTCAACAGGAGGGTCAAAAAACCACAGGTGCTGGTAACAGGAACCGCAAATGGCAGAGTGTAGGAGCAAGGGGTGAACTGCTTTACATGTAATATACCCTAATAAGAGCAAATAATAAAGTTGTGACTGTGTCATAGTAAAATATACACATATATACATGTAGCGGTGTCCCCGACTCCTAGAAGCCTAGTGGTGACCTCCAGAGTCAGGGAGAGCCGACATCCTTCCTCGAAGTGTGGGTTATTAGGCAAGGTGGGTGTAATGCAGACATCTCAAGTCTCCCATGAGTTTCGGGAGTCTCTCACATTTGGCTGCGGGCTCACGGACACCCGCGAGCATCGGGCGATCTCCTGGCTGGGCCTGTCACTCCCAAATCCTGTCCAACAATAAACTAATCTCCCGCTGTGCAGCTGTTTATAAAATAAAATTCTCCGGGACCCTCTGTTCAAAAGGTGCCGGATGACAGTAAGCGGATTCGTTTATCACTTTCGGCTTTGGGCGGATTAATCCGCAGCAGTGCTCTGCACAGTTGAAAGCTGGCCTGTGCTATATCAGTACACTGGAGCCGGCTAGGAGCACTGCTGCAGATTAATCTACCTAAAGCCGAAAGTAATGAAATAGTCCACTGGCTGTTCCCTGGCCCCCACCAAACACAGAGGAGACCCGGAGATGTTTTTTCTATAAAACAGCTGCACAGCGGGAGATTCATTTATTGTTGAACGGGATTTGGGAGTGCCCATCCTCTCACCTCGCCCCCAGGTTCCCAGCTCCAGAGGAACCACCTGCAGGAGTCAGCACAACATCTGGGACCTAGGAAGAAGAAGCTGCCCAGACCAGGTACTGGGGGGGCTAACATTAATGGGCACTGGTGTGGCTGCATTAATGGGCACTGGTGTGGCTGCATTAATGGGCACTGTTGTGGCTGCATTAATGGGCACTGTTGTGGCTGCATTAATGGCCAATGGTGTGGCTGCATTGATGGGCACTGGTGTGGGCTGCATTGATGAGCACTGGTGTGGCTGCATTGATGGGCACTGGTGTGGCTGCATTGATGGGCACTGGTGTGGCTGCATTAATGGGCACTGGTGTGGCTGCATTAATGGGCACTGGTGTGGCTGCATTAATGGGCACTGGTGTGGCTGTATTAATGGGCACCGATCAGGCTACATTAATGGGCACTGTGAGGCTGTATTGATGGGCACTGGTGTGGCTGCATTGAAGGGCACTTGTAAGCCTGCATTTAATTGGAGGGGGGGGTCGAAGCCAGCGTGAACCGTCACCTCCCTGAAATGAACAATGAACTTGCCACCTCCCTGAAATTAGTTTTTGCAGGTTAAGATATCTGGTAATGCAAGTTGGAAATATGGGTGCCAGTCACTTTTTGGAAACATCTGAATTAACGGAAAACCATTCAGCAAGATTTTCCAAAAACAAATTTTTGAAAAGAACGAAAATGCGAAAGAGCGAAAATCTGAAATTTGAAAATCCGAAAATTCAAAAGAACGAAAATCCAAAACTCGAAAGATCGAAAATAAGAATGAAAATCCAAAAATTAGAAAGAACAAAAATAAGAACGAAAATCTGAAAAAACGTAATTCCAAAAGAACGAAAATCCGAAAATAAGAACAAACATTTATAATAATAGTTATAAACTATTAAATTATAGGTATTGGAATTTCCTTTCAAATTTGGCTGTTAGTGAACGTAACAAATACAAATGTATCCAAATTTACAAATTTTTGTATGGAACGTACCGGATTTGAATTCTTCCGAATTTCCGAATTACCGATATAACAATACCGCATCTATACGAACAGAGCGTATTGAAATAAAATTTTTCTAAATTTACATATTACCAAAATAACAAATACCGCATCTATACAAATGGAACATCATTTTTACAAATTTATTTGAAATAATTTTTTTCCCCCAAAAAAAGGGGGGAAAAAAAATCAATGAAACGAAAACGAAAAAAAAAGAATTTTTCAGCAGTGCACATGTCTACTTGGCACTCTGCTGAAGCTTTTACACTACTTCACTGTCCCCGGCTGGTGAAAAGACTGCTCTGGTACTTCTTCAGACTTCCATACGCTGGCCCCTGGCAACCAGAGTGGTCGACCCTGATGGCAACTGCTTCTCCTTTGCCTCTGGCAACAATTCGGGTTCCCCGTCCGGCTGCATCTCTGCAACTTGGTTAGGCTCCGGGCCTGAAGCCCCAACCCCGCGCTGCTTCTCTCAAACCTGGATAGGTCTCAGACAGCCTAGTAGCCAGGTGCTCCCAGGATAGGCCTCAGGCTTCTGGCCTAGCAACCCAGAGCGGTACAACACACATCCACCCAGACAGCCGTCCAGGTGGCACAGAACCCCGATCACCTGACTCCTCCCAAATAAATAGGCTCTCCCAGCAGGCCAAGGGGCAAAGAAACCCCTGCCAAATGGCTGAGGCAACATATCCACTTCTAGTCTGGATTCCCTATGCCCTAGTCAATCTAATGCCACAGATAACAATGCCACCTAGTGACAAAAGAGAGAAGTGCATCAAACCCAGATTTAGGGAAAAGTCAGTGGATCTCCCTAACAATCAGCCAAGCTAGTTACCAGATAGCAGATTAAATTTGTTAGCAACCCTGCCTAATACCAGGGTGCTACATCCTCCCCATGCCAAGGGAAACTACGTCTCGGAGTTTGCAACAAAAAGAAAAAAGTTCTCTCAATTGTAACAACACATGTGGTATGCCACATGAAATGAGTAAACATAGCATATGTACAAAGGCAAGTGGCAGTTCACACAAGGGCAGATAAATAGAGGGCAGTATGTACAATTTTGCGTGTGGCATACCACCCAAACAAATAAGGGAAAATACAAAAACAGTAGCCTTATATCCTTACTATCTATCTACTATATACACCTGTAAAGAATAGAAAGTTTAGCATTGTTCCACAAGCTGAGGTCATTGTCTCTCCTTAGCCAAGGAAGATGCAATAGGTGCTGGAAAACCTGAAAGAGAAGAAAATAGACAGCATAGAAACACATCTTATCCCTATATTAACACAGTGCAATGTGTACATAAGTGAAGTTTGTTCACTTTCAGCCGAAAACAACAAAGTGGTGCAAAATGAACACAGTGATATATCTCAATCTACATATATACTTTAGAAATGACTATTGAACGGCCACACTTCAGTATTTTTGGATTTTTTATAATAAACGTTTTATCGTACGTACTTCACCATTGGAAGCCCCGTTTTGTTTTTGCTCTTTTCTCTGGGACTCCTGCCATGGACGGTTGTCATCCCTGGAGCCTTTGAGACGATCCATCCACCTTTCATATCTGTTCCCACCATCTATCTGGTAAGTGGGGTTTCTTTGGGCTGCCGGGAGGACACGATCCGCATATACCATTTGCTTCCATAGCTTATTGGCCTGGTTCAGGCCAGGGGAATCTGGTAAGTAGGACCACAGACCGATCCCTTAGGCATTACATAAGAGCTACAGACAACCGGGACCATTGGTTTAATTTCCAGCAACTTTCACCTGCATGCAGAGATACATTAACCCCTCAGTCAACTGATAGGACTTTCAAGGGATTTATTACAGCAGCACCCTATTAATACATATGTTCAGTTATTATATTTGCTGTTTAGGCACTATTATCACTGTTTAGGCGCTATGATTCCAACTGAGCAGAAAGTGTAGTCTCTGGTTTTATCCAGGAGACAACGCACTTGCCATACATGAGAGATTCTTTTCTATGTGTGAGTAACTGCTTTATGAGCGCGGTACCCCTATAATTTGTGTTTTTTAGTATAACCTGCTATAGTTTTACTGTCGTACCAGCAGCTCCATATCTTTCAATAGTGTTTCCCATAGGCGCGGATTTCTATTTGCATTATTAAGGCAAGGAGATAGGCAGGCAGGAAGCTCCGTACTCAACTATTCCTGTCCATTCATTCTGTGGAGCTGAGGCTACACAGATAGAGATTGAGGGCTGAGGTTTGTTTAAACCCCTAATATCTCATCAAAGCCTCCCAACAGAGCTCCTAAAATAAATTGTAAAAAAATATAAAAATAAAATTGTAAAAGAAATAAAATGATATGGTAAAAAAATAAAAATGAGGGAACTATCGGGATTGCAAAGGTTGCTATTTGGACCGGGCCCTGGCATTTCACCACCATGGAGAGGCCCGAAGATGGCAGAAAGGGGGCCCACTGCAGAACTTGTAAAAGGGTGCTGCGGCAGGACCGTAATAAAGAGACCAGCGATGGGAGTAAAGGGCCCCAGGATCAGCGGAAAGAGGGGAGGGCCCTGGCCAGGGGTCAGGGAGGCCCTTCATAATTTCTTGCACCGGGGCCCTAAAGGTTCTAGTTACGCCTCTGGTCACAAGGGTCAGAGGAGCAGCATCTCTGATAGGACGGAGGATGGCAGCAGGACTCTTGGTGATTCCCTGAACTGGGATGGCAACATTCTTGTCCCAATCCACTTCCAAGGCCCGTGGTGGTGATGTTGGTGAGACTACCTCAAGTAGGGGTTCCCCGCAGTGTCCAAAGATGAACAAGGGCTGTACACTGGTAACAAGGCTGGAACATGTCTCGCAGTCTATCCCAATAGCTTCATAGGCACCCGCCGTGTAGAGTGCAAGGCTATCTTTGGGCACATACCACACTCCTGTATCTTTTTTTCTAAAAAAGAATATAAAATTATAAAGTAATATAATAAAAATAAAAGAATAGTAATGGAATTGAAAATACGAGAGTATAATAGAACAGAAAAAAATAGAACAGAATAGATTACAATAGAATATATAACCATCTTCTGAAATTCGAATTTTCCGCAATTCCAGTTTTGAATACAATAAATTTGAATTTGAATACAAAAGATTAGAATAGAAAATAATAGAAAAGAATAGAATAGAACATAGGAGAATATAATAGAATAGACTAGAAAAACAATAGAAAAGAATAAAATATAATAGAATATAATATATAACAATCTTCTGAAATTCGAATTTCAAATAGAATGAATTCCGATTTCGAATTTCAAAAGAAAAGGTTAGAAAAGAATAGGATAGAAAATAAGAGAATACAATAGAATAGAAAATAACGGAATAGAAAAATAGAAAATAATACTGTATAATAAAACAGAAAGAACATAATATATAACAATCTCCAGAAATTCAAATTTTCGAATAGAATAAATCTCAATTTTGAATAGACTGATTTTGAATAGAGAAGATTATAATAGAATAGACAATAAAAGAAAATAATAGAATATAAAATATAAGTATAAAATAGAAAATAATAGAATAGAAAAACAATAGAACAGAAGATTAAGATAAAATATATAACCATCTTTCGAAATTCGAATAGGATAGAAAATAAGAGAAAAGAATAGAATAGAACATAAAAGAATTTGTTTTGGCCTGGAACTCATGAAGCCAAAAACCTGAGAGAGCTTCTGAACTGAAATTGCTTTGTGACTGAAACAAAAGGTTTGCATTATCTTTGTTATGTGGGTGACTGGGAGAAGCCCTTTACCTCTGAGTTAGGAACCTGGAAATGTTTAGTAAGAGCCCGGATGGCAAGGATGTATTTTTTGTTTTGTTTGTTTGATTTTTCATGCAACCTTTAATATAAAATTGGCTACAAGTCAGCTTTTAAGAAAGACCTGCTGTCTGGACTACCTTTTCCCAGGGAAGGTGATCCACACTTGAGCTACAATATATATATATATATATATATATATATATATATATATATTTACAGTATCTAACATAAGTGAGTACATCACTCACATTTTTGTAAATATTTTATTATATCTTTTCATGTGACAACACTAAAGAAATGACACTTCTGCTACAATGTAAAGTAGTGAGTGTACAGCTTGTATAACAGTGTAAATTTGCTGTCCCCTCCAAATAACTCAACACACAGCCATTATTGTCTACAATGCTGGCAACAAAAGTGGGTACACCCCTAAGTGAAAATGTTCAAATTGGGACAATTAGCCATTTTCCCTCTCCAGTGTCATGTGACTAGTTAGTGTTACAAGGTCTCAGGTGTGAATGGGGAGCAGGTGTGTTAAATTTGGTGTTATCACTCTCAGTCTCTCATATTGGTCACTGGAAGTTCAACATGGCACCTCATGACAAAGAACTCTGGATCGGAAAAAAAGAATTGTTGCTCTACATAAAGATGGCCTAGGCTATAAGAAGATTGCCAAGACCCTGAAACTAAGCTGCAGCAAGGTGGCCAAGATCATACAATGGTTTAACAGGACAGGTTCCACTCAGCACAGGCCTCGCCGTGGTCAACCAAAGGAGTTGAGTGCACATGCTCAGCATCATGTCAAGAGGTTGTCTTTGGGAAATAGATGTATGAGTGCTGCCAGCATTGCTGCAGAGGTTGAAGGTGGGAGGGGTCAGCCTGTCAGTGCTCAGACCATACGCTGCACACTGCATCAAATTGGCTGTTGTCTCAGAAGGAAGCCTCTTCTAAAGATGATTCACAAGAAAGCCTGCAAACAGTTTGCTGAAGACAAGCAGACTAAGGACATGGATTACTGGAATAATGTCCTTTGGTCTGATGAGACCAAGATAAACTTATTTGGTTCAGATGGTGTCAAGCGTGTGTGGCGGCAACCAGGTGAGGAGTACAAAGACAAGTTTGTCTTGTCTTTAGTTAAGCATGGTGGTGAGAGTGTCATGGTCTGGGCTGCATGAGTGCTGCCAGCACTGGGGAGCTACAGTTCATTGAGGGAACCATGAATGCCAACATGTACTGTGACATACAGAAGCAGAGCATGATCCCTTCACTTCGGAGACTGGGCCACAGGGCAGTATTCCAAAATGATAATGACCCCAAACACACCTCCAAGATGACCACTACCTTGCTAAAGAAGCTGACGGTAAAGGCGATGGACCGGCCAAGCATTTCTCCAGACCTAAACCCTATTGAGCATCTGTGGGGCATCCTCAAATGGAAGGTGGAGGAGCACAAGGTCTCTAACATCCACCAGCTCCATGATGTCATTGTGGAAGAGGACTCCAGTGGCAACCTGTGAAGCTCTGGTGAACTCCATGCCCAAGAGGGTTAAGGCAGTGCCGAAAATAATGGTGGCCACACAAAATATTGGCATTTTTGGCCCAATTTGGACGTTTTCACTTAGGGGTGTACTCACTTTTGTTACCAGCGGTTTAGACATTAATGGCTGTGAGTTATTTTGAGGGGACAGCAAATTTACACTGTTATACAAGCTGTACATTGACTATTTTACATTGTAGCAAAGTGTAATTTCTTCAGTGTTTTCAAATGAAAAAAAGAATAAAATATTTACAAAAATGTGAGGGATGTACTCACTTTTGTGAGATACTGTATATATATATATATATATATATATATCTATCAGGGACGTGCAGTCAGGGGAGGCAGGTGAGGCAGAGCCACGAACATAAAAAAGAAGATGGACTTCGAGGGTAGTAGCACGGCGACCTGAGGTCACAGAGACCCCCAAATTTGGTAGGTATGTAGCTGAAGTCCTACCCCACCACTGGTAAAAAAAAATTGGGGCTTCAAACATCAATGGTTCCGGAGATACAGGGCTCATTGCGCAGCCCGTCAGAAGCGATATAAACAGTAGAAACAGGGGTGTAGCGCCACTGATATGAGTTCATTCACAATAATCCATTGTATGAAATATAATCGAAGAGGGTAGAAGTTCCAAAACCATTACATGCATAAAGAGTGTTAGAGTGTCTTATCACCTCCAAGTTCAAAGAGGCAATTCTGCTCACTGGATAGTCTGGACCCTTTAATTACAGAGGGACAGACACGCCTTATTCAGAGTAAAAATGCCACACGTCCTAGATATCACCATATGGACTGGCTCCAACACTCCAGAGGCAGACAAGACTCCAGCCACACTCCACAATGCATTTGGATGAATCAGCACCAATACAGCGGGAACACTCTTATCCTCAAAATAATAATAAAGGCCACATGGTGTACTACATAATAAAACCTTCAAAGCTAATTTATTGTAAAAGGTTTACACTCATACTTCCAAAGTAGTTCACAGGCATATAGGTTGAAAACCACTGTAAAAGCTGCGTGCTTGCGTCAAAGGACCCCGCCTTTCATGTATCTTTAAAAAATTTACATCTTTAGAGGTGACCTACCTGCAGAAGCTACATACAGAGCAGCCAGTTTAAATACAAGCTGTCACGCACTGTTTGCAGCAGACTGAGAGGATGAGCTCACAGTGCCTCTCCTCACTTCTTGTCAGAGCCACTGAGCTCAATGGACAGCTTGGAGCCTTATCCAATGGTAAAGCACCATAGGCCCAAGCTGTCCAATAAAACTGCTGCAGTGGAGGCACGCCTCACTGCAGTGTCATAGAAGGGGGCATGTGTCTAAACAGGCATCACTGAGATATCACCAGACAAAGACAAGGATGTAATTTGTCTATAGGCCGGTAGAGAAGTATAATAATTATTTGTGTATTACTTACTTATGGTAATTACCCCCTTGCCACCCAGGCCAATTCTGACACTTCTCTCCTGCATGCAAAAATCATCATTTTTTTTGCTAGAAAATTACTCTGAACCCCCAAACATTAAATATATTGTTTTAGCAGACACCCTAGGGAATAAAATGGCGGCCATTGCAACTTTTTATGTTACACAGTATTTTTTCAATTTGTTACATGTTTTTTTTTTTTGGAAAGAAACTGTTTCATGACATAAAAAAAAAAAGTAAAGTTAACCCGTTTTTTTGTAATGTGCTAGAATTATAGCTCTCACTCGTTTGCGGTGGATGTAACCTGTGTGTATCTGGCTCTGATACTAGCCAGTGCCTCACCAGCCATTGACCTCACCGCACGTCCCTGATATATATATATGTATATATATATATATATATATATATATATATATATACACGCACACACATAGGCATACACATATCTATACTGTACGTACACATATATACACATATCAATACATACACAGATATAGATGTAATTTAATTACTCTGTTTCCAGGAGGACCTTCAGGGTGTAATAATCAAATATGTCAAAACCATAGGTGGCCATGATTCTGTGAGGTATATAGGGTTCTCAGATAGTCTCTAACTATAATGGCTCTGCAGAAGTCCTGGGAGGGGGGAGAGGGGTGGGGGAGACAATGGATGATGACCAGACACCACTCCTTATAATGACCAAGATGAATGGTGGGCCTCCAGAACTCCAGAATGAAATAGCTCAGGGGCACAAGAGGATTATATGATGGTATTCACTTAAAGCTCCTCATTGGGGTTATTGGGCAACATATTGTTGAGCCTAAATATCTACTAATTCTCTCTGGAGCACAATGCCTTGAAACTTTCGCCCTCCGGCAGGGACCGTGTGATGGATTCCATCACAAACACTCTGAGTACCCTGGGATTCTTGTGATGTTGCAAAGGACAATGTCTGGATACACTTAATTTGGGAAGGCCTTTCTCCACATTCCTACTACAATGCTATCCAAATTCTTGCTCAAAGTGGTCTGACAGTCCTACCCTTGTACTGCAAACCACAAGAGCAGTGGATGCAGTACACTAAAAACCTTCAATGGGGTAGGGGTGGCCCTGTGAATCCATAAATAATTGTTGCCCATGACTGACAAAGGCACAGGTTGGACAGTTGTAGTTCTTGCATTTGAATAGCCCCTTGAGAACTAGGAAAGTGGGAAGGTCACAGGCAGGCATGGCAGTGGCAGGTAATAATTTGCTCAGGGCAATGAAGTTCTTGATGTTTCTGGATTTTCTGAAAACTATTTTTGGGCACTGTGGTAGGATGGGGCCTAGCTTAGGGTCACATTTGGGGATACCCCAATGCTTGTAAAGGACCTTTTTTATAGATTGATATTGGTGTTAAATTGGGTGCTGAAGGTCAGGACTAGAGGGGGAACATGGTCGAGACCACTGCTCGTGTGGATCAAGAGCAATCAGGGGTCTCATTATAGAGAGCCAAATATCTATGGAAGGCCTCTTCACTGTATCTTTTTTGTTGAAGTCTTTGTTTCAAGGTCAAGCTTTGGGATATGTAATCTTCTTTGAGAGTGCAGTTCCTGTGTAGCCTGCAGAACTTGCTGACTGGAATGTTGCGTTTCCAGGCCGGATGATGGCAGCTGTTATTGTGTAGGTATGAATTGCCCGCCCTAGGTTTGAAATGAATCTTGGAGCAAATACGGCCCAAAGCATCATGAAAGAGTTCCATGTCTAAGCATGCGAGTACGTTTTTGTGAATCACTGATGTAAAGTGTATCCAGAAAGGGTTGGTGTTACAATATTCAATGAATTGAAATAGCTGGTCATCTTCACATTGCCAGATCATGAGGATATTGTTAATGTATCGCCCATACATGATGATGCATTCTGCATAAGGATTGTTGGCTCAGATGAACAAGCCCTCTCAATACCCCATGAAGAGGTTTGCATAACGGGGGGCAAAACTTGCCCCCATACTGTGCCATCTCTTTGGAACTAACAGTCAACTAGGAACTGGAAATAGTTGTGCTGTAGGGTGAAAAAGGTAGCATCTTGAATGAACTTGGCTTGGAGACTGTTGAAATTGTTATCTTCAGTCAGGAAATATTTGGGGGCTCTGATTCCTACCTCATGCAGAATAGAGGTATACAGAGACAGGCTCGGGCTGGGACAAAAAATACGCCGAGGCATTTTAGACTGAGCAGTCCCTTAGAACGTGGCCATGCGCACGGCCACATGGCCACTCAGTGGCGCGATCCCGATACACTCGTGTCCCCCCCGAACATGGTGCATCTCCAATTGTAGGAAGGGCTCTGCGATTGGCCCCACTGATCACATGATGGCTGTGTCCAATCACAGCCATCGTGTGATGTAAATAGAGCCAGCTGTCATTTGACCAGCTCTGCTTCTCCTTACATGGAGCCTGTCAGTGAGGTGAAGGCGAGCCGATCTCTGTAGCTGGTGGGGATCAGTGAGTGTACAGCACTTTACACTCACTGATCACACAGCACGTGTCCCCACAAAGTGTCCCCACACAGTGCCCCCACACTGTAAAACACATCTGTTCCAGTAATCATCATTTGTCCCAGTGATCAACATCTGCACACATCAATCTCAGCGACAGCTGCGCACATCTGTCCTAGTGATCAACATCTGCACACATCTGTTCCAGTGATCAACATCTGCCCCAGTGATCAACATCTGCACACATCTGTCCCAGTGATCAACATCTGCCCCAGTGATCAACATCTGCACACATATGTCCCAGTGATCAACATTTGTCCCAGTAATCAACATCTGTCATCTGCGTACATCTGTCCCAGTAGCCAACATATGTCTTCAGCACTCATCTGCCCCAGTGATCAAAATCTGTCATATGCGCACATCTGTCCCAGTGATCAACATCTGACCCAGTGATCAACATCTGCACACATCTGTTCCAGTGGTCAACATCTGTTTAATGGTGGGTAATTTCATTGTCCTGGTGCTCTAGGGCCTTCAAAATGTAATAACTAGCCAGGAAATTATTTGTGCAATTTCCACAGGCTGTGTAAAAGTTTCACACATGTGGTATCGCCACAGAATGTATTTTGGAGTGTAATTTTTGCTATGTACATGCTATGTGTTAGAAAAATCTTATAATTTGACAACTTTGTGCAAAAAAATTCATTTTCATTTTCTTTCCACATTTTCCAAAAACTTGTGGGAAAAAATGACATATTCAAAAGACGCATTATTGATAAAGGTGGTGCTTGAAGATGGCGCTGTCTAAGTACAGGGAGGTAAATGTATCCCTGCTGTCCTGTGGTCATATGTTCTGATTATATACTATTTCCAATTGCTTAGTAAAGTGCATACGTGCCATTCATTTTAGGTGCCATATTTTTGTAAAATCCTTATTTTAAAATTATAACTAGTTAATAAAGTATAAAAATATAAACGTAAAATGACAGTAATATGAGTGCCAGTGCATCCAAAGTGCTGCTTATTACTTAGTTAGGTGTTACAAAATTTCAAGGTTGTGTGGCATTTATTTTGATGTGCATGTGCTAGTGCCGATGTGCTAGTATTCCAAAATAAAATATAAATTCACCAATGTGTGTGTTGTTTTGTTTGTGTTAATAGTCATACAATGCAGTAACCTTGGTCTATATTAACATATTCTTTTGCAGATATTCATAGTCAACCCAGTATAATCAATGTACATGAATCTTATATTTACTCCTTCTTGATTAATTAGTCCGTTAGAAGATCCTAACAAATTAGGTATTTATACTTAGATTATAGACTACACCATATAATAACATAGTTCATATCATCAAATCCGTGACTTCAAGTGCTTATTCAGTGAGGTTGTTTTCTTCCTGTATTATTTGTGACATGAGGTGTGTATTCACTCGTGCTCCCCCTTTGGGTTCCCTCCTTACCAGAGGGCACTGCCCCTGCAGGGGCGGCGTGCCTATCTTTGTTTATTCCTGGGGTTCTGGTCCTGTGGTCTTTGGTGCTTGCCGGATGGGTTCCTTTTCCTTGTTGTGTTGGTGTTCACTCTTATGGAAGTGGGGGCGTCCCGGGGTGTGCTTCCTTTTTGTTGCTTGTTCAGAACAGCAACAAAAAGGAAGCACACCCCGGGACGGGGGTTTCTAAGGAGTAAATATAAGATTCATGTACATTGATTATACTGGGTTGGCTATGAATATCTGTAAAAGAATATGTTAATATAGACCAAGGTTACTGCATTGTACGACTAGCAACACAAACAAAACAACACACACATTGGTGAATTTATATTTTATTTTGGAATACTAGCACATCGGCACTAGCACATGCACATTAAAATAAATGCCACACAACTTTGAAATTTTGCAACACCTAACTAAGTAATAAGCAGCACTTTGGATGCACTGGCACTCATATTACTGTCATTTTACGTTTATATTTTTATACTTTATTAACCAGTTACAATTTTAAAATAAGGATCTTACAAAAATATGGCACCTAAAATGAATCGCACGTATGCACTTTACTAAGCGAATCATTTCACGTATGCACGCTAAGTAAAATCCACGGTATAAAAACATTCTAGGAATAAAATTTTAACAT
>BLSH010320921.1:273516-284741 GCA_018402905.1 Glandirana rugosa | reverse complement strand
TGCCGATGTGCTAGTATTCCAAAATAAAATATAAATTCACCAATGTGTGTGTTGTTTTGTTTGTGTTAATAGTCATACAATGCAGTAACCTTGGTCTATATTAACATATTCTTTTGCAGATATTCATAGTCAACCCAGTATAATCAATGTACATGAATCTTATATTTACTCCTTCTTGATTAATTAGTCCGTTAGAAGATCCTAACAAATTAGGTATTTATGCTTAGATTATAGACTACACCATATAATAACATAGTTCATATCATCAAATCCGTGACTTCAAGTGCTTATTCAGTGAGGTTGATTTCTTCCTGTATTATTTGTGACATGAGGTGTGTATTCACTCGTGCTCCCCCTTTGGGTTCCCTCCTTACCAGAGGGCACTGCCCCTGCAGGGGCGGCGTGCCTATCTTTGTTTATTCCTGGGGTTCTGGTCCTGTGGTCTTTGGTGCTTACCGGATGGGTTCCTTTTCCTTGTTGTGTTTGTGTTCACTCTTATGGAAGTGGGTGCGTCCCAGGGTGTGCTTCCTCCGTATTAAAAAATAAAGAGCAGAGAGGACTCCATAGTGTAGTATGGTAAAATGTATCCTTTGTTTTATTCAAATAGACACGGGATACAAAGTGCAAAAAGAAAAAACGAAAGTGGGGGAACTAAGGGTATCCATAAAAAAGATGTTCTATGGGTAAAGGGGTATTTGTTCTTATTTGTGTCCGAGTTCTGTCACAGAGCCGGTTTTGGAGGGTATGCTATTGAAGCGGGAGCTCTCCGGCTTTCCTCGCTACACGGCGTGCGTTCCAGCTCTCCTCTCTCTGTAACCGGGTGTGACGTCGGATTTCCTGCTAGGTCACCTTTTTATGGATACCCTTAGTTCCCCCACTTTCGTTTTTTCTTTTTGCACTTTGTATCCCGTGTCTATTTGAATAAAACAAAGGATACATTTTACCATACTACACTATGGAGTCCTCTCTGCTCTTTATTTTTTAATACGGAGGAAGCACACCCTGGGACGCACCCACTTCCATAAGAGTGAACACCAACACAACAAGGAAAAGGAACCCATCCGGCAAGCACCAAAGACCACAGGACCAGAACCCCAGGAATAAACAAAGATAGGCACGCCGCCCCTGCAGGGGCAGTGCCCTCTGGTAAGGAGGGAACCCAAAGGGGGAGCACGAGTGAATACACACCTCATGTCACAAATAATACAGGAAGAAATCAACCTCACTGAATAAGCACTTGAAGTCACGGATTTGATGATATGAACTATGCTATTATATGGTGTAGTCTATAATCTAAGCATAAATACCTAATTTGTTAGGATCTTCTAACGGACTAATTAATCAAGAAGGAGTAAATATAAGATTCATGTACATTGATTATACTGGGTTGACTATGAATATCTGCAAAAGAATATGTTAATATAGACCAAGGTTACTGCATTGTATGACTATTAACACAAACAAAACAACACACACATTGGTGAATTTATATTTTATTTTGGAATACTAGCACATCGGCACTAGCACATGCACATCAAAATAAATGCCACACAACCTTGAAATTTTGTAACACCTAACTAAGTAATAAGCAGCACTTTGGATGCACTGGCACTCATATTACTGTCATTTTACGTTTATATTTTTATACTTTATTAACTAGTTATAATTTTAAAGTAAGGATTTTACAAAAATATGGCACCTAAAATGAATGGCACGTATGCACTTTACTAAGCATTTGGAAATAGTATATAATCAGAACATATGACCACAGGACAGCAGGGATACATTTACCTCCCTGTACTTAGACAGCGCCATCTCCAAGCACCACCTTTATCAATCTCATATCCCACCCACGGGAGGGAATCTTTGGAGGGCAGCAGTCTAATACAAAAACCCATAAGCGCGGTACACCCCCACAGTTCACTAAAAGACGCATTATGCCTCATAAAATATATATTGGGGTGTTCGCTTTCCAAAATGGGGTTTCAATTTTGTGGCCATTTCCATTGTCCTGGCACTCCAGGGCCTTCAAATGTGTGTTAGGTAGTCATGACATTAGATATGTATTTGGATGTTGGGCCTCTATATGTGGCTAGGCTGTGGAAAAGTCTCAAACATGTGGTATCGTCATATTCAGGAGGAGTAGCAGAATGTGTTTTAGGGTGTAATTGCACGTATGCCTATGCAGTGTGTGAGAAATAACTTGTAAATATGACACTTTTGTGAAAAAAATTAATATATATTCATTTTCCAAAGCATTGTGGGAAAAATATTCCAATTTAAAAAAAATCCCTTTGTGTCTTACTAAATACTTTGGACTGTCTTCTTTACAAAAAATATTAATTTGAGGGGTATTTGTACTGTCCTGACATTTTAGGGCCTCAAGAAATGAGCAGTACATCAGGATTGATCAATTTTCAATAATACGTAGCATAGCTTGTAGGCTCTATAACTTTCACACAAACCAGTTATTATACACTTAATAGGATTTTTTTTTACCAAAGACATGTGGCAGAATATATTCTGGCCTAAATTTATGACAAAATTTGATTTTATTGGATATTTTTCAAAATGTTCGCTCTTTTTTTGCTTATATTGCAAAAAAATAAAAAAACCCAGTGGTAAATAAATACCACCAAAAGAGATATTTATTTGTGTAAAAAAATTTATAAAAATGTAATTTGTGTGCAATCTAGCATGATTGAGTAATTGTCATTTAAAGTGTGAGAGCACTGAAAGTTGAAAATTTGTCTGGGCAGGAAGGGGATGAAAGTGCCCAGTATTGAGGTGGTTAAATAAAATTACAAATAATGACAACTACCGGTTTCTCGATCTCCTTAAAGTGGTTGTAAAGCCTTAGAGTAGAACTATGGGCACACATTTTATTTTCATTTTGGATAGAGCAAGGAAAGGTTGTAACCCCTTTCAGATTTATTTTCCCAATCTGTGTGCCATTGCAGAGATTTCCCTTCACTTCCTGTCCAATAGCCAAAGAGGAAGTGAGAGGAAATCCCTACAAAATAAGGGAAATCCATGGGGAACCCCAGATCACCTAGTCCCCATTGGAACATTTTCCCTCCATTACTTTTCTGGGGACAACTCAACATTTTGGGGATTTTCTTTTATTTTCAGTTTCACTTTCAATGAAAATGGTAAATAGGACAAATAGAGAGGGCGAATCTCCTTAAAGGGGGGCACAGACAGCAAAAAAAACTGCCGGGGGTTCTAATCCATCTCCCCTCTATCCAAAACGAAAAAAAGGTTTTGCCTTTAGTTATATTTTAAGGTTTTTTACTTTAATGCATTCTATTCATTAAGGTGAAAAACCTTCTGTGCTGCAGCTGCCCCCCAAAACCCCTCTTTTTCTTACCTGAGCCTGATCCAATCCATCGATGTGCGTGAGCGCAGTGGCTCCAGGTGCTGTCTCTCTCCTCATTGGACAGATTGATAGCAACAGGAGCCATTGGCCAATCAAATCCTGTGGCACGGGAGCGGGACTTGGGAGCAAGCCCACACGGGTGCCCCCTTATGTGGGGGCACCTGATGAAGAGGAGGGGCCTAAAGCACCGGCAGGGGACCCCAGAAAGAGAGCATCGGGGCTGCTCTGTGCAAAGCTATTGCACAGAGCAGGTAAGTATAACATTTTTGTTATTTTTATTTTTTTAAAAGGAAGGTTTCCAACCACTTTAACCACTTCAGGTCCGCGCTATTGCCGAAGTACGGCTCCAGCGCGGACCTGAAATGCCCGGAGGACGTCCATGGACGTCCTCCACTGCGCACGCTCCAGGCGCGCTCCAGGCGCGCCCCCTGGCGGCAGCGGCGGCGCGAGCGTGCCCGTGGGTCGGGCGGACTCGATGTCCGCCCGAGACCCGCCAATCAGTTTTAGGAGCCTCAGAACGGGGAACCGCCGTTGTAAACACGGCGGTTCCCCGTTCTGTGACAGGGGACAAGCAGATCTACTGATCCCTGTCACTGGGATCAGTTAGATCTGTTATGTCCCGGCCAGCCCTGCCCCCCCACAGTTAGAACACACCCAGGGAACATATTTAACCCCTTCACTACCCCCTGCTGGTTAACCCCTTCACTGCCAATGACATTTATACAGTAATCAGTGGACATTTAAATTTCTGATCGCTGTATAAATGTCATTGGTCCCAAAAATGTGTAAAAAATGTCCGACATTTCCTCCCCAATATCGCAGTCCCGATAAAAATCGCAGATCGCCGCCATTACTAGTAAAAAAAAAAAAATAATAAAAACGCCATAAATCAATTCCCAGTTTGTAGACGCGATAACTTTTGCGCAAACCAATCAATATACGCCGATTGCGATTTTTTTTTTTACCAAAAATATGTAGAAGAATATATATCGGCCAAAACCGATGAATAATTTTTTTTATGGATTTGTACTTTAGCAAAAAGTAAAAAATATTGTTCTTTTTTGCAAAATTGTCGCTCATTTTTTGTTTATAGCGGCGATCAGAAATGACGCAGAGGGGATCAAATACCACCAAAAGAAAGCTCTATTTGTGGGAAAAAAAGGACGCAAATTTTATTTGGGTACAACGTCGCACGACCGCGCAATTGTCATTCAAAATGCGACAGCGCTGAAAGCCAAAAATTGGTCTGGGCAGGAGGGGGGTTTAAGTGCCCGGTAAGGAAGTGGTTAAGTTACATTTAGCCTGCTTCAGTCACTTCTGACTGGATAATGAAAGACCAGAAACAGCCTGGTTAGGTAAACTCTCTCCTACTGTCAGCTTGTCCCCTTCCAGTCCAGGCCAATTCTGGCATCCCTCTCCTACATGTAAAAAACATAATTTTATTTTGCTAGAAAACTACTTAGAACCCCCAAACATTATATATATATTGTGGGAGATTAGCTTGTGGGCATCACTTTTCAGGGGAAAAGATTCAGCATGGATGAAAGTTTCTTTAAAAACTGGCGGCTTGCCAGGTTTATTATTTCAGGTTTGCAAGTTTAAAACACAAACAAAAACAGAAGTCAAAACTTTGCCGTCTGGCGCTAGACTAAACAAACAGATTCCTCTCTATACAGTATGGGGCTGTCCCTGACACCCATGAAACATAAGCACATTGCAAACCTTTTAAAAATAGGGGGGGGCGGTGCGACTTTAAATGAAGCACACAGGTTATGTGAATCATGATAATTTTATTAATTAAAAAAGTAAAAAGGTATTTAATAAATTCATCAATTGTACATTGTAAACAGTTCATATATATACATATAAATATACACATACATTTGGGCTTGACCAGCCTCTAATTTTAAAGCAGTACATATGAAATAGTAATATCAACAAAGTTCACAAATGATGAGATTTATACACTGTTTAGTGGTTTTTGGCATGGCATATGTCAGCTCTACGTGTTTCGTGGAAGTTAATACCCACTCTTCAGGAGCATACACGTGACTATAGACTGGAATAATAAAAAATGTAAATGGTATCACCATATGGGCAAATGAAGAAAATTGGTAGATTTTTTTTATCTACCAATTTTCTTAATTTGCCCATATGGTTATAGGAAGGAAGAAAGGAATGGCTTAAGTACTTACAGCCATGGCTGCATTAAGAAGTGTGACAGTGACCTCCAGATACACCCTAGGTGGGGTATCCCGGCCAGGAGCTGAGGTGAGGGGGGCAGCTAAATTCCCCAAAAAGGGCCACATCCAGAGCACCATCATCCAGGAGGAAAAGAGTTAAGAGTGACCAGGGAGGGCTTGCCCAATGTGAGGAGGGCTTCCGTAAATGAATGGAGTGAATGGATTAATAAGACTGTCCTATGGGTTAGGACAGAAGGGAAAGGAGTGAAGGAAACCGAGGAAGTGCAACATGTGAATAACTTGACCACCAAAGAAAAGAATATGGTGACAGTGGCAAAAAGAAAGGTACTGTACCTGCATGTGATGTGCACAGCTGAATACCGAAGGAGGAAAAAGGGTGACTGTGGCTAGAGTAGTGACAAACGAGCAGTGGGTGGATAGAGGATGGGATTTATGGGGCCCGGCCGCCACACCCCCACCAACGTCACACGGGCGTGCACTGAAGGAGGGAGGGCACCAGTGTCCGAGCGGATGAACCGCTCGCCATCAGCGCCAAAGGGCAACCTCCTGCATAGCCGCCAGATGGAAAGCACGCCGGAGATGCGACGACACGTGGGGGGACGCACAACATCAGGTGCGCATGGCGTGACGTTGACACCCAGCACCACTGTTTAGTGGTTTTTGGCATGGCATATGTCAGCTCTACGTGTTTTTCGTGGAAGTTAATACCCACTCTTCAGGAGCATACACGTGACTATAGACTGAAATTAATAAAAAATGTAAATGGTATCACCATATGGGCAAATGAAGAAAATTGGCAGATAAAAATAGGAAGGAAGAAAGGAATGGCTTAAGCACTTACAGACATAGCTGCATGATGAAGTGTGACGGTGACCTCCGGATACACCCCAGGTGGGGTATCCCGGCCAGGAGCTGAGGTGAGGAGGGCGACCAAATGCCCCAAAAAGGGCCACATCCAGAGCACCATCATCCAGGAGGAAAAGAGTTAAGAGTGACCAGGGAGGGCTTGCCCAACGTAGTCGACGTTAAATGCCTTGTTAAGCACGTGGTACCCAAATGGCTGGTGTTTTTGCCACGTTTGATGTGCCTGAGACACAGTTTGCAGATAGCAACAGTGTGATTTGCTGAAGATGTGCTGAAAAAGGCCCAGACAACTGAGCTTTGGGTAGTGGACCGGAGATAACAGCTGCAGAATGTGATGGAATAGGGTGGCTGCTCTCTACTTTTTCTTGATGTCAGCCTCCTTGGGGTTGTGCCACCTCACCTTCATCTTCCTCCTCTGCTCTACCTACCACCCAAGTTGCATCAGTGACCTCATCATCATCATCATCTCCATCTCCTCCATCTTCATCATCATCATTACCACTGGAGACAACTTGGCAATACGCTGCGGCTGGGGGAACTTGAATAACAATTTGTCTACCAGTGTTCTCCCCTCTCTCTAGGCTCATGTTCCTGTCACCCACAACCAACATCTGAATCCAGTAATGGCTGAGCATCATCAAGGAGCAAGTGGCTGATGCTGTGGTCAAATAACTCAACTGACTCCTCCATGGCTGATGTTAGGGCTATGGCAGGAACAGATGTGGACAAAGAGGCATGTTTATCCACTCTGGCAACTGCAGGGGACTGTACACTTGTCTCTGCTTGTGTGACAGAGGATGAGGAAGATTTAGTAAGCCAGTCCACCACCTCCTCTGCATGCTGTGGCTGGATAGCATGGGCAAACTCACTAAACAGAGGAAATGATGCCCTGTCTGAGGACTGACCACCATGTCCACCTTTGCCTGTGGACACATTTGTTGCTGGCCCCCTTACAGTGCCAAGGGAACATCTGCCTCTCCTTGTTGTCCTCCCAGACATTCTTGGGAGGGAGGGGGCAGTGCTTATTAGCAAATGTAAAGAAGAAGTGGAAATCTGTACGTAGATGCATTTTAATAAATGTAAAGTGGTGTTTGGTGCACTTTAATTTGAGTTATATATAAGGCTAGGCCGGGCGTTACCAACAAACTACTTAATGTAAACTCAGATTGGTATAGCTGCTGCCCCTAAGTGACGCCAAGTGGTGGAATAAGTGACACTTGACCTGAAAAATTGTGCTCGTATATATGTAAACAATATTGATTGTGTGCAAAGTGCAGAGAATAAAATTTTCCTGTATACGGGCAATAAATCATATTAGCAGCCTGCTGCCCCTAAGTGGCATAAAGTCACACTCAACCTGAGAAAAAATATATATATAGTGCTCCTATATATAGATCTTATGTAAACAATATTGATTGTGTACTACGTGCAGAAAGTGAAGTTTTCCTGTATACAGATAATTAAATCATAAAACAGCATACATAAAAAATATTAACATAAAATGAATATGGTATCTAATAATCTCTGGTTAGACAATGTAAACAACCTTAATCTAAAATCCATAAAAAAGCCCCAAAAAGTGCACAGTGTAATTATAGTGGTAGTGATCAATGATTTCTCTTGTAGCAGTCCTTCAATTTGTAGGTATCCTTATAGGCTAGTAATAAACTGATCTTCAGGTGCTGGGTGGGTGTAGGACACACATGCTCCCCCGGGGATACCCCACTTACCAGACGGCGCCACCCCTGTAGGGGTAAAGCGCGTGGACGCCTGTTAGGTAATGGCGGGGGTCTCCTGTTTTTCCTGATAACTGTATTTCCGGGATCCTCATCCGTTGATGTTAGTGTCCAGGTGCAGGAGGGAAGAAAGAGAAGCCCATAGCGTAATCCTTAAAAACTTCTTTCTTTATTTTACCAAAAAGGTAACACTCACATTCTAAGCGCAGTACCTTCCCCTCAATCTCTACTTTAATTTGAGTACTCACACTACACAGAAGCACTCCATGGATACACTATAATATACTGCAATATAATGCATCAAACGTACAGTGATGCACAGAAGTATATGGTATTAAACTGGCAGTAATGCACACAGAAGTAAATGGAGTTAAACTGGCAGTAATGCACACAGTAGTAAATGGCATTAAACTTGCATTAACGCACAAAACTATATGGTGTCAAACTGGCAGTAACACACACAGTAGTAAATGGCATTAAACTTGCAATAATGCACAAAACTATATGGTGTCAAACTGGCAGTAACACACACAGAAGTAAATGGCATAAAACTGGCAGTAACGCACAAAACTATATGGCGTTAAACTGGTAGTAACGCACACAAAATGATATGGCGTTAAACTGGCAGTAACGCACACAGAAGTAAATGGCATTAAACTTGCAGTAACACACAAAACTATATGGCATTAAACTGGCAGTAACGCACACAGAAGTAAATGGCGTTAAACTTGCAGTAACGCACACAGAAATATATGGCATTAAACTTGCAGTAACGCAATAAAAAATACAGTGTTCAACCGCCACTACACTGACGCTATCTGAACTGTCCCTACTCTAGCTATACACTAATGAAAAGATTAGTGACGCGGTCTCACTACACTACACTGAAACTATCTGAGCTTTCCCCACTCTACATATACACTAATGTATGTATGAATGACACGGCCTCACTACACTACAGTGAAACTATCTGAGCTGTCCCTACTCTAGCTGCACATTATGCAAAGCTGAATGATGGTCCTCCTCACTACCCTCACACTATCCCTAGACTGACACTAAACTAATATTCTACACTGATAATTGAAGCACAATAGCAGAGTATAGCATGCCAACTAACTAATAACACTGAACAGAGCCCTGTTCTATCTCTCTCCAGCCGAAATCCCACTGAAAATGGCTGCCACTGAAAGAATACTTTTATACTGTGGGGTGGGAATTAGCCATGATGGGATAAAGTCATGACAGAGTCCAATCATGACTCTGACAATGCTCTGTGTCCTGATTGGCTGAAGCTTTCACCGCTTCAGCAAATCAGGTATTGCAATGCATTGTTCAGTGCCGCAATGCATTGCGATCCGTTTGGGGGGGGGCGAACAAATGATCGAACGTCACATTGGTTCGGCTGTTCGCCAAACGACTGAAGAGCGAAAGTTCAGCCTGAACTTATGCTCGGGCCGAACCATTCATCCATCTCTACTGCTGAGTATCCCCACAGCAAGCAGCTTGCTAAGGGGGCACCCAAGCCGAACCGCTGATCAGTGTATCCATTCAGACACGGAGTCTCAGCTCTGACGCGCCCCGTCCTCCTTCTCTCCTTATTGGCTCACTGACTTTGACAGCCGAGGCTCTCGTGCAACATCGCTGAATCAAGATGGGGCTCAGTAAAGTAAAGTGAGCAAATTTTCCAAGGTTGAAAGATGCTCCCTGGGAGAGAATTTTGTCATTAAAGAACACAGAACAGAAATGGTAATGCTCAAATTGAATGTATGTGATCACAAAATACTGTACATTACCATTGGCAATATGTTTAAATGGCTAAAGATACAACCTATGTGGCTATGTGTTTTTTTTAAAAAAGCTATCAATAATACGAATAGAGCATGTAAAAATCTAAAAATGAAGGAACACTATCATCATTTAAAAGTTACAAAGAATATAACAGAATAAGTAAAACAGAAATCAAGACGGCAAATCTCAATATGAAGGACAGGTTATAAATAAGGGTAGGACAAACCCCCAAAAATGATTCAAATATATTAATAGTAAAAAGATCAGGTCTGGGAATTTAGACCCTTTACAAGACAATTTTGAGTTGGTGACTGGGGACAAAGAGAAAACCTTCTTCAGATCTGTGTATACAAAGGAAAATGGGGATAATATTAACATAGCCCCAAATGCACCACAGTGGCTCAAAGCTGATATGGTCCAAAATCATTTAGGCAAAATGCACCACACCCACATGTCCTCAAAGAGTTGAGCTCTGTTATTTCAAAGCCATTGTTTCTAATTTTTAGACACTGTTCATTGACTGGCATGATACCATAGGATGGGCATAAGGCCAATGTGGTGCCTACAGTTGTGCTCATAAGTTTACATACCCTGGCAGAATTTATGATTTCTTGGCCATTTTTCAGAGACTATGAATAATAACACAAAAACTTTTCTTTCACTCATGGTTAGTATTTGGCAGAAGCCATTTATTATCAATCAACTGTGTTTACTCTTTTTAAATCATAATTAGAGTTGAGCGAACCTCTGGAAGTTCGGGTTCTGCTGGTCCGTCCGAACTTCGGGACAAAGAAACACGTATTTTCAAGCCCAGGGGTAACTAAAGTTACCCCAAGCAACAGGCACGCTAGCAAGCCCAAGGCAGGCCTGGGCCTGGGCCTGAAACAGGGCTTCAAGCCTGCCTGGTCGTCTTGGGCTTGAAGGTCTCCAAGCGAGTTGAGATTAATACTAAATTTTTCTCATTTGTGTCAACTAACTATTATTTACCGAAGACGGTTTATGATTGGTACTCACTTTCTTTTCAAAAACACAATAATAAGTATCAGAGACTTTTTACCGGTTCTTTAGTATTTAAGACGGTCCCATACATTTGAATACTCGTGTTGACATCCGTGGTGTAACCGGAATACGGGTAGGATACCATAGTACGGTCAGTTACTTGTCACAGATTTTTAATCTTTGTTACCGAAACTTTATTGTCTCGAGTTGAGAAACTCCTGTACACCCACACCACGTAAAACGGATTTACTAAAA
>BLSH010320921.1:244097-268674 GCA_018402905.1 Glandirana rugosa | reverse complement strand
CAACTCAAAGCAGCGGTATGTGAAATCTCTAATTTCTGCTATCTGTCCTCAGAGCAACAGCACAGACAGCAGTAGTAAAGTAATCTATCTCAGGATGCAGGATCAGGTCTTAAAATGGCTAAAATCTGTCCCTCACGCCGTCAGCTACCTTTCCCTATACTAACCCAAGGAGCATGTGACTGCAGCACTGTGACTCCAGCTTATAAAGAGGCTGGGTCACATGATGCACCGGCCAATCACAGCCATGCCATTAGTAGGCATGGCTGTGATGGCTTCTAAGGGCAAACCAGTGAAACGCTTGTTGATTGGCTGCCCTGCAGCTTCTCAACACGTGGAGTAAAATAGCAGAACCCCGGACCGAACCCGAACGATTTTTGAAATGTCCGGGTCCGGGTCCGTGCCACGGACACCCAAAAGTTCGGTACGGACCCGAACGTTACAGTCCGGGTTCGCTCAACACTAATCATAATGACAACAGAAACTACCTAAATGACGCTGATCAAAAGTTTACATGCCCCAGTTCTTAATATCGTGTATTGTCCCCTTTACCATCAATGACAGCTTGAAGTCATTTGTGGTATTTGTGGGTGAGGCTCTTTATATTCTCAGATGGTAAAGCCACCCATTCCTCTTGGCAAAAAGCCTCCAGTTCCTGGAAATTCTTGGGCTGTTTTGCATGAACTGCACATTTGAGATCTCCCCAGAGAGGCTCAATCATATTGAGGTCGGGAGACTGAGATGGCCACTCCAGAACCTTCACTTTATTCTGCTGTAGCCAATAACAGGTTGACTTGGACTTGTGTTTTGAAACATTGTCATGCTGGAATGTCCAAGTACGTCCCATGCGCAGCTTCCTGGCTAATGAATGCAAATGTTCCTCCAGTATTTTTTGATAACATACTGCATTCATCTTGCCATCAATTTTGACCAAATTTCCTGTGCCTTTGAAGCTCGCACATCCCCAAAATATCAGTGATCCACCTCTGTGTTTCACAGTAGGAATGCAGGTACCTTTCATCATTTGCTTTGTTGACTACTTTCCAAATGTAGTGTTTATGCTTGTGGCCAAAAAGCTAAATTTTAGTCTCATCAATCCAAATGAATTTGTGCCAGAAGGTTTGAGGCTTGTCTCTGTGCTGTTTGGTGTATTTTAAGCTGGATACTTTGTGGCATTTGCGTAGTAATGGCTTTTTTTTCTGGCGACTCAACCATGCAGCCCATCTTTCTTCAAGTGCCTCCTTATTGTGCATCTTGAAACATCCACACCACATGTTTTCAGAGAATCCTGTATTTCACATGAAGTTATTTGTGGGTTTTTCTTTGCATCTCAAACAATTTTCCTGGCAGTTGTGAACGAAACTTTCGTTGGTCTACCTGACCGTGGTTTGGTTTCAACAGAACCCCTCATTTTCCAATTCTTGTCTAGTGTTTGAACATTGCTGACTGCCATTCTCAATTCCTTGAATATCTTTTTATATCACTTTTCCTGTTTTACACAGTTCAACTACCTTTTCCCGCAGATCCTTTGACAATTCTGTCTCTTTCCCCATGACTCAGAATCCAGAAACGTCAGTGCAACACTGGATGAGAGATGCAAGGGTCTGTCAGGAGTCCAGAAACTCATTGACCTTTTATACAAACACACTAATTACAAACAAATAGATCATAGGTGTGTCAACTTGTGTGCATGTTATCAGGCCAAAATCACCAGGGTATGTAAACTTTTGATCAGGGACATTTGTGTAGTTTCTGTTTTCATTATGATTTAAAAAGAGTAAAAACAGTTGATTGATAATACATGGCTTCAGATAAACACTAACCACGAGTGAAAGAAATGTTTTTGTGTTATCATTCATATTCTCTGAAAAATGGCCAAGAAATCATAAATTCTGCCAGGGTATGTAAACTTATGAGCACAACTGTATATTTAAAAAAGGTTCAAAGTCTTTTCCAGGTAACTACAGACCAGTTGGTTTAACTTCTGTAGTCATCAAGATGCTTGAGAGATTAATAAAAGACCAGGGATGGGTGAACGGTTCAGGCCAAACATACATTTACTCCAAACATTGCCTGATTGGGTGTTCACCAAGTGTTCTAATTCATCCCAATTATGTTGTATTGGGTTCAGGTCAGGACTCTTTGCAGGCCAGTCAAGTTCCTCTACCCCAAACTCGCTCATTCACACTATATTGCAAAAAGTATTGGGCCACACCTCCAAATCATTTAGTGGAGGGGGGATCATGGTGTGGGGTTGTTTTTCAGGGGTTGGGATTTTCCAGTGAAGAGAACTCTTAAGGCGTCACCATACCAAGACATTTTGGATAATTTCATGCTCCCAACTTTGTGGGAACAGTTTGGGATAGCCCCTTCCTGTTCCAACATGACTGCGCACCAGTGCGCAAAGCACGGTCCATAAAGACATGGATGAGCAAGTTTGGGGTGGAGGAAGTTGACTGACCTGCACAGAGTCCTGACCTCAATCTAAAAGAACACCTTTGGGGTGAATTAGGGCGGAGCCAGGCTTTCTCTCTAACATCAGTGCCTGACCTCGCAAATGCACTTCTGGAAGAATGGTCAAACATTTCCATAGACACACTCCTAAACCTTGTGGACAGCCTTCCCAGAAGAGTTGAAGCTGTTATAGCTGTGAAGGGTGGGCCAGTTCAATATTGAACCCTACAGACTTAAGCCTCATACACACGGTTCAACGGTCGTATGCAACAGGTCGTACGAATGACCGTTGTATGCTAATCCGACCGTTAGTATGCGCGATTAGAACAGCCGACGTACGACGGTTGTACAACAGGAGTTGGATGTGCAAACTAGAAAACTTTGGTAGTACCAACAAGCGGTCTTACGACCATTGTATCGTGTGTACAGAGAAGTTGGTCCAACGAGTTGTACTGTGCAAAACACGCATGCTCAGAAGTCAGGAATGGCCGGACGCAAATTCCATGCACCTGAACTTTCTCTTTATAGGTTCATAAAACGTCACTATGTTCGGCTTGGTCATACGATCGTGTAGTGCATGTCAGTATGCAAGTTATATTATCCAACATATGATTTGGTCAGTTTGGTCGTATGACCATCGAACAGTGTGAACGAGGCTTAAGACTGGGATGTCATGTGCGTGTAAAGGCAGGTGTCCCCAATACTTTTGGTAATAGTATGAGAGTGTGTGTGTGTATATATTATATATATATATATATATTTTTTTTTTTTTTTTTCATTGAATACACATATGATCCTTTTTTGACCTATTGACCCCCTTGACCGCTTGCCCAACCAGTGACATACAGCCACTCACGGTTGTACACATACCATGGCCGAGGCAATATGAAGACATCACCACCATGTGAATAATGCAAGTTGTAGGGCCACACTGCAACCATGTGCAGTGCACATGATTGTGGCATTTATAGGGTTAGAGCAGTATTAATAACAAAAAGCTAAAACGGAATATATCCCAGCTTTCCAGTGATTAGATGTGGTGGCTGCACCTCCTGTATTAGAGTGCTCCCACTCTGCAAGAAGGAGCAGGGGCCACCTTTGGACAGCAGCATTGTCAATCTTGGGGGGAAGGGAGTGCCAAATGTACTAGGAGATTTAGATACACTAACAGATTGAAGCCAAGCTACAGCTCACGCTTTATAATCAGTTACAGCAAACAGGTTTTTCCTTTTGAGATAAAGGTTTTACATAAATAAATAAATGCAGATCATTGTATGCATCTCTGTCAGTGGTAAATGGTTTATCTCGTATTTGTAACTGATACAATCAGCTAGAGAAAAACAACAGACTTACTGGCAAGATCATCAGGTGAAAATAAAGTCTAAAAAGAAAAGGAATGGAGCCATCACATCTAAGAATTGGAAAGCTGCAATACATTAAATGTTTGCTTTTGGGTTTGATACTACTTTAACCACTTGCCGACCGCCAACCGCAGGTTGACGGCGACAAGGTGGTTCGTTATCGCAAATCGCCGTCATACGACGGTGGCTGCGATAATGCGCACTGTGAGCGCGCGCGCGCCGCCGGGGGCGCGCCCGCACGCTCACTGTGTTCGGGGAGGGCCAGGGAGCGGGTGCGGCGGCTTCGATTGCCGCCAGCTACCCGCAATGGCCCCCCCGGAGTGAAAGAACGGAGGTCCGTGTAAGTAAACATGGACCTCCGTTCTGTGAGAGGGGGAAGGGCTGTGATCACAGCCTTCCTGTATACGGAGGCTGTGACCACTTCCCTTCCCCAGCTAGGGCAGTCCCCCCACAGTTAGAACACGCCCAGGGAACATAGTTAACCCTTAGAGCGCCCCCTGCAGGTTAACCCCTTCACTGCCAATGGCATTTACACAGTAATCAGTGCATTTTTATAGCACTGATCGCTGTATAAATGCCAATGGTCCCAAAAAAGTGTCAAAATGGTCCGACATGTCCGCTGAAATATCGCAGTACCGCTAAAAATCGCAGATCGCCGCCATTACTAGTAAAAAAAAATAAAATAAATAAAAACCCCAAAAATGAATTCTCATCATCCGTAAACACGACCACTTTTGCGCAAACCAATCAATAAACGCCGATTGCGATTTTTTTTATCGCAAATATGAGGAAGAATATAAATCGGCCAAAAACGGTGAAAAAAAATGTTTTTTTATATTTTATTTTTGGATTTGTATTTTGGAGTTGTATACCACCAAAAGAAAGCTCTGTTTGTGGGAAAAAAAGGACGCAAATTTCGTTTGGGTACAACGTCGCACGACCGCGCAATTTTCAGTTAAAGCGACGCAGTGCCGAATCGCAAAAAGGGCTCCGGTCCTAAAGCTGGAAATCCTTCCGGGGCTGAAGTGGTTAAAGCAGACAGTGAGGAGGCAACATAACATCTCCTCACCACTATGTTGACAGAATCCAATGTCCCAATGGGGAGATTCCTCCATCTATTTCATTTGCATGGATCAAGTTCATTTTTTTGTTCAGCCCCCAGTGTGTGGCCAACTTAACAGAGAAAATATATACCTGTGCTCAGATCCCAATAGCTGGTACATGTATTTGAAATACCAGGTGCTAAAGGGGTGTGACCACATGTTAATGCTACAAATACCAAATGGATCTTCTGTACACTGCTACACTCTTCCCAGCAAACTATGCAATGTAAAACAGGGATATTTAGTTCACATATATTGCAATACATGTTTAAGCTGACCAACTCTGTCAAAGTAATCCCTCTTCTGGCCAGTCCTACACTGTCTTGCCACTGCAAATGCTACCCAATTCCCCTAAACACCAACATGTCAGAAAAAAAAATAAATAAATAAAAAAACAGAATTACTGAGTTGGAAAAAGGATCTCCCCTTTATGCCAGTATTTTGTTGAACCACCTTTTGCTTTAATTACAGCCTTTATTATGTTGGGATATGTCTCTACTAACTTTGCATGTCTAGACTTTGAAATATTTGCCCACTCTTCTTTGCAGTACTGCTTAAGTTCAGTTAAATTTGATGGCGACCCGTTTGTGGACTGCAGTCTTCAAGTCATTCCACTGAATTTCAATGGGCTTTAAGCCTGGGCTCTGACTAAGGCATGCAAGGACATTCTCCTTTTTCTCCTTCAACCATTGTGTGGTCATTTTTGCTGTGTACTTTGGGCCATTGTCATGTTGAAAGGCAAACCTTCTTCCCATTGACAATTTTCTGGCAGAGGACAGCAGATTTTCCTCAAGAATGTGACGGTATTTTGCCCCATCCACTTTTCCTTCAATCCTGACAAGTGCTCCAGTCCCTGCTGCAGAGAAACACCCCCATGACAGGATATTACCATCTGCATGCTTTTCTGTAGGAATGGTGTTATTTAGATGGTGATCTGTATTGGATTTCCGCCTGAGGCTTTGAGGCCAAATAATTAAATTTTAGTCTCATCTGACCATAACATCTTTTGAGGAGTGTTTTTTTTTTTCTTTCAACCTCCCCATACAAGCCACATTTGTGACATAAATTCTCTCAACTTTTTGTCATAAATTCCTGCAACTGCTTCAGAGTTGCTGTGGGCCTCTTGATAGCTTCTCTGATCAGTTTCCTCCTGGATCTTACATCCAGTTTGGAGCAATGTTCTGATCCAGGAAGGGTTTGTGTTGTACCAAATACCTTCCACTTAATTATAGTCTTCCCTATGCTTCTAGGCATTAATAAAGCCTTTGACTTTTTTTGTATCCATCCCCTGACTTGTGCCTGTCCACAACTTTATCCCAGAGATCTTTTGACAGTGCCTTGTCACCCATAGTTGATTGTTTGTTTCAGTTACACTACCAGGGACAAAAATGCCCCAGGAAAGCTCTTTTCATGCCGAGCTTATCAAAATGACAACAGCTGATCACAATTGAAAGTTAAATGGCTTTGTGTGCCATTGAGATTAGCTACACCTGGCTGAGTATACAAGCCATTTTTTTTATGAGGGGGTGATCCTTTTTTCCAATTCAGTAGTTCTGTTTTTTATTTTTATTTATTTATTTTTTTTCTGACATGTTGGTTTTATATCTTTCCAACAAAAACTGTATATGTCTTCATTTCAAGCTGCAAAGCAACCAAATGTGTTTGTTCTAAAGGGGGTGATTCTTTTCTATACCCACTGTATATGGAAAGAGTACCAGCGAGATACTGTATATTGTGTGCATTCAGGAATGCATCCAGCAATTTTTTAAAACAATCTGCTCAGCTGGCCAGAACTAGTTCTTGACGTTCATATATGGAAGGGCGCCAGACCAAAAGAGAAGAGTCCAAATTAATTTATTGATGTTGTGTTAACATATGAACGTCAAGAACTAGTTCTGGCCAGCTGAGCAGATTGTTTTAAAAAATTGCTGGATGCATTCCTGAATGCACACAATATACAGTATCTCACAAAAGTGAGTACACCCCTCACAATTTTGTAAATATTTTATTATATCTTTTCATGTGACAACACTGAAGAAATGACACTTTGCTACAATGTAAAGTAGTGAGTGTACAGCTTGTATAACAGTGTAAATTTGCTGTCCCCTCAAAATAACTCAACACACAGCCATTAATGTCTTAACCGCTGGCAATATATGTGAGTACACCCCTAAGTGAAAATGCCCAAATTGGGCCCAAAGTGTCAATATTTTGTGTGGCCACCATTATTTTCCAGCACTGCCTTAACCCTCTTGGGCATGGAGTTCACTAGAGCTTCACAGGTTGCGACTGGAGACACCCCTAAGTGAAAATGTCCAAATTGGGCCAAATTAGCCATTTTTCCTCCCCAGGGTCACGTGACTTTTTAGTGTTAAAAGGTCTCAGGTGTGAATGGAGAGCAGGTGTGTTAAATTTGGTGTTATCGCTCTCACTCTTTCATACTGGTCACTGGAAGTTCAACATGGAACCTCATGACAAAGAACTCTCTGAGGATCTGAAAAAAATAAGTATTGCTCTACATAAAAATGGCTTATTCTATAATAAGATTGCCAAATTGGGCCAAATTAGCCATTTTCCCTCCCCGGGGTCACGTGACTCGCTAGTGTTACAAGGTCTCAGGTGTAAATGGGGAGCAGGTGTGTTAAATTTGGTGTTATCGCTCTCACTCTCTCATACTGGTCACTGGAAGTTCAACATGACATCTCATGACAAAGAACTCTCTGAAGATCTGAAAAAAAGAATTATTGCTCTACATAAAGATGGCTTAGGCTATAAGAAGAAGCAGCACAGTGGACAAGACCATACTGCGGTTTAACAGGACAGGTTCCACTCAGAACAGGCCTCACCAAAGAAGTTGAGAGCAGGTGCTCAGCATCATATCCAGAAGTTGTCTTTGGGAAATAGACATATGAGTGCTTTTAGCATTGCTGCAGAGGTTGAAGGGGTGGGCCTGTCAGTGCTCAGACCATGCATCGCACACTGCATCAAATTGGTCTGCATGGCTGTCATCCCAGAAGGAAGACTCTTCTAAAGATGATGCACAAGAAAGCCCACAAACAGTTTTCTGAAGTCAAGCAGACTAAGGACATGGATTACTGGAACCATGTCCTGTGATCTGATGAGACCAAGATAAATTTATTTGGTTCAGATGGCATCAAGCGTGTGTGGTGGCAACCAAATGAGGAGTACAAAGACAAGTGTGGTGGGGGAAGTGTCATGGTCTGGGGCTGCCTGAGTGCTGCCAGCCCTGAAGAGCTACAGTTCATTGAAGGAACCATGAATGCCAACATGTACTGTGACATACTGAACCAGAGCAAGATCCCCTCCCTTTTGAGACTGGGCCACAAGGCAGTATTCCAACATGATAACAACCCCAAACACACCTCCAAGACTACCACTGCCTTGCTAAAGAAGCTGAGGGTAAAGGTGATGGACTGGCCAAGCATGTCTCCAGACCTAAACCCTATTGAGAATTTGTGGAGCATCCTCAAACGGAAGGTGAATGAGCGCAAGGTCTCTAACATTCACCATCTCCATGATGTTGTCGTGGAGGAGTGGAAGAGAACTCCAGTTGCAACCTGTGAAGCCCTGGTGAACTCCATGCCCAAGAGGGTTAAGGCAGTGCTGGAAAATAATGGTGGCCACACAAAATATTGACACTTTGGGCCCAATTTGGACATTTTCACTTAGGGGTGTACTCACTTTTGTTGCCAGTGGTTTTGACAGTAATGGCTGTGTGTTGAGTTATTTTGAGGGGACAGCAAATTTACACTGTTATACAAGCTGTACACTCGCTACTTTACATTGTAGCAAAGTGTCATTTCTTCAGTGTTGTCACATGAAAAGATATAATAAAATATTTACAAAAATGTGAGGGGTGTACTCACTTTTGTGAGATACTGTAATTAGATACCAACATTTATAAAAAACACCAGAGGTAGTTGATCCAGGGAATATCCAATTGCCTCTGGAGGGATCAGGAAGAATGTTTTTCCCCTTCTGGAGCAAATTAGATCATGCTTTATTGAGTTTTTTGCCTTTCCATTTGAGCAACTGTGGGTATAAGATTGTGTATATGGAGTTGTTTTTTTTTTTTGTTTGCTCTTTTTTCTACTGGTTGAGCTAGACAGACTTGTTTTCTTTTTTCCACCTGACTAACTCTGTAAACTATTAATAAAAAAAAATCACTGACATTTCAAGGTGCTTTGTAGCACGGGATAATACATTGTGACAGTTCAAGGAAGTAGAACATAAATTACAAATTATACTTCTAGCCCCACCTTGTTCATTTGCACCTCTGTAGCAGCTGGCTATAAAAGACGATGAGAAGAGAAAAAAAAACACAGATGCCGATGACCATCCATTCAAATCAAAGAATGTCACTCATAAGATCTACCGCTCTTCTGCTTCTTTGTGCCATTGTCACATTGGCTAATGCACAGTCCTGCCCTGCGTTGGGTGACCCTACTTCAACTTCCAGTAACTATACACTGACCGTCCCAACAGGTGTCACCAATGGCATTACCTATACAGGTAAGTGGTACTTCATGGATTTTCTTCTAAAATGTTTTTCTTCAAACTAAAAATGCAATGTCATTTATTTTTAATATTCAAAGAAAACCCACCAATCCATCCATGTCTCCATGCTTTATCTTGTTGGAAAATCACTATAAAAATATTCGCCCAGCATTTCTAGCCAAGTCCAACTTGAGTAAGGGCAGATGATTCATGTAGCTTTTACATCCCGGAATTCATCTGCCCTTAGCTCAGGCATGCAGGCAGGAGGGTGTGCTTAGCTGAGAAATCCCCTCCTCCCCTTCTCCATATGAAATAACAAAAATGCCCCTGAAGACTCCTGGGATTTATGACCTCAATTTGGCTTAGGCCAGAGACCAGGGAGCAACTGAAGAAATGTAAAAAAAAAAGTTTAAAAGAAGTATCTGTGATATACCTTCCTATCTATTTGCTAATTCTAGCAGCATAGGGATTCAAAATAATTAATGTTGATTGAGAGAGTTTAGTTCCACTTTAAAGAAAACATGTACTGCATACCTGATGTTGGTCATTGACTCAAATGTTTGAAGCCATTGTATCTCCATGACAGCCATAATACTCATTTTTCAAAATCCAATAGCACCTGCATATTTTCTTTTACTATAGGTTTCCTTTAGACCCTTTTCACACTGAGGCGTTTTTCGGGCGCTTTTGCTCTAAAAATAGCGATTGTAAAGCAGCTGAAAAACGTGTCTCAATGCACCCCAGTGTAAAAGCCCAAGTGCTTTCATACTGGGGTGGTGCGCTTGGAGGATGTTAGGAAAAGTCCCACAAGCAGCATCTTTGAGGTGGGGTGGTAAGGTGAGCGGTGTATACACCACTCCTCCACTGCCCCTCCATTGAAATGTGTTCACCCGCTTCGGAAGTACCACACGTCTGCACTTTTAACCCCTTTTTTACCTCTTGTGGGGGTTTAAAAGCACTGTGCTGCTGACTGAAAAGTGGCACCATAGCACCGCTATAACAGCGGAAAAGCGCTGCTGAAACTAGTGGCGCTTTACCGCAACCCCCCCCCACCTCAGTGTGAAAGAAGCCTTAAGGTTTTTAACTACTTTCCCCCGGTGTCACGTCATATGGCATCGCAAACTTTGAGCGGGATATCTGAATGGTGCCAGCAGCTACAGGCACCATTCAGATATTGTTTTTTTCCGCCGGTGATTCTGTGCACAGTAAGAACAATCATAGTGGCAGTTCAGCCGCTTAATTGTTCTTACAGGCAGCGAGGGGGGGACAGCACCCCCTCCCCCTGCCATCTGGTGCTTCTCCGGGTCCACCCGTGCCATCGGCGGCCTGAAGAACTGACTCATCGCTGGCAGTAGTTGACCACAGAGCAGAAAAAAAACAAGCGATCCCGGCTTTTCCAGCCGCGTTCCCGGGCATTCCCGTGGACTCGGCTGGAAAAGCCGAGATCGCTCGTTTTTTTTTTCTGATATCGGTCTTTCCAGCCTAAAGGAGAGATGTGGGGTCTTACTGTCCCCATATCCCTCAAAAAAGAGTACCTGTCCTACACTATTCCTATCACAAGGGATGTTTACATTTCTTTTAATAGGAAAAAAGTGACGAAAACATTATTTTTAAAGAGACAGTGTAAAAATAAAAAATAAAGTTAAAATAAACAATAATAAAAAAAAAGTGCCCCCGTCACCACGAGCTCGCGCATAGAAGCGATTGTAAGTGTCGCCCGCATATGTAAACGGCGTTCAAACCACACATGTGAGGTATCCCCATGAATGTTAGAGAAAGGGCAAAAATTCTAGTGCTAGACCTCCTCTGTACCTCTGAACATGTAACCTGTAAAAAATGTTAAAGCATCGCCTATGGGGATTTTTAAATACCGAAGTTTGGCGCCATTCCACGATTGTACGCAAATTCAAAGCGTGACATGTTAGGTAACTATTTACTCAGCTTAACATCCTCTTTCACATTATGTAAAAAACGGGTTAACTTTATTGTTTTCTTATTTTTTAATACATGAAACTGTGTAAACGCGTTTGAAAAATTAGAGCGCAAATACTGTGCGAGATAAACAATTGCAACAAAAACCATTCTATTCCCTAGTGTCTTTGCTAAAAAAGCATATATAACGTTTGGGGTTCTAAGTAATTTTGTAGCAAAAAAAATGATGATTTTTACATGTAGGAGCGAAGTGTAAGAATTGGCCCGCGAAGCAAGTGCTTAAAATAACATTGTGTATAAACTTTTCTGATGATGATTTAATAAGTTGCTCATAATGCCTAAGGTTTCCATTTTGAGGGGTGGTGCAATGAGCTGTTTACATGTTTTTTTAACTTTATTGAGATTATACAAACTTACAATGCTTTCAAGTCCCCACACCACTGCACAGTGACCTTCAGTGCATTCTGATACACTGTTGTAAAATGCAGCATGACTGCAATTTTTCCCACCATATCACATGTCACCCCAATCTTAAGGGTTTTCCATGTGCCCTTGCATTAACTAGCATTTTAACTAGCATTGATCAGGTACAAAGAAACACCAGTCACCACATATAATGCGAAGGACTCTAAAGCTGGCCTCGCACACATAAATGTTTTGGGTTGGCTCACATGCTAGTGAAGCTTGGTCTATAGGTTAAATGGTTAATTGCTTGTCTTTGATCTAGGTACACCGAAAGTCATCTTTGTGTTTTTTGGTTGTTTTTATCCCACCTAGGGTCCTTTCACATAGGCTTTCTGATCAGGTCTGTCCGTCAATTTTTTAGGCAGACCTTATTGGAAGCATCATGTAAGTCTACAGGCAGTAACCAGACCATTTTGGAGTGTGGAAGTGTTGAAATCCCTGTCAGGTTTTTATGACTTAAATGATGGAGTGGTATGTGCTGATCCCCAGGTAGCATTATAGGAGCCTTGAGTAGACTAGTGAAACTAAAAAATATAGTGCGGTGCTGCTTGAAAGTGTACAAATATATATGTATGTTGTGGCAATTATAGTGCAAACACAAAAAACTTGTTCTGTGCAAACTCAAAACAAAGTGCTATAGAATTATCAAAAGGCTAGGTAAAGTGCAAATGAAATTGTAAACAATAAAGAGTATTTAAAATAAAATAAAAGTCCTATTCCATAGGGCCAATAAATGTGGACAACAAAGTGCTAACGTGCCAAGGTAAGTCCAACAAATGTATAGTCCAAAAAACGCTATCCGGTGAATAGATAAAGTTATTCCCAATCGTAGTACCAGATAGTAATGTAAGTACCAGATGTAAGTAAAACCTCTTCTTAGAAATCGTGGTCGTTCTTCTCCACCCGTGAGTGTTCCCAGAGGCGGCTCTCTAATTAGGTAAATTAGGCGATCGCCTAAGGCCTCGCACTCACAGGGGCCTTGCAACCGCCTAATTTGACACTGACACCAGCACCGAGATAGAGAGTACTGACACCAGCACTTTAAAGCTTTTATATGCAATTTATGAAGTTAATTTTTTTATCGCTTGAATTATTTTTCCCATTATGGGCGTGTGATATATTTTTTATTGTTTTACAATTTCATTTGTACTTTACCTGGCCTTTTAATAACTCTATAGCACTTTGTTTTGAGTTTGCACAGAACAAGTTTTTGGTGTTTGCACTATAATTACCATACATATATACATTTGTACACTTTCAAGCAGCGCCGCACTATATTTTTTAGTTTCACTATGGCTTAAGCTTCTGCTTGACAGGAGTTTTTTGGTGAGGGCAGCGGCTTTGATACACATTATTATATGATTTTTTAATTTTGATTTATTTTAACACCAATTTTCATTTGCGCTAATTTTTGGTGAGATATATCCATAGCGCAGTATCTATTCCCTCTTTTCCATATATTTTGAGTAGATTTGTGTAGCAATGTAAAGAAAAGGTAAAGGATAAGAGCACTTATACAGTATGTGTATTATGTGTTCTATTGCATAGAAAATTGCCTTTTTGTTAACTGCAACTAATAATAAAATTATGCACTGGCACTCTTAGGCCCCTTTAACACTGGGGCAGGGAGGGGCGGTAGTGGTAAATAGCGGCACTATTATAGTGGTGCTATAGCGCCGCTATGTAGTCGGGAGTGGGGAGATTTAACCTTCAGGAAGGGGTTAACAAGGGGTTAAAAGCACCGCCGCTCTGCGCTTCTGAGACAGTGTACAGCCGCTTCTGGAGCAACATCCATTGCTTTTAATTGAGGGGTTGGCGTAGGAGCGGTGTACACACCGCTCACCGCACCTCCCCAAAGATGCTGCTTGCAGAACTTTTCTTCTTGTCCTGCAAGTGCACCGCTCCAGTGTGAAAGCATTCAGGCTTTCACACTGGGGAGAATGGGGGAGGAGTTTTTCAGGCGCCGCACAGGCGCTATTTTTAGCACTGCAGCACCCGAAAAACGTTGTGGTGTGAAAGGGGTCTTCTCTAGGTTTGTAATGCTGTCTGTTGACCCATAAGATAACCCTCCTAATTTGTCACTGTGGCCATTGTTACTGAGACAGAAAGTAATGGGTAATGCAAAAAATTGCAGTTGTACCTGGAATAAGAAGAGGGACACCTGTTCTGTGACAGCTGTCTAAGAAGGGATATGGGAAAAAAAAAAATCTGAGTGATTGTTATTCTGAATCCATTGCAATCTCATTGCTGTACTTGTCATTAGCTTCAGTCCTTTAAATCAAGATGAATTATGAAAGCCAGAAAGCCAAGCTGACCATCAATGGTGCAACCATTCTTCCTTCCATCCAATAGAGGATCTCCAAAGGGTCTCCAAACTTTTGAACTTCAATGGCCTCTGATGTCCTCTGCTGTGAGTGAAAGATATCAACCATTCCACCAAGAAATGCTAAATAGAAAAATGTGTCATGCTTGCAGCATGATGACTTGTCTTGTCATTAGCTTCATTGTCATTAGCTTCAGCCCTTTAAATCAAGATGAATAATGAAGGTCAGAAAGCCAAGCCGACCATCAATGATGCAACCATTCTTCCTTCCATCTAATAGAAGGTCTTCAAATATTTGAACTTCAATGGCCTCTGTTGTGAGTGAAATACAGTACATAAACAATTCCACCAAGAAATGCTATGTAGAAAAATGTGTCATGCTTGCAGCATGATGATTTATCCTGTAATTGGGTTAGGATATGAAAGGGTCCACCTCTAAGTCAAATCAAGACTTCCCTGATAGATCAGATCAGTAGCTACTATGTTTATGCTCTAACCATACTATCACTCAAGACTCCAACTATTCATATTCCCTCCACCTGATCAGTATTAATTTGCATAATTAAAATGATTTACATGTCAGAGAAAATGTTGGAGAACCACAAATTATGATGGGGGAGAGCATACGATCCAAAGTTATTCGATGGGAGGTAAAATGACTTAACCCATAATAAGCAGCAATCTTCCCCTAAGAGGCGTGATACCTATAATAAAAGGGCAGGGCAGAAATTAAGTTTTGTAGTCATTATTAACTATACTTTTATTATGAAATAATTGCCCTTTTATTTAAAAAAAAACAGTCTTTAGAATATATATTTTAATTCTGTACAAAATTAAATTTAAAAGATAACATAATGGATAATCCTGTGATGTTACGGGGTGTTTTCGTAATTACTCGAGCAAAGTTTAGTCATGAAAAAGTTTTGAAATGTTGCAGGAACATCTAAGGTTTTTTACAGCTATAAAAAGTTAAATGTTATTAGGAGGATTGGACTACTCTGAAGATGGGTATGGCAACAAAGATTATCCAGTAATACAACCTGGCTTCAGGTTAATAAGGGCTGCATCACATAACGAGAAGTAGAATCACTGTTGCAAATAAAATTGGGATTTAGACTGATCTTACAGATACACATGTATGTGCGACTGGTCCTCATCTCACATCTGAGCCTGGAATAGTAACATGATATTCTTTGCATATATTACATATATTACAGATATCTAAATATACTAAGAATGTTTTCTTTGTGCTTCATCCACAGTAACCTTTGCATCAAACAGCAGCACAAATGGCGCAGTGATCTTGCAAGCTCTATTAAACAATACCTCTGTGGGCACCTGGTCACTATTACCAACTGGATTTGCAAATTGTACTGGAGGCATTTGGGGCAATTTCTCATCTGGTAACTTCTCATTTACAGCAAGTTGGATAGCACCATCATCGCTAAATTCTTCTGTCCTATTTAAGTAAGTTGTTGATATTAAATGTGGAATTTAGCAAAAAAAATACCGTTTGCATAGTTCATAAGTGATACTATAGTGAGCTACATATAGATGTACTTGCTACACATTGCAGAATATTATTGATTACTTCGGAGGTACTTTGGTATTTTCATATAGTGGCAGCCTGGATATACACATAAATAGGGTCTGGAGCAAAAGGCTGGAAAGGGGAAAGCCTATTATAAAGATGAAAGCTTTAACCAGTGTCATCATCTTCAATACCAGCTTTTCATCAGTAGGGTTTAATCAGTAACATAAAGTTCAGAATTAATCTTCAGTGTAAAGAGAGTACTCATTGTTGGGGTAACTCAGTTTTTCACTTTAACAGTTTTTTTACTGCAAAACTAATTAGGCAGAATGATGTAGTAATCAAATTAGTCTAAGTGTAGCATAACAAAATGTAGGTACTGCAGAGGGTACCTATGGTATAGACTGATGCTATGTTACTGTAAAAGACTGCAGAATAAGTTCATGTCATATAAATGACCAATGAACAAAAAATAAAAAGTGGGAAATTGTGGTGAAAGATTTTCAAGGATATGCAGCAAGCTTTACTTGAAGTGCTACTAGGTATTCCAGGAAATTGATGCCTAAAAGCGTTCACAGAAAAATAAGCCAATTGTTACACTGACTGGGACTTTTTTTTCTTGAGATTAAGGCCGGCCATACACAGTTCGAATCTCAGCCGGTTCAGCAGGAACTGGGCAAGATTTGAACTTTTAATGGGCAGGCTGAATGTACCAAGTTAATCTCTGAATGCACCAAGTATAATCTCTTATGATTATCGCTAGCAGCTGCTATCGTCGCTAGAGATAATTACCGTCTTCTCCCAGTGGGGAAGGATTTGCCTGCCCCCTGCCGAGAGCAGACAATTGCTAGGCAGGAGGGATTCCCCTGTCAACACTGGCTGTGTTGATGGGGAATTGTGCAAATTTCCTTCCTGCAACCCACGGTTGTGTATGGCCTGCGTAAGCCTGTCCAGGGGTTGTCTGTTCATTCCAGTACAAGCATGCAAACCTTTGCACCTGTGAGGAGAAGAAACATTCCATAAACAATTAATTTTCCCTAATGTACAGTATTCAACCGGCTGATCAGCTAAATAATCACTGAATTTTGTATTCCTAATTTAAATATAAGCGGGGTTTACTCTTAGCAACCTCCTGCACTGAAGAGGTTTCCATATAGCATGCTGACTGAAGGGAAGCCAGAAACTAAAGCATATACTGTGAAATGTCTGGCCAGAGGAACCCAATAGCAGTTGGGGCTGCACATTGTGGTTTAAAATAACTCTGGAAAGCGGTATTGGGGCAGCCACTGTTACCCCTCCTGTTAGAAATCAAAGAATTGGAGGCACATTGGCCATCAGTGGGGTTCCTAAAATCAGGAAATGCAGCAAATAGGTTCCTAAACAGCACTGGCTCAAAGTGCTGCGTTCTTGGGTTCCCTCTGGGTTTTGGGTTTGGATGGTGGCAGGAGATTGGTAATTTTACCTATCGAGAATCTAATAGGATGGCCACCCAATGGTGGTCCCTCTCTTTGATGAATTAAATCCCAATGTCCTTGCATAGGAATTTAAGCATAAAATACCTAATTCATGAAAAATTGCCAGCAGCAAAGGATCCCAAGTCCTCAGTGTTGCTGAGAACAACAATGTCCTAAATAATCTCATCCTACCCATGTCATATTATCACATAATCAGTAAGGTTGAATAAAGACCCCAGTCCTTCCAGTTCAATGTGTGTGTGTGTGTGTGTGTGTGTTTATGTCAATACCATTTCCAATATCCCTGGATATTGTGTTCACTAAGATGCCCATCTAAGAGTTTTTTTAAACTATTGAATACTTCCCACTGACACAACTGGTTGTGGAAGGGAGTTCCACATCCTTACAGCTCTGACATTAAAGAACCCCCTTTAAACGTAATTTAAGGTTAAACCGCTTATCTTACAATTTCATTGAGTGGCTGTGTGTATTTTTATCTCCTTGAAACTGAGTAGTTTTTCCCTATGCTAGAATCAGCATTCAGGTATTTATATATTGCTATCATATCTCTTCTCAAGTGTCTCTTCTCCTGGGAGAATACGTTTAATGTTTGTAGCTGTTCCTTGTAACTGAGGTCCTCCATTCCCCTTATTAGTTGTGTTGCCCTACTCTAGACTCTCTCCAGTCCTCTTTCCTGAGGACTGGTTTCCAGAACTGGACTGCATATATAGTTTTATCTCTTGAATAAATACCTTTTTTTAATGAATGCGAATATTCAGCTTGCTGCAGCATGCCATTGCTCAGCATGCGATCTACTACCATCCTGGATTCCCCTAGAGGTACACACCCTAGTGGGTAACTTGCGTTTATACTTTTAGCCCCCAAGCGCATTACATTTTTCAACATTAAACCTCATTTGCCGTGTAGTTGCCCACCCCTTTATTTTACTGAAGTCCTCTTGTAAAGTCCCTATATCCTGCTGTGAGGTTATTGCCCTGCTTAGCTTTGTATTGTCAGCAAACACTGAAATTGAGCTATTTACGCCAACCTCTATATCATTAATAAATAAATTAAACAGAATTGGACCCAGGACAGAGCCTTGGAACACCAAGGTACCATGTATATCCTGGGTTTGGGAGAGGTAAAATGTCCCTCTTGAAGCCCGTCCCATTTTCATTTTCTCCTTGACATCTGCACCTCAACCCCCTTTTCCTCCTCCTATTTCTCCTCTGCCTCCTGCTGCCTTTGCCTCAGAATGATAGAGGCAAGGGGCAAAGGTTTCTGCTAGCTGTAAGTCACCAGTAAGTCCTCCTTTCCTCCTTTTGCTGTATCTCTAGTGCCTGCTCTATGATGTATCAGGTCATGCACCGTGTGCTCCAAGAGACACCTGAGAGAAATGTATTGAATGAATGAATGAATTCCATTAATCCCCAACCTGTCATGGCTTACCATTTTGGTAATTTCCTCAAAACGTTCCAAAATGCTGCACAAATCCTGAATGATGAGCCATTGATGAAGTGAAAAGAACCCCAGCTCCACATTCTATGTAGCATAATCAAATGATTACTCTATGCTAGCACATTACTGCTGGTGCAACCTTTGCAGCATGACCAATGTTGAGTTCCATTGCTAGGGGGTGTCATAGATGAGGCATTTATCAGGCAGCTTATGTTGGTGCTGCATTTCTGCCAGGCAAGCCAAGGCCAGGTATGCATAAAGTGGCCACTGACCATTCCGCCCTGGCCAAGGACCTCCTGAATGCCAAGGTACTCAGGCTCAGTTTGACCTGTCTCCCAGGCAAACAAGCTACAAGACAGTATGGCAGCATAGTCTGGGTCATTGCATATACTCTTGGGATTTTGGGGGGACTGCTGGTTACAAGGATTGATGAGGAAAATGAGAAGTTACAGGTTACTGTGCAGTCACCATAGTAGTATCACCAGCTCACCAATTACTACCTCTATGTGCAGGGCTTTGGTGCATTACATTACACAATTACATTACACACAAGTATGCAGTGACTTGCTGCAAAGAGCTGCTTTGCCTGTGTGAGACAAGTGCACTCTGCAGTCTGCACGCCTAGAAATAAAAAAAGCTTTAGCAACAGAAAATATATAAAAGAATATAAAATATACCTCCCCAAAAAAGCTAGCAGAAAATAAAAAAATGGAAAAACTTGAAATAAAAAAAGATTTAAAATCCACCAAAAAAGCAACAAAATAAAAAACACTGCATGGGGCGCACAGCTAAGTCACAGCTACTGTTGTTGCTGACACACCCAAAACAGTAGTCCTAATAATGACTGTGTTTTTGAACTGTGAACATGGGGTAGGAGGGGAATACCCAAAAATACATAGCCCACCACCTTTCAATCTACAGTGATTTTGCACAATATAGCATAGTATAACATCATATTACAAATAACTACAGTATATCTACACAGACTATCCGTTCTCCCTAAACTACTCCAGTTCAAATGGTTGCTGGGAACCCACACTCAACAAGTAGTAAAGCCCACATTATTTATCATTTTAACTGCTAACCATGATTTAAAGGTTGAGAAGGGCATTATGGTACCCCCATATAAACTATAAATTTGCTGAAACCACCAACCCACCATGCAGCAAATCCAAAACGCATCCCCAATTTTAAATCACATATTTTGGTCCAAAGACAAACATGTACAGAATCTCACATAAGTGAGTACACCCCTCACATTTTTGTAAATATTTTATTATATCTTTTCATGTGGCAACACTGAAGAAATGACACTTTGCTACAATGTAAAGTAGTAAGTGAGGTTGTATAACAGTGTAAATTTTCTGCCCCCTCAAAATAACTCAACACGCAGCCATTAATGTCTAAACCACTGGCAATAAGGGAAAATGTCCAAATTGGACCCAATTAGCACTTTTCCCTCCCAGTGTCATGTGACTCGTTAGTGTTACAAAGTCTCAGGAGTGAATGGGGAGCAGGTGTACTAAATTTGGTGTTATTGCTCTCACTCTCTCATACTGGTCACTGGAAGTTCAACATGGCACCTCAAGGCAAAGAACTCTCTGAGGATCTGAAAAAAAGAATTATTGCTCTACATAAAGATGGCTTAGGCTTTAAGAAGATTGCCAAGGCCCTGAAACTGAGCTGCAGCATGGTGGCCAAGACCATAGAGCAGTTTAACAGGACAGGTTTCACTCAGAACAGGCCTCGCCATGGTCGACCAAAGAGGTTGAGTGCATGTGCTCAGCGTCATATCCAAAGGTTGTCTTTGGAAAATGAACATAGGAGTGCTGCCAGCATTGCTGCAGAGGTTGAAGGGGTGGGGGGGGGGTCAGCCTGTCAGTGCTCAGACCATACACCGCACACTGCATCAAATTGGTTTGCATGGTTGTCGTCCCAGAAGGAAGTCTCTTCTAAAGATAATGCACAAGAAAGCCCACAAACAGTTTGCTGAAGACAAGCAGACTAAGAAAATGGATTACTGGAACCATGTCCTATGGTCCGATGAGACCAAGATAAACGTATTTGGTTCAGATGGTGTCAAGCATGTGTGGCGGCAACCAAATGAGGAGTAGAAAGACAAGTATATGTTGCCTACAGTCAAGCATGGTGGTGGGAGTTTCATGGTCTGGGGCTGTATGAGTGCTACCGGCACTGGGGAGCTACAGTTCATTGAGGGAACCATGAATGCCAACATGTACTGTGACATAATGAAGCAGAGCATGATCCCCTCCCCATGGAGACTGGGCCACAGGGCAGTATTCCAACATAATGACCCCAAACACACCTCCAAGACAACCACTGCCTTGCTAAAGAAGCTGGGGTAAAGGTGATGGAGTGGCCAAACATGTCTCCAGAACTAGACCCTATTGAGCATCTGAGGGGCATCCTCAAACGGAAGGTGGAGGAGTACAAGGTCTCTAACATCCACCAGATCCGTGATGTTGTCATGGAGGAGTGGAAGAAGACTCCAGTGGCAACCTGTGAAGCTCTGGTGAACTCCATGCCCAAGAGGGTTAAGGCAGTGCTGGAAAATTATAGTGGCCACACAAAATATTTATACTGTGGGCCCAATTTGGACATTTTCACTTAGGGGTGTACTCACTTTTGTTGCCAGCAGTTTAGACATTAATGGCTGTGTGTTGAGTTATTTTGAGGGGACAGCAAATTTAACTTTACATTGTAGCAAAGTGTAATTTCTTCAGTGTTGTCACATGAAAAGATATAATAAAATATTTATAAAAATGTGAGGGATGTACTCACTTTTGTGAGATACTGTATAATGGGGGGTATGTTGATACTTGTATATACAGTATTGTATAATAAACTAACCTCTCAGTTAAGGATACTTGAAATTTACAATAATAGATGAAAAACATCGGTGAACAGGTTTTTTTTTTACATTTCGCTGTCTTCAAAATTCTTATTGAAACATCTTTACTGAACAAATGGTTTAAACAGTCATGGTCATCTATGAAAACAAGTATTCCCATTTAGAGCAAAGCACCAGGTTTGCTTTAATCCATCACCCCTCCCCGGCATATACCTACCTTTCCTTTATTCCCCTGCCAACCCTTTCAGAACTATGAACTATTCTTTACTCTGTTGACTGAATAGAGTTGTGGGGGTGCAAAAGGAAGGCATCAATGTGCTGAAGGGGGGCTGGTGAATACATGAAAGAGCACCTGTTAGTTTGCCCTGCATTGACCAGTTTAATTATAGAGCTATCTGTAGTGCCAATGTATAACACAATTAAATAAAAAAACACAGCTTCTACTACAGTAAGCTCTTACCAAACTTTCTCACAAAAATATTAACTTGCACAGGGATCTAGTGGGTTATGGTTGTGAAAAAAACAGGGAAAAGTATGGTAATTCAGAGGAAACTGTATTTTTTTTCTTACTGAGTAATTATAATTTGGTTTTACTGACTTTATCAATATCCTGTATTTCAGAGCTTTATTCAATGACACAACGGGAATATATGCAGCAAACCAAACCGTGCCATTTGGTAAGTTTCCCTTATTAGTTATCCGCAATCGTATTTGAAAGTTTATAAGGTATAACAAAAGGCTTGGATAGCAAGGAACAATCCCTGGGTTGCTAAATATGTCTAAGACCATATGTCCTTATCTTTCAAAATTGAAAATTCTCCCAGACTCTGACTCAGACTACCAATACTTTTAGAAATCTCGCTCACTTCTGAAAAGTCTCATCTTATTCACCCTAATGAAATTAAAGAGACCTAGAGGGGAAAACTAGGGCATGCATAAAGTGCAGGAACCTAGAGGTACCTGTAGCAAAACAATCCTATCATGGCTAGTTTTCAGGCCATCCTGACAGACACATTTCCATCATTTCCTGATAGTGTTGAAACTAGCCCACCACTTCTTTCTACCACCTGCATATCCCCTTTGACCTGTGAAATTGCACATCATTGTGATAGACCAATGGGAATGTGTGGGGGAGGGACATAGTGGCACTAGAAGTGTTGGAGCTTTGCCTGTCAGGATGGTTTGGCATCCAATCATCACAGGAACATTTGGAAAGCTCCATTTAGGAACCAGTACATCATACCAGCAGTGCCACCCTCTCCCCCATGACAGGATCTTCAGATTCATATACCCCCACAGCACCTTTGACAAACCTCATTCAGCAGTATATCACTAAGGTCTCTGAATATTGATATAGAAGGCCCAGGTGAGCACACCTGAAACTTGGCTTGATCCTAAAAAATGTTATGCGGAATCTAACTTCACAATGTAGCTTTACAAAATACGGGCCTAGGGCCTGTCACACCTTAAGTGCAAGGTGAGGAAAGTTCAACCAATTTGGAGTTTCTGAAGCTTTTTAACCTTCAAGCACTAAAGATAAGTTGCATCCTAAAGAAAACCAAACAGGTTCTCATTAACCTATACAAAGAGAACACAGTCTGCTTTGTGCTTGAGTGAAGCCTGATTCATCTTGAACCCCACATATATGCAAATGAGGTTGACCTCAATAGAGGCCTAATGCAGATCCTAAGTTGAAGATTTCACTAATACCATAACAGAATGCACTCGACTCCACAACCCTGTGGGACAATACTGCAGTTCTTTGACATCTTTCTGATAGGTGTGTTAGTTTGATGGGTGATTGCAGCAGTATGTGACTGCAATCTAAATAATTGACTTAAAGAGGAACTAAACCTTCCTATTCCTTATAGCCAAGGAAGGTGCCAGCTTAGTCTCTGTTTCATTTGCAATTGTTATAGTGCTGCATATTTGATCAGCTATGACACCATCCAACCTTGCCAGTTATCACCAGAGGAATGTTTCAAATGTAACTGTTTTGAGAAACAATTTAATCGATAGGTTTAGTTTGGCTTTAATTTTTTTGTCCTAAAAGATACTATATTTAAGTATTTACTAATCAAAAGTAATTCATTATACCTCATTAATAAATTCACTTTTTCTCCGTTTTACTTGTTTTAGTAACTGCTACCACACCTGCCACACCTGCCACTACCAAGATTGCAAATGGAGGACCTGCAAATCATCTAGCACCTATGTTTTTCACTGTGATGGAAACACTCTTCTCCCTTGTGATCATCAGAAAATTTCTGTTATAAATCAGAATTGAAAACAAATCAATGTTTTTTAGGCTATATTCAAATTTCAATCCAAATCACAGGATCTTGCTGGTAGCAAGATCCTGCATTTTAAGTGGTTCAACCTCTCTGCTCATGCAACGTTTGTGTAACATTTACATGCATACAAGTGTACAGTTTTAATGTAACCTATTGCTTGCTAGGACACAAGCAGCATTTGCTGCCTGGCATCTGTTATTGCGAGAATGCAAACAGCTATTGCCACCTAATGATTCTTTGCTAGGACTGCTCTTGTACACCAATAGAGTACAGTTGAGCTCTATGCATGTCCACATTAGCACAAATGTTTACATGCGTACAGTGTAAAATGCAGTCCATGCACAAAAACACGAATGCAGATTTTTCTATTTTGATTTTAAGGATTTGAACGCAGTGCAAGTTTACTGATCTTGACACAGTTGTGTGTGTATACAGCTGTAACAAACCACACATCTGCGTTCAGATCCATAAACAAAAAGAGAAAAAGTGTGCTTTTTGTGGCCTTGCGCATGAACTCTTACTGATTAACTAAAGACTATATGTACCCCCAATCAACCTAAAGATTGAGCCAGTGGCGTAACTAGAACCCTCAGGGCCCCGATGCAAGAAACCATGAAGGGCCCCCTCTGACAGGGCCCTTTCCTCTGAGCCCGGTCGCAAGTCACTTGTGCCTCTAATCACCCCCCCAGCACACCCACTTATGCCTCTAATCACCCCCCAGCACACCCACTTATGCCTCTACGACCCCCCACTAATCTCCGTATTCACCCACACGACCCCCCACTAATCTCCGTATTCACCCACACGACCCCCCC
>BLSH010320921.1:215391-229564 GCA_018402905.1 Glandirana rugosa | reverse complement strand
CTTGATCTGCAACTCAAAGCAGCGGTATGTGAAATCTCTAATTTCTGCTATCTGTCCTCAGAGCAACAGCACAGACAGCAGTAGTAAAGTAATCTATCTCAGGATGCAGGATCAGGTCTTAAAATGTCTCAAATCTGTCCCTCACGCAGTCAGCTACCTCTCCCTACACTAACCCAATGAGCATGTGACTGCAGCACTGTGACTCCAGCTTATAAAGAGGCTGGGTCACATGATGCACCGGCCAATCACAGCCATGCCATTAGTAGGCATGGCTGTGATGGCTTCTAAGGGCAAACCAGTGAAACGCTTGTTGCTTGGCTGCCCTGCAGCTTCTCAACACGTGGAGTAAAATAGCAGAACCCCGGACCGAACCCGAACAATTTTTGAAATGTCCGGGTCCGTGCCACGGACACCCGAAAGTTCGGTACAGACCCGAACGTTATAGTCCGGGTTCGCTCAACACTATATATGGCACCTTTTATATTTGCTGTTTTGCCTGTTCAACCACTTCAGCCCTGGAAGGATTTCCCACGTTAGGACCAGAGCACTTTTTGCGATTCGGCACTGTGTTGCTTTAACTGACAATTGTGCGGGCGTGCAACGTTGTACCCAAACAAAATTTGCGTCCTTTTTTCCCCACAAATAGAGCTTTCTTTGATATTTGATCACCTCTGCGTCATTTCTGATCACCGCTATAAACAAAAAATTAGCAACAATTTTGCATAAAAAACAATATTTCTTACTTTTTGCTAAAATACAAATCCAAAAAAATATATAAAAAAAACAAACATTTTTTTCTTCGGTTTTGGCCGATTTATATTCTTCCTCATATTTTGGGTAAAAAAAAATCACAATCTGCATTTATTGATTGGTTTGCGCAAAAGTTGCCGCGTTTACGGGTGATGAGAATTTATTTCTGGGGTTTTTATTTTGTACTAGTAATGGCGGTGATCTGCGATTTTTAGCTGTACTGCGATATTGGGGAGGACATGTCGGACCATTTTGACACTTTTTTGGGACCAATGACATTTATACAGTGATCAGTGCTATAAAAATGCACTGATTACTGTGTAAATGCCATTGGCAGTGAAGGGGTTAACCTGCAGGGGGAGATCTAGGGGTTAACTGCGTTTCCTGCATGTGTTCTAACTGTGAGGGAGCTGGACTGTCAGGGGCATAAAAGATCTAACTGATCCCAGTGACAGGGATCAGTAGATCTCTTATGTCCCCACTGTCAGAATGGGGAACCACCGTGTTTACATTGGCGGTTCCCCGTTGTTTGGCTCTGGCAGCTCATCGCAGCTCACTGATCCGCAAATCGCCGTTTATTTACGGCGATTCGCGGTACACATCCACACTGCTGTAGTAAATATACTGTGCGCGATGTGGAAGTGGTTAAAACAATAAAAAACGCAGAGTAATTAAAGCATGATCATAAGCAGTTGATCATTCCAGATCACATCTTCGTACTCATAGTTACTGTACTGTGTCCCTTGTCATCCGTGTTCCTTTTTCTAATTTAAATTATAATGTATAACCATTATTCATGTTACTCTTTTTTCACAATGCTCTGCTCTTCATTTCTGATTCTTTTGTATTCCATGACTATTTTTTATTGAGTCCACTTAATTCCATTACCATTTTATTTCTTATTTACACCTGCTGAAATTGAAATGTTAAAAAACTCATACTTGCATGACATGGCACTATGCTATCTAATAGTCCTGTCTTAGAGCATAAAAAAACATAAGATGCTCATTACCTTTGCTACCATGAAAACCCCCTACTGTGTGCAATGAAATCACTTTTTCATATTAGTGGCCTGATTTCCTTGCCTTCTAGACTGAGGGCCACTAACTGCTAGTAATTTGTCTAATGAGAGTGTCTTAGTGACCAGTTCTCTCAACATTTGAAAGAACATTTATATTCAATCCACCTGGTCACCCTACTTATAAATGTATCCCGCTACAGTGCATTTAAAGTGGTTGTAAATCCTTACATATACCAAATGAAGTGGCTGGCCTTAGGTGATACACCAAGATGAAACAAACCCTCCTACATAAGTTGTATCTGTATATCTGCGGTCTTCTCCTCTCTACATTTCTTCAATGCCCAGAATTTACAAAGCTTCGCTGAGAGTTCATAAAAAAAGGGGGTAGAGAGCTGAAGTTACACTCTGCAGAGATCAGTGAGGAGAGCTGTGAGAGCTGATTGGAGGAAAGAGACATACCCCCCTTCACACAGCACACAGGAACAGAGTTGAGGCTGTCAAACAGCTGGAATAACCTTCCCTGTCACCTTTTTTCTCTTGGTGTCGGGAAAACTTGTCAGAAGTGACTTGTCAGAGGAATGAAGCAGCAAACAGAAATAACACATAGCGCTTTTAATTGAGACAAGTGCACATTATAGAAGGCTTTGTTCATGTCTGAGGTTTACAACCACAAGATTTGGGATTAAAAAAGGAAGAATAATATAATTAAAAACATTCTCTCCCCTTGTTCTCCAATAAAGACATATTTCTCCACTATATAATTTTTTTTACTATATTTCTTTATTAGAAGAATTAAACAATACAATAGTAGTACAGTATATCGAAATGAGTTATGTATATCTCAATACATAGCATGCTACAATGTGTTGCCAGTATTTTTAAGAATAACATCAACAAGAGAACTAGAGTATTAAGTCTCGGGGTAGTAATACCTGTGGCATGATGTTATAATAGAAGGGGAGAACGCATGTGGATACCGTGCTACCACTTGATAGCTTTATTGCATCAGAAGAGCTGAAAAGGGGGCAGTTTTTCAGAGACTGAGTGGGACAGGAGCAACCAAGCATAGAGGATTACTTATTTAGGAAGTGGGCACGCTTCTTTGGTCCGTGGCCCATTTTTCCCAGACTTTTTAGAAGGATTGTGTAGATGCATTGGCTTTGGCAAATGAGAATTCCATCTGATACTGCATATTCAGCAGTCGAATAGTGTCCTCTAGGAAAGGAGGTTGGGGCAATTTCCACTTTTTCGCTATTGTAAGCCCTGCTGCAATTAGAATGTGAGTCACTAATGTTCGTAGGTGTCCAGGCCATGAAGGAATAGATAATCCTAGGAGTAGGTCCAATGGTGCCATAGGTATGGAGCAGTCACAAAGTATGGAGATGAAGTTGGCACCTTTGTGCCAATAAGCTTTGATGATTGGGCAGTCCCACCAAATGAGTCTCAGAGATCCAGTGTCATCGCATCCTCTCCAGCATTTAGGTGAAGTAGAGGGGTAGATTGCTGCCAATCTGGCTGGTGGGTAGTACCATCTGTGGAACAACTTTTTTAGAGATTCCCAGTGAGTGATGCAGCGGGATAAATGACGGGGGGTTATGAGAGCTTTTTGCCACTGCTCAAGTGAGGAGGGGTTATCTGTGAGTGTGGCCCAGCATTTGATAGAGGGGAAGAGTAAATCAGGGGATGGCATGGTAAGCAGTTTGTATGCTAAGGAGATTCCTTTAGATGAGGTGTGTTTGTTGTTGTAGAATCTCAGGAGTGCAGGAGTCAGGGAGTCTGTAGTTGACCATTGTACTTTGGATAAGAGAGATCTGGCCCGTAATTAGAACAAAAATGTTCTTTGAGGTATGTTGTATTTCTGTTTCAGATCCGAGAAGGACTGTAGCCTCAATGATGAAAAGAGCATACCTAGGATTGAAATGCCGGCTTTCGTCCATTCTGTGAGAGATAGGTCTGGCGATAAAAGTTGTGGGGATAAGTGATAAAGTGTTCATGGAGAGTCCCTTGTTGCTTTGTAGGATTGCCACCCATACACGTAGTGAGGCATTTAAGGTGCCTAATGGGTGATGCTTTGGTTTGAGATTGAGTAGGGTGGCAGCTAAGGTAAGTTTAGGGACTGCAGAGAGTGTGGTAGCTTCTATTTGTTTCCAGATTGTGCCATTGTCAGGTAACCCCCAGGCTTTCAGTTGGTCTAAGATTATTGCACGATAGTACGCCTGTATGTTAGGTGTGCCCAGCCCTCCTTGCTGGACAGAGGTCAGGAGCACTCTGGGGCGTTTTTGTTGCCAAATAAAATTGTTAATAATTCTCTGTAGCTTGCTTAACTGTGTTTGCAGGAAGGGTAAAGGTAATGTGCAAAATAAATATAGGATGTGCAGAAGTAAGAACATTTTGGCTTGTGCGATCCTACCTGCCCAAGAGGTGGGTATGTGGTCGAATTTTTTGGATTGTCGCAAGAGCTTCTTTACGAGGCCATCCTACTTTGTTTTTTATTAGAGATTGGCTTGGGAATGTCAAACATATCCCTAGGTATGGGATAGAAGTGCTAGGAGCCCAAGCAAATGGGAAGGTGATAGAGATGGTTCTGGTAGTTTGTGGGTCCAGGCCTAAGTTTAGCATGAGAGATTTGCTATGGTTTATTTTGTATCGGGAGATAGAGCTAAACGAGTCTAGGATGTCTTGAATTGTGGGGAGGGATATCAGCGGATTGGTCATGGCTATAATGACGTCATCGGCATATAGGCCAATCTTGTGTTCACCCTTTCTGACCTTGTTTACTGAAACTGCAGAGGCATATCTAATGGCTTGTGCCAGTGGCTCCATGACCAGGGCAAATATTAGTGGGGAGAGTGGATATCCCTGTCTTGTGCCGTTGGTGATCGTAAAAGAATCGGACACAATACCTGAGGTGCATACACACGTTTGGTTTATTGTAGAGGCTCAATATAGCTGTCAAAAATGTACCCGATATTCCGAATTTGCAAAGTACTGCTTCTATATATGGCCAATGGACCCTGTTGAATGCCTTCTCTGCATTCAAGGACAGGAAGAGAGAAGGCGTCCGAGTATGCTTCACCCAGTATATAAGGTCCACAAAGCGTCTGGTGCCGTCTGATGCCTGTCTGCCTGGCACAAAACCCATCTGATCCGGGTGGATAATTTGGGGTATGACAGAGCATATGCGCTGTGCCAGGAGTTTGGCATATAAAGTTTTATCAGTGTTAAGGAGTGGGATTGGGCGGTAGTTGGTGGGATTGTCCGGTGCTTTGCCTGGCTTGGGTATGGTGACTATTAATGTCTCCAAAGACTCTTTGGGGATATTGCCTTTCATTGCAAATTGGTTGTAGGTGTTGCATAAATGGAGGAGGCCAGGAGGGTGTCAAACTTTTTATAATATTCGTTAGGTAAGCCGTCTGGACCAGGGGCTTTGTGGAGGGGGAGCTGTTTAATAACTTTTAGTATTTTGTTTGGGGTGAAGGGCTCTACTAAGCATTCAAACTGATCAGGGGAGATAGCGGGGAGATGAGTGGTTGCTAAGAAATTTGCAATGTCTTCTGGTTTAGGGGGTCATAGGATCTGTTTCTGTCAGATTGTAGAGTCTGGCATAAAATCTGCTAAACTCATTGGCAATATCAAGTGGATTGCCTAAGTGTTTGCCTTGGGAAGTCATGATGAAAGAGATTTTTTTGTTAGAGAGGTGTTGTTTAATCTGTTTGGCCATGTAGGCTCCTGGTTTGTTGGCCGAAGAGTAGGATGTCAGCCTGAGATGTTTAATGTAGAGGTCGAATTTAGAGCATTGGTGTTCACTGAGTTGGTATCTTAGATTTTTGAGTTCTGCAGTGGTCTTGGGCTTAGGGTTTTGTTTGTGAGTTCTAAGCTGTGAATTTTGTGTAATAGAGATTCCATGGTGGAAGTGTGGATTTTCTTGGTGTATGCTCCCAGTTTTATAAAGAGACCTCGTAGGTAAGCCTTGTGGGCATTCCAGATCATGGCATAGTCATCCACAGAGTTCACATTGTTCAAAAAATAGTTCTTAATCTCGGATTGAATTTGTGGCTCGGAGACCAGGTTATTAAGGAGGGAGATATTTAGTCTCCAAATTGTGTGCCTGGGAGAATGAGTAGTGTCAGATAATTTAATCGTCACCGATGTGTAGTCGGACCACATGATTGTTCCGATGTGTGTCTGAATGATAGATTGCAGCAGGTGTTTGTCGGTGATAATCAGATCAATCCGAGAATAAGATTGATGTGGGGTAGAATAGAATAGTCCCTCTCCAAGTCGTGCAGGCACTTCCAAGCATCGTACAGGTCCTCCCTTTGTAAGAGAGCAGAGAGGGCTGAGGGTCTACATTTTCTCCACTATATAATTTAAATACAGAGGGGTTGATTTACTAAAGGCAAATAGACTGTTCATTTGCAAGGGAAGTTGCGCTTTGCTAGAGAATTTTCCCACAGTCTATTGAATGTGGTGAATGGCCTCTGATTTCCATCATCCAATCATGTTAAAGCAAAAAAAATATATTTTTTTAATTTTTCTTTGCACATGATTGGGTATTCTTTGCAAAGTGAAATGTCACCCCATTCACTAAGCTCTGGATCAATTCCCTTCCCCTGCAAAGTGAACAGCCTATTTGACTTTATCAGCCCCAGGAATTCACAATGTAGACCTTTACAATAATATAATAAACGATGGGGACAGAAGCAGTGTGCTTTGCACATGTTTTTTGTGCATTTATGAGCATTTCTCTGGGAGATGATTGCATGATTTTAACAGGTGACATGACTGAACTCTCTTCCCAAATTTTTTGTAACTACTCCTGTCAGTAGTATAGCACTGCTCTGGCTTCAGATTACCAAAGCCAGTGGAGGGTAATACTACTGAATGACTGCAGTAGGGAAAAAAAATGCATAGATGAGAGCCTGGTCATGTCCCCTTAAAATCACATGACTTTCTATCCTCCAATCCCAGCACTCTGTCTCTGCTCCTTTAAGAGAACTTTATGGGGCTCAGCTGGCCACGCATGGCCACATTTGGTGAATAAGCGGGGCTGAGATGTTTGTTTGGAAACCAAGTACAATGGAGAGTAGATAGCGATATCCTCTAGTTATAAATGAGCTGCTGAGTAAGGCCTCATTTACACTGCTACTGCTAAACGGACGCTTTGAGGCATTTGGGCATTTATTTCAGCTGCCCCTGAACTTTCCTGTTATCTTATCAGTACATTTACACAGAGTCGTTTAAGGTCGTTTACAGGCAGTTGAGTTTAAAGGCTTTTTTTTGGAACGCAAAAATATGGGTTCAGTAGCCAGTTCAGAGGCATTTGAAATGCCCAACAGCTTGTAAATGCCGCTAAACGCGCCTAAACGCGCCTAAACGCGGTAACTCGCGTCTAGGACCATTTTGTTTACAGGCATTTCCATTAAAAAAATAAATACATTTCTTTAAAAATGCTCTTAGACGCAAACGCCGCTAAACGCTGCTAAACGCCGCATGCAAAACGTGTCAAAACGGCCGTTTTAGACATCGGATTCTAGCTGTCAAAATAAATCGTTCATGGGAGTTTAACATAGCGTCCCGTGTAAATGGAGCCTAAGAGATTTTTTTTCTAGTGTACTGATTGCCACTTCTTGCCCTGATATCTCAGAAAGGGGCACAAATGGCAATAACAATCCTGACAGGGCTTTTAACACTGCCATCCTCAAAGTTTTTCACACTGAATACATTTTAATGTCTACCCGGCAAAAGAGCGAGAAGACAGAAGACCCCGCAGAAGAGGGAGAAGAGAAGACAGCACAGAGAGGAGAGGAACCAGAGAATGAGAAGAACCGACAGAAAGAGAAGACATCGCCGGATGAGGGAGAAGAGCCTGAGAGGGTCAAGATGCCAGAGCCGATTTAATAAAATACTTTAAAAACCTGTATAGTGTGTTTATTTTTGACATTTTTTTTGGTGAATGGGTAGGAGTACAATGTACACCATACTCATTCACATAAGGTGGGGGCCGGGATCTGGGGGCCCCCTTGTTAAAGCGGGCTTCCAGATCCCGATAAGCCCCCTGCCGCAGACCCTGACAACCACTGGCCAGGGTTGTTGGGAGGAGGCTTTTGTCCTCATCAATATGGGGACAAGGTGCTTTGGGGTGGGGGGCGCAGGGCCCCCCCTGCCCCAAAGCAACCAACCCCCCCATATTGAGAGCATGTGGCCTGGTATGGTCTGGGGGGGTGCTCACTCACCCACCCCCTTTCCTGACCTGCCGGGCTGCATGCTTGGATAAAGGTCTGGTATGGATTTTGGGGAGGACCCCACACTATTTTTTGTTGCGTAGGGATTCCCCTTAAAATCCATACCAGACCGAAGGGGGGGGGGGACCCCACGCAATTTTTTTTTAATTTTGGCGGGGGTTCCCCTTCAAGATCCTCAGCACATAAGTCGCACTGCAAGTTGGATCATCATGACCGACTTCTGGAATGACTTCTATTCAAATCAATGGGCTCCCATAGGGAACCATTGATTTTGAATAGAGGCAGAGAAATGCGGCTGAAAGCTAGCGTGACTTAACACGCATTGACGCCAATGCAAAATGGTGATAAAATTGCAACAATTATAGCTCTAGACCTCCTCTGTAACGCAAAACTGCTAACCTGTATAATTTTTTAAATGTTGCCAATGGAGATTTTTCATTTGCAAAGTTTATCGCCGTTTGAAGCATGACATTATCTTTCACAATATGGAAAAAATTGGCCTAATTTTACTGTTTTCTTATTTTTTAACTAAAAAAACTGAATTTATTAAAAAAAAAGCACGCTTGTAAGACCGCTGCGCAAATACGGTGTGACATAAATTTTTTCAATGACCGCCATTTTATTCTCTAGGGTGTTAGGAAAAAAAAAAAATATAATGTTTGGGGGTTCTAAGTAATTTTATAGCAAAAAAAATGTTTTTAACTGGTAAACACCGAACCCAAAAAACAGGCTCGGTATTGAAGTGGTTAAACATTCATTCAATGACATTCTATAAACTGCAATCATAGAGAGATCAAGTAAGCAGAAGCCTAAAAAAATGCTAAAAATAACAGAGGAACCCATGGAAAGATAATAGCATGTCAGATGTATGTTTTATAGAAAACATGTCACAAGAAACATACGGTGTGTTGGCTTCATTCTTCCGAAGATGTTAATTACCTGGATATCATATTAACTCAGGATTTATTAATTTTTGAATCACTGATCTTAGACAGATACACAGCATCAAAACTGAGAACACCTGATCTGCATACCAGGTCCAGGCCAATTACTCAGAAATAGTTGGATGAATGGTTGGGGCCAAGCAAAAGTTTGGCCCGAGCATCACCTGTTCGCTCATTCAGCGGGTGTTCGCCCCACCAAATGCCCTGCAATGCACTGCGTGCTGCACATTGCATTCTAAGCTCTGATTGGACAAAGCTTTGCCCAATCAGGGTGCAGCAAATAGCTGGTTGTTAAGGAGGGGGCCAGGAAACCGGCTGTGGCGTCCTTAACAAAAGATGAGTCATCAGCTGTCAATGGGTTTCCCTGCTGACAGCTGAATTAAAAAAAAAACAGAAAAAAAAGCCCTTCAGGTCTGGTGTGGATTTTAAGGGGAACTCCATGTAAAAATTAAAAAAAAAGGCATGGGGCCCCCCCAAAATCTATACCAGACCCTGATCTGATAATCTGAGGGCTCACATGAATCCCTTGATAGTTTCATGTTAGAGTTAATCACAAATGAGCGAGGTATTGAATTCAAATATGAGGCCAGTTTGGAGAAAGTCAACTTCTTAGACCTCAAGTTGTGGGTTGAAAATGGGCAATTACAGACAGCCACACATTTTAAAACTATCGACAGGAATTAATATATCTCGAAAGACAGTTGCCATCATAGTGCCTGGCTTGATGCAGTACCTAAAAGCCAATATTTAAGATTGAGGCAGAACTGTAGTAAATTGGATGTCTTTAAAAATCAGGCTAAAGTATTGACATCCAGATCCCTAGATAAAGGTTATCAACCTGAAGTCTTGGAGCAGACAGTATTCATGGTAGAACAACTGGATAGAGAGGAACTCCTGAGGGAAAGACCTACACCACGAGGGGAGATGATTGGTGATGGTGTAGGCCCATTTATTACAGGGTTCTCAACACAACACTACCAAATCAAAAGATTGGTCAAAAAACATTGGCACATCATTAGGAATGACCCAGTGTTGGGTAGTGTTGTGCCAGAGCAACCAAGGGTTGTCTTTAGGGGTTATCCTTCCCTTAGAGACAAATTAGCTCCAGGTGTATTTGACCCTCCTAGTGAGAAACCCGTTTTCTTTGGGAATATTGTAGGTTTCCACAAGAGTAGGAGATGCGCAGTATGCCAAATTAATGAGATACGAACAAGAAAGACTAGTACATTTATGTCTAATAGTACCACCCAGAGTTTCCCAATAAAATCCTTTATGTCCTGCAACACCGCAAATGTTGTGTATCTTATCACGTGCCCCAGTGGGCTTCACTATGTAGGGAGGACTGTCAGACCCCTGCAGGTGAGGCTCAAGGAGCATATTGGAAACATCAAGAGAGTATATAAAAATCATCCCCTCTCTAGACACTATCGGGATAAACATGATAGAAACCCTAAGGGAACTTCATTTTTAGGCATCGATGTGTTAAAATTACATTGGTGGGGTGGAGCTAAGAAGAGGGAGATTTCAAAACTTGAAATGAGTTGGATCTATAAAATACAATGTCTGAGGCCTAAAGGATTAAACGTGGATGTTGAAATAAATGCCTTTATTGATAACTCTTAAACCTCTGGTGCTCGTGATAGCATGAGAGAGGTGAGGGTATTATCTGATACAATATATAAAATTCTCTGGTTCTTTTCTCTCCGAGCTGATTTTGCTTTTAATTTTACTGCTAATAATTTTATAATATTCTTATGATATTAATTAGTTTTCATGTGTATATACCGTGGGATATGTTTTTTCAATGAGACAATAGTTGTTTTGCATATGGACACTAGGGGTCTCGCTGTCAGTAATTGTTTGTCTGGTAGCTGATCGTGACACCCCTCGGTCCCGATATTATCTGTCAAAACGAATGTATATTTCTTTCGATACTGTACATGTTTGGCACTGTATGCATAATTTCTTCCGAGCCTTACTTTTGGTTACCGTGATGTTCTCTCTGAAAAAATTGAGTTTAAATCCCCTCTTGGTTGCATTCATTTGTGACAATGAGGTTTGTTTTTTGAGTTAAGATGGTGGAGTTTCCAAGGTGAGGCTCGGAACGCAAATAGGAAGTACGTAAGTGGTGACTCAGAGCGTCACCCGTGCCCCAGGAAGACGTTAGGTTTGACGAAACATGTCGGGCGGAGCCACGCGCTGACATCACCACGCCCCATGTGATCCCGAACAGACGGGTTATCGTGATTTGCCAGCTGTTTTTAACTGTACCCAACGCGCTTTACTGTTTTGAGCTTTGTGAGTACCCTGGTTTTATATTTTTTAATAAAATTTGTTGTACGATATCACACTATGTGGCTTTTCTAACATCCTTTCATGCTACCTATTATGGGAGTTTAAGAGGCTGAAGTCCTTAATCTGGGCTACGGAGCTCCACTGATACAGGAAGAGCTTGCTACCACGCTACTACCATATACTCTGCAGAGGGTTATTTCTGCTGGCTTCTCTGACCCTTACTAGAGATAGTGGGTCGTGCAATCTGGTAAGAGTTTTTACCTTACCCCCTTCTCACTGGAGGTGCTCTATCTAAGTGGTGGCGGAGGATAAGAGGGAATTTCCGGAACTCTGGTGCCCCTTATTACTTTGGAATTACTCACTTATCAACTATCTCCTTCTTACCTCCTGTGGTGATTTGGAACCTCTGTCTGTACTAGCGTTAGAGGCTATCTGGAACCCAATTTTTGCTGCTGATGAACTTTACATGTCTGCATTCTTTTGAAATCTTTGAATTTTTTGCATTTCTATTTTCAGTTTTATTATTGCTCTTTAGTTTTGTATTGTATTACTCACGCTGTTTGCACCTTATATATCACTAGAATTTGGTGTTGTATGCACACACCTATTTATTTATTTTTCTTGTGAGGTTTGCAATATGACTTCTGCACTTTATAAATATTAATTCCTTTAGCGCAACATACATTATCTTTTAACTCTATTCACAGTGATTTATCACACTGTTGTTTGTCGCAGCTTTTTTGTGAGGTTACTGTTCTAAGCGCGGTATATATGAAAATTTCCTTATCTGAGCATGCAGCCTGGAAGGTACGGATAGGGGGAGTGATCAAGCACCTCCCCAACCATACCAGGCCCCATGCCCTCAACATGGGAGGCGTGGGTGCTTTGGGCCCTCCCACTCCAAAGCACCTTGTCCCCATGTGGAGACAAGGGTGACTCCCCCACAACCCTGGGCTGTGGGGGTCTGCAGGCAGGGGGCTTACCAGAATGTGGAAGCCTCCTTTAACAAAGGGGCCCCCAGATCCCAGCCCCCCAAAAAAGAAAAAAAAATACTCTGCCGTCAGTGAAGGCTGACCACCTACCGCAGGCTCCGGCATTTGACAGTTCTTATATAGGAAAGGGGCAGAGCCACCTGGCAACGTCACCAGGTGGCCAACCCCCTTGTGACATTGCCAACCCAGCATGCACCAGTTGGTGACATCACAAGGGGCGTGATCAGCAGGTGATTTCACCAGGTGGCTTCATCCCCTTGTCAAACAGCGGCTAATGTGTTTCAAAGGTAGCACCTTCTTCTTCAGAGCTAAACATCTGAAGGCGCTACCTTTGAAACGCGTTAGCCAGATTGGACCCTGGCTGAGTCTACCTGAATTCTGGAGTGCACTGTGCTCAGGACTAAAGCTACAGACAAGTAGCTGGATGAGTGTTTTTTATTCACACGTTTGTGAATACATTTTATGACAATCTCTTAATAAAGTGAGTTTGTGGGATAATGAACTAGGCTGGTGTGCCCTTTTGAGTTTGTTTTTTGTAGTGACTTCAGGACACCCCCAGTCCTAGAGGGCAGCAAAGCTTGAAGTGTACCCCCATGATGTGAATTTATCTCCAACACTTGTACCAGGCAACCATATTCATGTGCAGGATGTTTTTTCTGATGGCTTTAAAGGCCATGTTTACTCACAAGGGGATGCCCAGGTGTTCCATGCATCACTGTGCAGGCAGCCCTGTTCATGTCAATTGAGACACAGCCGCTGCTCCCAATTTGACATCCATGCTGGTGCATGGCCACAAATGCAGACAGTGTGTTTTGATGTTCAGTATCACTCCACCCTCTCAGCCCTACTTGTGTCAAGATAAAGAGCCTGCAAAAATCAAACTAATACAATCACCACATCTAAGAATTGGTGAGTTGCAGTTTATTATATTTTTGCTTTTGGGTTTAATACCACTTTAATTTTATCCGTATAATTTAACCAGTTCCCAACGGCTCACCACAGATATACTGCGGCAGGGCAGTCACTCTGTGCCAGATCACATACCGAGCATGTGATCCGACTCTTCAGGGTCTGGAGCGCGTGCGCATGCACGCCACCGACGACCTGCTCCCGCTATGATCACACACAGCGGGAGCCCAGTGGTGGGTACTGCGGACTTGATGTCAGGCACCTGCCAATTATACAGTACACAGGCAGAACAGCGATCTGTCTATGTAAACAATGCAGGTTTGCCATTCTGTCGGTAGGAAAAATATTGATCTTGTGTTCCTGCTGTGTTCCCTTTGATCGATCCTGATGTTAACTCCTTCCCAGCCAGTGTCATTAGTACAGTGACAGTGCATAATTTTTAGCACTGATCCGTGTCCGCCACAATATCGCAAACCCAGATAAGTCACTGATCGCCGCCATTACTAGTAAACAATAAAATATATATATCCCATAGTTTGTAGACACTATAACTTTTGCACAACCCAATCAATATACGCTTATTGAGATCTGTTTACATAAAATATTTAGCAGAATACATATTGGCCTAAATTGAGTAAGAAATTAGATTTTTTAAAAATGTTTTATTGGATATGTTTAATAGCAGAAAGTAAAAAATATTGTTTTTTCTTTTCAAAATTGTCCGCTTTTTTTGTTTATAGTGCAAAAAATAAAAAAACACAGAGGTGATCACCATGTCACTGCCTGCAAACCGCCCCACCTGTGTCACTGGCTGCATAACTGCCCCACCTGTGTCACTGGCTGCATAACTGCCCCACCTGTGTTACTGGCTGCAAACTGCCCCACCCGTGTCACTGGCTGCAAACTGCCCCCACCTGTGTCACTGGCTGTATACATAAGACGATTTATAAAATACATTTGTCTAGAGTTATTCGCATATAACTAACCCAACACGTTTTCAATATCACAGATGTTTGA
>BLSH010320921.1:204166-214748 GCA_018402905.1 Glandirana rugosa | reverse complement strand
CCCAAACCTGTGTTATTGGCTGCATAAGTGAACCCACCTGTGATACTGGCTGCAATTTACCCCCTCCTGTGATACTGGCTGCAATGTACCCCCTCCTGTGATGCTGAGCTGTATACTATGTACTGTGATGGTAAGCTGTATACTGTGTCCTGTGATGCTGAGCTGTATACTGTGTCCTGTGATGCTGAGCTGTATACTGTGCCCTGTGATGCTGGGGCTGTATACTGTGCCCTGTGATGCTGGGGCTGTATACTGTGTCCTGTGATGCTGAGCTGTATACTGTGTCCTGTGATGCTGGGGCTGTATACTGTGCCCTGTGATGCTGGGGCTGTATACTGTGTTCTCTGTTGCTAAGCTGTATACTGTGTCCTGTGATGTTGAGCTGTATACTGTGTCCTGTGAAGCTGAGCTGTATACTGTGTCCTGTGATGCTGAGCTGTATACTGTGTCCTGTGATGCTGAGCTGTATATTGTGTCCTGTGATGCTGAGCTGTGTACTCCTGACACAATATGTGGAATACAGGGGACGGAGTGGGTGGATTCTATAAGGGGTGGGGCTTATCAGAAGTAGGAGGGGTCAAAAGGAAGGGCGGGGCCTGGCACCCCCCCCATCCAAAAACTTCACCAGCCGCCACTGTCCCCAAAATCAGAAAACCCAGTTGCACACTCACTCAAAACCCTCAAATGTTTTTTCGGTAATTTAATTCATGCTACTATTCTCTTTACACCGCTATTAATCAGACTAAAACTCAACACATGAATTCCTTAAGAATGTAACAATCCCATCTCTATCACAAGATATCATGGATTGGAAGATCATATCTGAATACGTTTTGATCCTAGCAAACAATTTAAATCTTTTAAAACCCCAAGCCTGGGCGAATTCATGACACTACTATAAAGAATTTGCCCCATAGCCAGGCCCAACATTTAGTTAAATATTTGAATGCTTTCAGACAGGGCACCTCCCTTGAGGAACATTAAAAAAGAGACCAAATATATAGGATTCCTGAGTCACATAGAGACCTAAGCAATTACATACCAATAGCTTTAATAAATTGAGATCTAAAATTATTGACAAATATTTTTGCTAATAGGCTCAATCAATTTAGAACACTACATACACTTGAGATTGTGTGTGCTTCATCACAAAGACTCAGTCTGGGGACCAGATTAGAAGAGCAAAAAATCTTATTTTGTGACTTACCACTGCGAAGAAAACCACTGCTGCAGATCTGTAGGGTGCCGGTCTTGGAGCTTGTCCAAACTCTGTGTGAATGCATTGACAAAGGAAAGGAAGTTGCACACAATGGCCTCACTCGGCTCAATTATTCAGTTATGCTAATAATGCAACTGGTCTTCCTCCTCTACGACATGTTTCACCCATAATGGCTTTGATCATAGTCTTCATCGAGCCAAGTGAAGTCATCAATGTGCAGCTTCCTTTTCACTGGGGGAGATTTACTAAAACTGGCGCACACAGAATTTGGTGCAGCTGTGCATAGTAACCACCAAAACAAAAAATGTTTGGAGCCGGCCCTGATTAATGCGTACGAATGCTGGTGCGCACCACAATGCACGTCGACATGCATGTTTATGCATTTCTATTGATTTCAATGTAAATGCATGTAAATTAAAATGCATATAGGTGTAAATCCATCCTAAGCCATCCTTCTCCTATTATACTCTATGTAGTAGCAGTGGACTTTTGAGCACACAGTACCTGACTCAATGTTGATCTCTACCAAAGCAATCTTTGTGTTAGTTTAGCTAGAGTTACCATAGCTTTGAGCTAGTTTTAAGCTACTGTATATTCTAACGTTGGTAAGGGAGTATCCATTACATGGACTAGATCTGCAGATTATATTTGTGAACATTTCTTACTTTATATTCGTCTATTTGAGCAGGTTCACAGCATCTCAATGGACATCAGAAAAACAGGTAATATAAGGTTTAAAGGTGGACTTTCAGGGTACCTTATGACTAGAATTGAGCGAACTTCTAGAAGTCCGGGTTCTGCTGGTTCGGCCGAACTTCGGGACAAAGTCCGGGTTCGGGGCCGGACAGAACCCAAACTTTTTCCCGGACCCCGAACCCCATTGAAATCAATGGGGACCCGAACTTTTAGGCACAAAAATGGCTGTAAGAAAGCCCTGGAATGTCCTAGAGGTCTGCAAAAGGAAGGAAATGGGGGTAAGGGTGGGACAAGTGCCCTACAAAGAAATGGGGACAGGGAAATAACTAAAAGCATTTTTTTAAAAATAAAAACATAAAAAAATCAAAAATGGAGGTGGAACTGGGTCTGAAAAGTATTAATTAACGATAGAAGCCATATAACTGTTCTAAAATCATCTTCAAACTGTGTCAAAAAAGTATAAATAAGCAGGGAGAACCCATATCACTGTTCTGCAAACATCTGGAAACTGTGTGTGTCACTTTAAATGAAACCGGGAATAACTGAACATCTGTTCTGCAAACATCTGGAAAGTCTGTGTGTCACTTTAAATGAAAGCGGGAATAACTGAACATCTGTTCTGCAAACATCTGGAAAGTCCGTGTGTCCCTTTAAATGAAACCGGGAATAACTGAACTATTGTTCTGCAAACATCTGGAAAGTGTGTGTGAAACTACAGCATAGAGAAGAACAGGGATATGGTTTCACTCTGCTATAGTTTCAAACACACTTTCCAGATGTTTGCAGAACAGTGATTTGATATCACTGTTCTGCAAACATCTGCAAACTGTGTTGAAACTATAGCAGAGCGAAACCATATACCTGTTCTTCTCTATGCTGTAGTTTCACACACACTTTCCAGATGTTTGCAGAACAGTGATATGACATCGCTGTTCTGCAAACATCTGCAAAATGTGTGTGAAAATATAGCAGAGCGAAACCATATACCTGTTCTTCTCTATGCTGTAGTTTCACACACAGCTTCCAGATGTTTCCAGAACAGTGATATGGGTTCGCCCCAGTTTTTGTTAAAGTGTTACACAGACTTTCCAGATGTTTGCAGAACAGATGTTCAGTTATTCCCGGTTTCATTTAAAGTGACACACAGACTTTCCAGATGTTTGCAGAACAGATGTTCAGTTATTCCCGGTTTCATTTTTTTTATATAATAAAAATTTATTAAAAAAAAAAAAAAAAAAAAAAAAAAAAAAAGTTTTTCAGAGTACAAATCAAAAGAGCAGTAATTCATCATAAAACCAAAAGGCAGATGGACAAAACATAGAGAGAAACCATACATTAACCGTAAAAAAATAAGGTCATCCAGGTATTTATGTCAACATTTCAGATTAAAAGAGCAACTGGGTTGGCATAAATAGAGTGGTATAGCATGCACGTTCAATGATATTCGGTCAGATAAGCCAATGTCCCAATCCGGGAGGACCCGGTTGGAGCTAGTCCTCAAGTGGGCGGGTCTGCCCACCCCGCCCCCCGCCCCGATGCCTTCAGCAAGTTGGGCACCCAAAGGCGAGGTGGTGGGCTCAGGGCCGCCACACCCCCTTCCAATATCTCTCAGACATCTATTTATTCGTTAGGCAATAATAAACGGCAGGCAGTACTCATATCAAGCAATATCATGTGTATTATAATCAGTTCTTCTAGAAAACTATCATGAGGCCTGGATAGGGTATAGGTAGAATTCCCGTGGGGTATGAAACAGGAAGGAGGTATAGAAAGGAAAAGAAAGAAGAGAGGATAGTAGAGAGATTCACCAGTATCGGAACTAACTGAAAAGGGAACAGGTAACTCTTATAATGAACAAGTGGGGATCCCCACTTTACTCTCAGGTGGTCCGCGTGGTGTGGCCCCCGGGGAGACATGCATCAGACCAGGGTAATAGATCAGTCATTCAAAGGGATCTCCTGTGAATAGTATTGCCATCCCATCCATGTATCTCTAAATTTATCGTATTTGTCCCTTGCCTCGGACAACCACCGTTCCGCCTCCATAATGGAGTCTACTTCCCTTTTCCAGTCCTGGAGGGTCGGGCATTTGGCCTGTTTCCAGAACCTAGGAATCAAAGCCTTTGCTGCATTCAAGAGGTGGGGCATTACACTGCGTTTGTACAATTTGGCGGAGACCGGTATCCCATGGAACAGGAAGTGGAGCGGAGTACACTCCACCCTCCTCAGGGTCAGTCTCTGAATCCACGGGGTAATAGCCTCCCAAAATTCCCTGATCTTGGGGCAGGTCCACCAAATGTGAAGAAAGGAGCCCTGTTGGGCACAACCCCTCCAGCACCTCCTGTCCGCGTTCGGGAACATTTGCGCTAGTCTAGTTGGGGTCCTATACCACCTGGCCAGGAATTTGTAAGCAGTCTCCTGCATGCGGGATGACACAGAGGATGAGTGGGTAAATGTGATCATCCTCTGTATCTGTGGAGGAGTAAATTCTTATCCCAGTTCCTTTTCCCATTCTCTAATGTAGTTAAGTGCGTCTGTATTCTGATAACTCAGTAAAAGCCTATACATCTGTGATAGTAGATGCCTAGGCTCCTCCAGGCTCTCACAGATGTGGTCAAAGTCTGTTAGGGATTGGTATGGCCTCAGACTCGGACTCAGGGACTGGAAGAAACTGGCCAGCTGTCTATGCCTCCAGGCTGCTGCAGGGGTTCCCCCCAACTTCTCCCGCATGAATGTTAACGGCAAGAGGTTACCTTCGGGCGCAAACTGCGTACATGAGCCCCCCCCCCTCCGGACCCCGAGGGCCAAAGAAACCCCTCTCCTCGCCAGGCAGAAACCATGGGAACCCAGCTAGTGGTGCCAGGGGGGACGTGGGGGGTGCAAGCTGACCCTCTCTATTCATTCTGTCCCAAGTGGTTAGAGTAGCAATGGTCAGGGGGGAAGTCCAGTCCGACAAGCCTCTGGTTTGTTTAGGGATCCAGTGTGCCCCTGCTAAGTTCCTGCCTGCCATGGTCTTTTCCAAGTTGACCCAAAGCCTCGCCTTCCCGTCGTGAGTCCAATTTAGGATTCTTACCAATGACATAGCCCTGTAGTATAGGGCCACGTCTGGCAGTCCCACTCCTCCGTCCCGCTTAGCTTTCCTCAGAAGATCATTCCCGGTTTCATTTAAAGTGACACACAGACTTTCCAGATGTTTGCAGAACAGATGTTCAGTTATTCCCGGTTTCATTTAAAGTGACACACAGACTTTCCAGATGTTTGCAGAACAGATGTTCAGTTATTCCCGGTTTCTTTTAAAGTGACACACAGACTTTCCAGATGTTTGCAGAACAGTAGTTCAGTTATTCCCGGTTTCATTTAAAGTGACACACAGACTTTCCAGATGTTTGCAGAACAGTAGTTCAATTAGTCCCGGTTTTATTTAAAGTGACACACACAGTTTCCAGATGTTTGCAGAACAGTGATATGGGTTCTCCCGGCTTATTTATACTTTTTGACACAGTTTGAAGATGATTTTAGAACAGTTATATGGCTTCTACCGTTAATTAATACTTTTCAGACCCAGTTTGAAGATGGTCCACATCCACCTCCATTTTTGCTTTTTTTAGGTTTTTATTTTTTAAAAAATATTTAAAGTTATTTCCCTGTCCCCATTTCTTTGTAGGGCACTTGTCTAACCCTTACACCAATTTTCCTTCCTTTTGCAGACCTCTAGGACTTTCATTGACTTTTTTACAGCAATTTTCAGAACTTTTGGTAAAATTACCAGAACCCCGGACCCGAACCCGGACTTTTTTTGAAAAGTTCGGGTTCGGGTCCGGGTACCGGACACCCCAAAGTTCGGTACGGACCCGAACTTTACAGTCGGGGTTTGCTCAACTCTACTTATGACTACAATACATAAGAAATAATAACATTTACATATGATATATACATTTTAAAAACAGCAGTAAAAGTTATGGACATTTATTCCAATATAATCTGTTTCACAATAAGTTTTGTCTTTCTGTTAACCCTCAAACATATCCTTATTATATTTCTTTGCAATACCCTTGCAAGCTGAACAATTCTTGTTTTTCTCTTGTTTTGCAATATGGAGCTAAATGTGTGAATATATATATATTGTATTCATTAAGGTGTCCTATAAATTTCCACAATTAAAACTTGTTTTACTACATTAGGATCTAATACTCCTACTCTGTAAAAGCAGAAAAACTAGAACTACTTGGCTTTCTCCAGCAACTGGAGACCTCCAGCATTTTAAACCAACTGGTATAAAGAATAACTGTACTTGCAGCACTGTTATCTTTAATTGCCCCTTCTTTCCCACCAGTAACCAACCTAATCTTGCATTTAACCACTTGTCAACCGCCCCATAGCAGATTTACTGCTACAGGACGGCCGTGCTCTGCAGGATAATGTATACATTGTATATATGTGATCCTGCACTTCTGGGGATCAGACGTGAGTGCACGCCGCCAGTGGCTCCCTCCCGCTGTGATTTTACACAGGGGGAGATAATCAGTGGGTCCCGCCGGGCCCGATGTCCACTGCCACCCCCTAATTATTCGGTACACTTACAGAATGGCAGCCTGGCTATGTAAACAAGCCAGATTGCCATTCTGTCAGTACAGAAGGCATGGATCCTGTGTCCTTACAAAGCAGAAACACTGATCCATGCCTTCCACTAGTAAAAGCACATCCCCCATTACACTGGAACATTAGCTAGGCACACAGTTAACCCTTTGATTTCTCCTGATGTTAACCCCTTCCCTGCCAGTGTCAATAGTACAGTGACCTTGCATACGTTTAGCACTGATCACTGTAATAGTGTCACTGGTCCCCAAAAAAGTGTCAAAAGTGTCAGTTAAGTGTCTGATTTGTCCACCATAATATTGCAGTCCCACTATAAGTCACTGATCACTGCCATTAAAAGTAAATAAACAAAAATATCCCATAGTTTGTAGATGCTATATCTTTTGCTGACCACATGCTATGTATTCAGATTGTACAAATTCTGGTGGTAATTATGTTTAGATTTCCCAAAACTACATAATTTGAGGACAAACCTAAGCAATTCTTTTCATTTGTATCCAATCAGGAAAACCTTTGAGCTACACAGTTGATGGAAAATCTAAAAGAGATTATAAAAATCAGTTGTACCGTGTACGGTCACCTTAAGCTGTCCCAGCTCCTGCGAGATCTTCCCTGCATGGCTGTGTATCATAATAGCATTTTTGTTCTTATAGAAGGTCTGTCCACCAATGGGACAAATAATGAAAGACCTGTCCAAAGAAATGAAGTGAGGCATACTAAGAAGAAGTAGTCTGGCTATGAGACTTTTGCCATTTCCAGTGGGTTGCACAGAAAAAATCTCACAGAAGTCGAGACATGTAGGCAGAGGCGTAGCTTGAAGCTTGTGGGCCGTGGTGCAAAAGTTGACCTGGCGCCCCCGACTACCATCCGCTGCTTCTACTGCGCACCGAGTAACTCCCAATGCTTGCCAAGATATGCCAAGGAGCTAAAGAGTTATTTCAGGTCTTTTTTACATAGTGAGAAAGTAATTCAAAAGATTTTAAAGAAATTGTCCACATTTTGACATACCTCTCCAATTCTTTTGAACACCCTGAAACAAGGGTAGGCACCCTTTGAGAGGTGGAGATCAACCTGAACAATATGAAAGAGATCAAAGATCACCGAGGTTCAGCACCTTTTTTTTTTATTTCAATGGTTTTTATTGAAAAGGTAAATTGTACAAAGTTAACAAAGCATCAACAATAGCGCATGGTTCGATAGTCCGTAAAAAATATTAGCAACATGTCTGCCAAAAAAACCCGGAAACAATCCAATCATTAGCCCAGTGAGATGACCCCTGGGGGCCGGGGGGGACTCCCAAGAGATAAGGGCCTGACAAGACCTAGGGCACCCCTGATGGGAACATGCTGTGTCCCCGGTCAGCCAGTCCCCCCCTCCCTGACCTCACGACCCCCACCCAGGGAAAGCATATAATCAACAAATATTAAATGCCATGAGAAGATCCTGACCAAAACTGTGGAAAGCAGTTCTTATCAGCCACAAAACTGGGCAAGCTCCTATTAGTTGTTAAAGGGTTACAAATCAGGTGCCCACCCGGCCAATCTAAGTGGTCAGAGGCGCCCTCCGACCAGTAATGGTTTAGCAAGCTAAATGAATTGGAGGGGGATCAAGAGGTCCGAACACCATTCCTATCGGGTGCGTATGCTTGCCTGGGATCGGCAGGGACAGTAACCCCGGGGGGCAAAGCTCTTCTCACAGACAGGTGCTGGACCAGCTCCTAGCAGCTGAACAATAATTAAAATACAGTTGCAAACCTTAAATGTATTGACGGGGAAGAGGGAACAGACATTTTTAAATATATATATTTGATATAAAGTACATTAGTGATAAAGCAGATGATGTTACATTTTGTATTTCCTTCCTATGTGAGAATATCAGTTTCACACCAGTTTTAAACCCCGTAATTTGCAAGATTGCTATCTTACCCTTTGAAGTCCTGTTCAACCAACAAGAACTGGAATTGACAAGATTACATAGCAAAGAAAGTCATACTCAAATGGACTTAAAGAGTTTAGTTAGCTAGGTGCCACCCCCTTTCAGGATGTATAAATTGTATTGCAATTGTAGCCAAAGCAGAACAATTCTTTTGAAACCATCGCCATGTTCTACATTGTTCTCCCTGACTGTGGCTAGCTACAGCCTTGTATAATAAATATGTTTATTTTTCAATCTGGCTTCAGCAGTCAAAATGTTACTGAACCCTAAGAGTATGAGGTTTCCCTTACAGTATCTTGAGACCAGTGTTGAGTAACCAAATCCACAAGTTACTATCTATAGAAGAAGGAGTAGAGGGAAATGGGTAAAGAGAAGAAGGTGAGAGCAGAGAAGAGGAATATGGAAGAATGCAGGTGCCCCCGTGGGGTCTCGATGTGAACGTTAAGTAGTCCCAGGAACCAAGGTTCCAGATGCAGATCACTTCACAGAGTGAGATGTGAGGCTACCCGTTGCCCAGCAATGAAACCCCCATGTATCGAGCCCACGGTTTCCAGATTTTGTCAAATTGCGGAGATGTATTCAAAATCTTGTGGGATATCTTTTCTTGGGACATGATCCAGGATATTTTACATTTAGCCTGATGGAAAGAGACTGTGGAGGACTTCCAAACCCGTGAGATTGTTATTTTAGCACCTATGAGGATAAAAAGAATAAGGGTTTGGGAGGCTTTAGTGCAATCTGGCACCGTTTGGTTCAGGAGTGCTATTGCAGGATCTTGTGGAACAGGAATGCCTGTTACTTTGTGGATCATGTGGAAAATTTTATTCCAATAGGTCTGGATTTTGGGATAGGTCCAAAAAACATGGAAAATGGTGCCCAAGTTCTCGCACCCCCTAAAGCAAAAGGGGGACGCTTGAAGAAAATACTTTGAGAGGCGGATGGGTACTAAATACCATCGGACTATTACCTTTAGGCTGGCCTCCCTAAGTATTGTATTGTGAACCCCTTTACATGAGCGTTCGAGGTTGGAATGCCAGGTGTCCATGTCCCATTCGATGTCGAGGTCTCACTCCCAACTAAGCATGAAAGGTGCTTTTTCAGTCGGCTCAGTAAGTAAGGAGTAAATAAGGGAAATGCCTCCTTTCACATCCTTGGCTGAAGAACACCATTGTTCATAGGGTGTAACGGTCAAAGGGTTTGGTGAGGTCGCCCTAATTGAGTTTAGAAAGTGGAGAATCTGGTAATAGTGGAACCGCTCCGCGGGGGGCATCTCAAGTTCCTTTAAGCAATGATGGAGAGAAAGGGGCCCACTGGCATTAAAGAAGTGCCCAATATGATACAGTCCCTTCTGTACCCACCACTTAAAGGCTGCCATGTTTAAACCTGGGGGGAAGAGTGGATTGTGGAAAATGTGGGAGAGGGAAAGCCAAGGCGTTGTCAATTTGCTTGTTTTATGCAGGGAGCCGCATAGAGCTATAGAGTGTGAGAGTGTAGGAGACAGAATGGCCGGTCTGGATTTGGGGGGGCTCCAGATCAAAAAATCTATAGTGTTATTGGGGACGGATTGTCTCTCCATAGATACCCAGTCTGCCTTGAACCCAAGGGTGTAAATAGTGGAGATCTGGGTCAGTTGGGCCACTTGGTAATAATGCCATAGGTTGGGAAGTGCCAGGCCACCCTTGGATTTAGGTTGACAAAGAGTATGTTTAGAGAAGCAATGACCAGATTTTCCCCATGTGAACCGGATGACCTCAGCTTGTAACCTGGTCAGTTGGCTTTTCAACACAGGGATAGGGAGTGAGCGAAACAGGTATAAAATGCGAGGTAGGAGTGTCATCTTTATGGCTTCTACTGTGAGGATGGAGCGTAAAATATGGACAAAGCGAGTGAGGGATAGGGACACAACTTTTCGGTTGACTGGTCCAATGTTCGACTCCAGTAGGCCAAGTGTACCCCTTTTAGACCAGTAACGAAGAGATTTGTATGAGAAACAGTTGGATTTAGGTTCCCACCGGACCGTGAAGGGTTGGATACCGTAATAATGGTTCACCGGGTTGACTGGGTCTAGAGGTGATAAATGTGGGAACCCAAGTTCCGTCTGACCCATAGATACCTCTCTGTTAGGCAGGGGTTATTG
>BLSH010320921.1:190552-202776 GCA_018402905.1 Glandirana rugosa | reverse complement strand
TTTATTTCTTCTTAATGTGCTGGTATACCATCCATGCAAGCACATCATGTCATTATTTTTTTGTAATTTTTTTTTTTTTCATAATGTGCTGGTATACCATCCATGCAAGCACATCATGTCATTATTTTTTTTTTGTCTCTTAGAGTCCACACTTGAGAAATTATTTATCTGTTTATGATAGAGGAAATGAAATGCTTCCGTCCATATTGTCTATTTTCTCCATAAACCGTTTTTTCCATGTTTTTTCCATTTTTCTTCCAGGATTTTTCCTTTATGTGAGGGACATGGTCGTTCGATGTGTGGTGCGTCTGGCTTTGGTCGGCTGACATGTTCAGTCGCACACACACTTTATGCTGCTACACAGGAGTTTTACAATGCCGGCTAAAAATGTCTGTTGAAAATGTTTTGTTGATCTTTTCCCTTTCTCTCTTTTTTCCTCCCCTCCCCCCCCCCTTGGTTTGGGGGCGGGACAGAGGAGAGAAAATGAGCTTATATGTGTGTTATATATATATACATATTTCCTCATGTCCAATCTGAACGTACATTTTTGGTTTTTATGACTTATGTAGTATAATGTTTTTGAGATCATTAGATATTTGTATGTCTTGACATTTGGATGGGGTGTTTTTTTTTTGTTTTTTTTTCTTTTCCCTCCCTACACCAGGTGTTTTTTTAAAATGCAATCAATACACTGAGTGTGGGATGTCTTTCACCTGGGTGGGTGTGTTTTGTCTAATGAATTCCCCTATAATAAGAGGGGCATCAGCACTATGTCTTTGTAATGATTAAGCTCGTATTGTACGAGTGAAACGCGTCTACATCTTACCTGTATTTGCCTGACCAATAAACAGCAAGCTTATCATTGTTCGTGGAGTGCCGTTTCACCTTTTTCTTTTCCCATGGACATGGCGGCGAGCCAAGAACGGCACCCGGACACACAACAGATTTTCTCTCCACCAGCTTGAGCGGTGCACTCCTCTTGTTTGTTCACAATTGAACCCAAGGGTGTAAATAGTGGAGATCTGGGTCAGTTGGGCCACTTGGTAATAATGCCATAGGTTGGGAAGTGCCAGGCCACCCTTGGACTTAGGTTGACAAAGAGTATGTTTAGAGAAGCAATGACCAGATTTTCCCCATGTGAACCGGATGACCTCAGCTTGTAACCTGGTCAGTTGGCTTTTCAACACAGGGATAGGGAGTGAGCGAAACAGGTATAAAATGCGAGGTAGGAGTGTCATCTTTATGGCGTTGATTTTGCCCAGCCAGGACATTTTATATTGGGCCCATTGGGACAGGTCTAGAGTATGCTTTCTGAAAAGAGGGGGATAGTTATGTTTATATAGCAGGTCAACTAATGGGGTGAGGTGGATACCTAAGTATGGGATGGAGGTGGTCTTCCAACTAAAGGAGTAGAGTTCCTTCAGGAGGTCTACCACCCTCGGCAGAGTTGACACGTTTTGGGCTAATGTTTTGGCCATGTTGATATGAGGGCCTGAGTCGTTGCTGAACTCTGTAAGCAGGCGGAATATGTTAGGGGTAGAGACCAGAGGGGAGGTTATAAAGAGAAGGACGTCGTCCGCGAAAAGCACACATTTATGAGAGAGTGGGCCGCAACGTACTGCATGTATGTCTGGGTTGTTCCGTATCCCTATTGCCAAGGTTTCAATCGCTAATGCAAATAATAGGGGGCACCCCTGTCTTGTCCCTCTTTCTATGGGGAAGGGGTCTGAGTAGTGTCCGCATTGGGAGTAGAGTGATTTCAAAATGTTGAGGAAGTTGGGCCCAAATCCCCATTTCTCGATGACTGCAAAGAGAAATTGCCAAGAGATGGTGTTGAAGGCCTTCTGCAAATCTAGGGATAGCAGAAAGCCCTCTTAGGGAGTCCCTCCATCCCAGCCTGATCTCATAAGAGAGATGATATCGACTGCCCTCCTCACCTGGTCCGGTCTCTGCCTTCCTGGGATGAAACCCACCTGGTCTTTATGTACATAGGACCCTATGAAGCAGGCTAGTCTGTTTGACAATATTTTAGTCATAATTTTCAGATCCACATTAATCAGAGATATAGGCATGTAATTGCTGACTTCGCTAGGATCTTTTCCTGGTTTTGGAATAACTGAAAAGAAGGCCAGGTTAGCGTTGGTGTCAATGGGGTTCCCATTCTTTAAGGAATTATTGAACCCAACCAGGTAAGGAGAGAGGACATCTTGGAAAAATGTTATAGTACAAGGAAGAGAATCCATCTGGCCCCGGGGCAGAGCCGTTGCATAAGTCTTTGATCACCTCCTTGACCTCGGTCTCCATAAAAGGGGACTCTAAGGCAGCCTGATGGGAAGCGGAAAGGGTGGGAAGGGGAATCTTATAAAGGAATTCTTCAAGACCGTGAGGAGAATCAAGGTCTTTCTTAGAGTACAACTGTTTATAAAACTTAAGGAAGGTGTCCAGGATCTTTTTGGGGTTCTGGGACAAGTGTCCTGAAGAAGTCTTAATTTTAGGCATGGAGAACAAGCGTACCTTAGGGGATAATTTGTGAGCAAGGAGGGGCCAATTTGGTCATATGACAAATAACTACGGCCTTTAGCCCATGCTGCCTGCTTTTCAGAACTTAAGGCGAGGGCCAAGTTTAAGGCTAGTCTGGAGGCTAGACTCTAGAGAAGCCAGAGAGAGTGCAGTGGGATTCTTTTTGTGTTGCTTGCTGGCGAAGCGGAAATCTTTCTCTAGTTTTAAACAGGACATCTTTGGATATATATCGCATAGGTAGTTGATGATCAATTACATGTGTCACCGTCCAAAAAAAAAAAGAATAAACAACGAGAGAACAGGCAGCATCTGTCAGTGTTTAAGGATAGTTAGCATCCAGAGCAAAATTTAACATAAGAAGGTGAACAATCGTCAAAAACAAACTTAACATGAATACCAGAATGTAAACTTTCTGTCTCTAAGCTTGTAGTGGTACTGCCTCTTCAGGTCCCCCCCCCAGAGCCTCCAGACTGCCCGACCACCCCGCATGGGAACTAGAGGTCGGGCAGGGGCTCCGGAGAGGGGCCCGCCAAAGCAGCCTTGAAGCTCCTCCTGTGTTCTGATAGTAGACACCTAGTTCGCTGAAGGAGGTGAACGTATGGCCTACTGCATGAGTGTAAGGAGTGAATGTCTCCAATATCTGCTTTAGAGGATAGGGGCGAGAAGGTTCTTGTGATTGTTGGGTAGCCAGGGGAGAAGGCGCAAGGGAGTTGGCGAGAAAGCTTGTTCGATTGACACCCAAGCTTTTGATCCGGCATGTATGTGTCAATCTACTATTCTAGTAAGCTGGCAGGCCGCTTGGTATTTTGAGAAGTCAGGGAGACCAATGCCACCTTTTGTTTTGGGGAGTGTAAGTCTGTACATACAAATTCGGGGAGATTTGTTTGCCCATATAAAGTCAGAGCAGGCCTTTCTTATGGAGGCGAGGAATGTCTTAGGAAGCCTTATGGGGACCGTTTGTTTAATATAAAGTAACCTAGGTAGGACGTTCATTTTAATTGTGGCCGCTCTGCCAAACCATGAGAGTAGGCCTTTGGACCATGTTTTTAGGTCTTGTGTATAGATCGTAGGATTGGCAAGTAGTTTTTAGCAAAGAGATCGGACAGGTTAGCCGGGAGTTGAATACCCACATATGTAATGGCATGAGAATTACATTTGAAGGGATAGTTCTCTTTGCATTGCTTTAAGATCGGGGTAGGTAGGGAAATGTTTAGGGCCCTTGATTTTTCCAGGTTAATTTTTAGCCCAGCCACTTTTTTGAAGTTAGCCAAATCTTGATGGAGGTTGGGTAGTGTAGTGTGGGGGTCCGTCAAAAATAGCAGGATATCATCGGCATATGCAGCCACATTGAATTCCTTGTTTCTTACTGGAATGCCTCTAATGTTGGGGTTGCTTCTTATGCTATGAAGGAGGGGTTCAAGAGTTAAAATTAATATTAGTGAGAGGGGGCATCCCTGTCTGGTTCCGTTTGCGATGGAGAAGGCGTCCGATAGGTGGCCATTGACCCTTACTCTTGCCGTAGGGTTTGCGTATAGTGCCATAATGTAGCACCTCATTTGCGGTCCAATGCTCAAGGCTTGTAGAGCTTCTGACATGTAGTCCCAGGCCACTCTATCGAACGCCTTCTCCGCATCTAGTGTGGAGAAGACAAAAACTCTGTAGCTTATTTGTGGTGATCCAATGGTGGATATTAATTGCCTTCAGGGTATTGTCCCTGGCTTCCCTGCCTGGAACAAAGCCTATCTGGTCTATAGAGATCATCTGTGGTAATAGAGGAAGTATTCTGTTGGCCAGTATCTTAGCGAATAATTTTAAGTCTACATTTAGTAGCGAAATCGGCCGGTAATTGGGGACGACAGAGGGGTCCTTACCGGGTTTGGGGATCACTGAAATGTGCGCCGTTAATAGGTTGCGAGGGGGCGGGGATCCCTGAGCTAGAGAGTTGAAGGCGGCCAGGAAGTGTTTATTCAGTAAGTCTAGAAAGGTTTTGTAGTAACCTGCTGTCAGGCCATCCGGGCCAGGGTATTTACCTGGTTTGGTTTGCTGCAGTGCTACTTGTAATTCAGCCGCTGTCAGTGGCTTGTCAAGACTTATAGCTTCGTCTTCTGGAAAAGAAGGGGGCCCGAACTTATGTAAAAAGGATTTGATTAACTCTATTCGCGCTGGGGATGTCGGCGGAGTGGTCTTAGACTGTAAGTTATATAATTGCTTGTAGTAGGCGACAAATTGTTGCACTATATCAGGGGTTGTTATGATTTCTTTCTCCTATAGGGTTAACTATAGAGTGGATAATATTGTTTGCTCGTTTAGCTGCAATAGACCGGGCCAAAATTTTCCCTGCTTTATTTCCAAATTCATAAAACGTTTTTTGGCGCAAGATAAAGTTTCTTTTAGTTCTTTTATTTAGTTCAGTTGCTAGCTCAGACCTGGTTGTGATTATCTCTTGTAATGTGTTATCCGCCAGGGATTTTTTGTGTGCTTTTTCAAGGAAAGATATCTTTGTAAGGAGGTTGTTTATGTGGGCTTGCCTAACGTTTTTGCGTTCTGTTGCGATTGTGATGAGTTCTCCCCTGATCACACATTTATGTGTCATCCAAATCGACATGGGGGAGATCTCTTGGGAAGCGTTCTCCTTAAAAAATTGTTGTAGGGCTTTTTGTAATCTGGGGATCGTCGCTGGGTCTGTCAATATTGAAGGGTCTAGTCTCCAAAATCTAGGTCCCTGTGGTGCGTGGGAGATATTAATAGTCATAGTAACGGGGTGGTGGTCAGATAGAAACATGGGTTCTATCGACGCTTGCTGTAGTGAGGAAAGATCCCTTTGAGAGATGTAAATGGCATCGATCCTGGAATATTTATTGTGTGGAGCAGAGAAAAAGGTGTAATCTCTCGTGTGGGGATGGAGGGTGCGCCAGGAATCATGCAATGTGAGTTCAAGTAAGCTTCTTTTGATGGATCGTAGGGCACTATATTGGATTGGGGAGGTACCGTTCGAGGTGTCCAGTAGAAGGTAGACGGGAAGATTGAAGTCTCCTCCGATAATCAATAAGCCTTCTGAGAAGTCCAAGATTTGGTCTTTCACATTTCTGAAGAAAGGGACTTGTAAGACATTGGGGGCGTATATATTGGCTATAGTAACTGGTTTATTGGCAATCGTTCCTTTTATAAAAATAAATCTCCCGTCTGGATCTGGTTTGGTTTGATTGACTTGAAGGGGGCAGTGTTTAGAAAGGAGAATGGTAATTCCTTTAGATTTAGTATTTGGGTTGGTGGCGTGGAAGACCGTTGGGTATCTATGGTTGTGTAATTTTGGGATAGTGTCAGATTTGAAATGAGTCTCCTGAAGGAGAACTAAGTCAGCCCTCTGTTTATGAAGAAAGACCAGGACTTGCAATCTTTTTTCGGGGATGTTGAGTCCCTTTGTGTTAAGTGAAAGAATTTTTAAGGTCGTCATGTTATAAAGACTGGTCACTGTGTAATGTGAGCTAAGGCTAGGTAAATTTACTCACCTAGTGTTAGGTGCCTTGGAAGGTTGTAGCAGGTCACTCTGCCCAGTTGGGGTTGGAGTGGTCTGAACTGTCGTCTGCGGGTATTCAGTGTCTTTATTATGTCAGGGGTAGGTTGGTGCTCTGTGTGAGGCGTATAGATACGATGCGCCCCTAAAAATGGGGTCAGCCAGTTGAAGTCGGAGACCAGAGGTATGCAAAGGGGGGACTAATCAAGTTTAGGTCCCCCCAGGTGGAGGTATCCGACAGGATTCAGTGGTGTGCTGGGTCTGTGTGATTTATGATTCTATTATAAATTGTGAGGATCCCACTGTAGGAGGTTGGAGATGACGTAGAGGAGGAGTTCGGTGAGATGAGATAAGATGATCTAACTGAACCACAATATTATGTGCTATCGGAACAGTAATATAAGATGTAGTAGTGATTTCAGTAAGGGTAATTACCTTAATAAAACAAGTAACAACAGCAAGCCTCTGGTTGAGCATGGGTACCTAGGTGGGTCTTGGGGATGGATTTTAGGCATACCGGTAGAGACAGCTATAATTATTGAGTGGGTAAATCATATGGCGGGCAATGTATATTATGGTGCATTACATTTTAGCTTCCAGCATAAACCTCGGGGTGGGGGTTGTGGACCTCAGGATGTGTTATAGAAGGCCTTTATAGGTATCCATGCTCTCCCATCAGCTATCTATGAGAAATATAAAACAGTCAGTAACTGTGCTATAACCTGTTAGGGTAGAATATCTGGTTATTTGCAAACTTAACAATCTTTATGGGTGAAAGTCTCTGGATACTTGTCCACATCCCCACAGAGGGGGGCATTCTGAGGTGTAAGTGAGAGGGAATGTTACCGACCTGATGGAGAAAAAAAGAAAAATGTCACCAGTGAGTAGATAAGGTGCATAAACCTCTGCAGAGCGAATGTGGACAAGACCCAGACAAGTGACACCTGAGAAGGAGAGCCTTATGGGCTTCAAAGAAGAATAAGGGAAAAAGTGTGCTTATTAAGGGTCTGAAAGGACCTCTCATTGCCCATTTAGCATGCAAACAGTTACAGCAATTCAGAGCTTTTCTCTAGTTTTAATATGTCTACTAGGCGTTCCCATTTGAGACGGGAGGACAGCTGAATGATCTTCCCTCTCAGAGCTGCCTTATGGGCTCCCCACAAGACTTCTGGAGAGGTCCCATTTATATCGTTTAGTAGAAAATATTCACGCAGATCCTTTTCAAGGAGCGTGCAATGAACCAATTCGAGAGGATAGATTCATTCAGTCTCCAGGGTCGGGGACCACAAGAGGAGGGGGCCCCTTCAAATTGGAGAAAGACTAAGGAGTGGTCTGACCAGGGGACATCGTAGATAGCAGCCTGTTTAGCTAAATGAATAGAGGTAGTGGGTACAAATATATGGTCTATTGTTGCGAGCGTCCTGTGGGGTGCTGAGAAGTGGGTGTAATCCCTTAAAGACGAATTCAGTTTCCTCCAAGTATCAATAAGGCCTAGGGAGCGTAGTAGGCCTGCTATACGTAGGCTCTGCTTTGGGGGTTTCCAGAGCCGGGGGGAGAACTCTTAGAAGTTTTATCCCTTATTTGATCGAACAAATAAAACTGTTCGATCAAATAAGGAGAAAAAGGAAGCCTGTCTGTGTTTGGGGGCATAATAAGAGATGAGGGTGTATAGGGACCCGTTGATATGGCCTTTAACTAGGACATATCTCCCGCCGTTATCTTTGATGGTCTGGCTGCGAATGAAGGGAACCTTTTTAGAGAGAAGAATGGCAACTCCCCTTTTTTTAACTTCCGCATTGGCCATGAAAAGGTGGGTTATTTATGGTGGATATAGGAGGGGTTGTAACTAGTTGGAAAGTGTGTTTCTTGGAGAAAGAGAATATCATACCCTTTGCGGTTATACAAGTCAAAGGCTTTGCGTCTTTTACTCTGGGAATTCAGACCCTGAACATTGTGTGAGGCGATTTTAAAGGTCGCCTTGGGGTGGGAATTGTCAGCCATGAAGGAGAGAACTGGGCATCGCCTGTGGAGTGTAAAGACCTCAAGACCAGCCGGGTCCTCTGGAACCAGGAAGACTGTTAATATCTTGGAGCGAGAAATCCACAAAGGCACCTGCAACAGAAATAAGGTTAGTTGGGCAAAAGTCATAGATAAAAGGAAGAGAAGAATAGGCAAATAGTGGAGGTAGAAGGGGTTGTCGGGATGAGTATGTCCCGAGGCCCCCGCGGGCAGGGCGGAACCTGTCCAACCCTCACCCTAGACCCTATAATGACTAGAGTCCTGTTAGTGGGCAGCTTAGATGCGAGTGCCTTACCTGAGTCACCTGGGGTAACTAATACCTCTAGGTTTCTACAGGAAGAGTGGCATATTGTCCTGCCCCGGCCGGGGAGACCTTCGGAGAAAAATGTGAAGGGGTAAAGTGTCTATCCGGTCACGGTGAGAAATGTGCAAAATAGTGGCCTAAACATAAAATGTATATCAAAGCAACAATTCTCATTGCAAACTGTCAATTACGTAGAACTGTATAACATAACTTAACAGTGAGGCCCTGCTTGGAAACAAGTAAAAGGTTTAATGAGAGAACCAAAAGGTTTTATTCCCCCATGGGAATTCAACTAGCCAAATAGCGTATTGTGGGAGTTCCACCTTCAGTGTATAGCTAGTGTTAGAGGATCCACAAGTTCTTGGTTCCGGCAGGATCGTAATCAACCTTCGGGTATATAAAGTCCTCCCTGAGGGGGTCATAACTGTTCATACATGGGATTCATTAAAGGACATGAAGGGACCCCTAAAGCAAGGGGGGGAAGGTTCTCAATGCGGGGCATTCAATAACAAGTCAAGGGCTTTCTCAACGATAAAGTGAGGGCTAGTAAAGAACAAAGAGCCCACCATGGAGCGTCAAAGAAGATGATTCCTTCTGGGTAATCCAAAAGAAGAAGCCTTTGTTTAGGAAGGGGGGACAGAGTTACGGATCCTCTTCGGTTTCTGCTTTTGCTAGATAGGATTCAAGGGGCTCCCTGAGGGGGCCCTTTGGAAGAGCTCTGGCGGGGGCCAGGTGGAGGGGTTGGTAGCTCCTGGGAGATAAGGCTTAAGTGGAGTAAGAGCTTCTCCCCATCTTGTAGGTTGGTGATGTGATATGTCTTGTTTTTGTGTTGAAAAGACAAGCGGAACGGGAAAGCCCCCCAATATTTTATGGTCTTTTGGGTGAGAACCGTTAGAAGAGGTTTGAGGGATTTCCTTCTCTGTGTGGTGGTTGGCGAAATGTCCGCGAAGACTTTCACCGGGTGACCCTGGATACAGAGGATCTCAGAATTACGGGATCTTCTCATGGTCTCTTCCTTAACCCCATAATGGTGCGATTTCACAATGATGTCTCTTGGCAGGCCATCTTGGAGGGGTGGTTGCAGGGCTCTATGGGCTCTGTCTAGTTCAAGCTATTGGTCTGGGATGTCCAGTATTAGACTTTTCATGAGTGATATGACTGCTCCATTTGTGTCTGTAACAGACTCAGGCAGGCCTCTAATGCGAACATTTGACCTCCTGCTCCTGTTCTCAAGATCGTCAATTTTCGCTAAAGCAGAATTTAGTTGGTACTGTAAGGTTTGGATGCAGGCTGTGTTCTGGTTTGCATAGGCCACTGTGTTGTCAACTGCTTGGTGTCCATTCGCGCCCCTAGGCTGTGCAGGTCTGCTTTAATGGAGGAGTTTATCTGGGCAGCTGTTTGCGCTAGGCCAGAGGCCAGCATCTCCGAGAATTTATGGAGGAGCAGATTAAGTTTGGGCTGGTAATGTTGCGGCAAAGGGGTGGCTTGTGTATGGTTAAGCAGGCTGCTTGAAGTATTGAGTGAAGGAGAGTTCAACATGGGGGAATTCAGCATAGGAGAGTTCAACATTTCTTCCATTTCCTCCCCAGGAGCGATTCAGTAGAGGTCGGAGATAACAATTGATTTGTTGCTATACTCACGGATGGTCCATGATGGCTCTCAGTGGGTGGTTGCGATGAAGGAGGGTCAGCGATAGAGTCCTCTGAGGCCACATGGATTGGATGCGGCCACCATCTTGGGGGCTCCGGTGGGTGGGCCTCAAAGAGGAGCTGGCGGTTCACCTCTTTTTTGGTGCGACTCCCAGACATACAGGGGACCACACAGGGGCGCTTGAGTGCTGGGGCCCGTGATCAGCCTGGCGTCACCTGTGTGGGCTATGGAGAAGGGCTCTGGGCTCAGACCGTGTCCTCCCCTGGGCGCCTGGGGTGAGCGATTAATCCCCTGCTGACTCAGGTGTGGCTTTTGCCTGCTCCTAGGGCAAAACGATGGGGCACTGTGCAATCCCTCTGTTACCTCTATTGGGGGTCGGCCCTCTGCCTAGATAACTCTCTTCAGCCAAAGGAGTGGTACTTAGGCCAAAGCCACGGCCTTGCATAATCAGTCGAGGCTCAGCACGTGCTGCCTGGGGAATCTGAGATGGGTGCTCGCCAGCGGAGGTATCCCTGACTGATTGTGCCCCTCGGATGCGGTATTGGGGTGCTCCGCCAACCCTCCAGAGGCTGTTAGGAGATTGGGCCCCTGCTTAAAAGTAGGTCGCTACATCGTGGAGCGGCCTCTCTTAGACGATCCGGGCTGGGAGCGGGTCTCGCAGAGTGTGGGACAAGAGCCCACGCTTCCAAGGATACCCCTTAGCTGCCCTGTCTGTTGGGGCTACGGGAAACTGGGAACCCCTTCTTCTTCGCTCCCTGCTGGGGTCCAAAAGGCTGGGACGGGACGGAGCTCCGGAATCAAGCTCCCATTCCGGATGCTCCGCACATGCGTACCCAGCAGCTTTTTTTTAAAGAAATTAACTAGCAAGGCTAACTAAATAGTAAGGAAAACCTGGGAAAAATATAATAAAACAAATGTTCCTGCAAAAATATAAACTTAGCCTATCTGAACAGTGAACAGTGTCAGTCAGGGCAGAGGACAGTGTCAGTCAAGGAAGAGGATTGTGTCTGTAGGGCAGAGAATGGTGTCAGTCAGTAGGGCAGAGGATTGTGTGTCAGTCAGTAGGTCAGAGGATGACGTGAGTCAGTAGAGCAGAGGACGGTGACAGTCAGTAGGGCAGAGGACGGTGTGTCAGTCAGTAGGGCAGTGGCGGCCAGCCCATAGGGGGCGCCCGGGCGCCGACCCTCCCCCCACAAATAGAAGAAAACAAAAAGTCCCCTTTAAAAAAAAAAAAAAAGTTTGTTTAAACTTTGTTGGGGCCAGGACTCCCAGCTAGCTGAAAGTTCTCTTTGGGGTGTACCATATTACAGTGGTGTGTCCAATACTATCTCAGGGCCTGTTTAGAGTGTGACCTGTGCCCCTGGATCTAGGGCATCTCTAGGTTTTCAGGGTTGCTGTGGGTTGAGAGCTAGGCATCCCTCCTTGATGGGTGTCTGGGTTATAAGGATGCAGTAGTAGAGTAGAACAGTTTTGGGCTAAGTCTGTAGTCGCAGTGTTGGGGCCAGCACTAGGTAGGCCTTGGGTAATAGCACTTGCATGGTCTTGCACACGTGTGCTGCCCTCAGCTCCCCCTCCCCCAGGAACGTGTCAGATGGTAGGACAGAGGACGGTGTGAGTCAGTAGGGCAGAGGATGGTGTGAGTCACTAGAGCAGAGGACGGTGTGGTAGTCAGCAGGCAGAGGACAGTGTCAGTCAGGGCAGAGGACAGTGTGTTAGTCAGTAGGGCAGAGGACGGTGCCAGTCAGGGCAGAGGACAGTGTCAGTCAGGGCAGAGGATGGTGTGTCAGTCAGTAGGGCAGGGCATAGTGTCAGTTAGGGCAGGGGACAGTGTCAGTCAGGGCAGAGGATGTTGTGTCAGTCAGTAGGGCAGAGGGTGATGTAAGTCAGTAGGGCAGATGACGGTGACAGTCAGTGGGGCAGAGGACGTTGTGTCCGTCAGTAGGGCAGAGGACGGTGTGTCAGTCAGTAGGGCAGAGGATGGTGTGGGTCAGTAGGACAGAGGACAGTGCCAGTTAGTAGGGCAGAGGATGGTGTGAGTCAGGGCAGAGGACGGTGTCAGTCAGGGCAGAGGATGGTGTGTCAGTCAGTAGGGCAGGGCATAGTGTCAGTTAGGGCAGGGGACAGTGTCAGTCAGGGCAGAGGATGGTGTGTCAGTCAGTAGGGCAGAGGGGTAGGAGACGGGACTGACTGTGACAGGGGACGGGATTGACTGTGATA
>BLSH010320921.1:156151-190510 GCA_018402905.1 Glandirana rugosa | reverse complement strand
CAGATCTGACGAAATCCGTCATGATCAAGTGGAATACAGAGGCAGAGGATGGTGTCAGTCAGTAGGGCAGAGGATGGTGTCAGTCAGTAGGGCAGAGGCTGGTGTGAGTCAGTAGGGCAGAGGCTGGTGTGAGTCAGTAGGGCAGAGGATGGTGTGAGTCTGTAGGGCAGATGACAGTGTAAGTCAATAGGGCAGAGGATAGGATGTCAGTCAGTAGGGCAGAGGAAAGTGTAAATCATTAGGGCAGAGGATGGTGTCAGTCAGTAGGGCAGAGGATGTTGTGAGTCAGTAGGGCAGAGGATGGTATGAGTCAATAGGGCAGAGGACAGTGTCAGTCAGTAGGGCAGAGGACAGTGTCAGTCAGTAGGGCAGAGGATGGTTTGTAAGTCAGTAGTGCAGAGGAAGGTGTTAGTCAGTAGGGCAGAGGATGGTGTGAGTCAATAGTGCAGAGGACGATGTCAGTCAGTAAGGCAAAGGATGGTGTATCAGTCAGTAGGGCAGAGGGTGATGTAAGTCAATAGGGTAGAGGACGGTGTGTCAGTCAGTAGGACAGAGGACGTGTGTCTGTCATTAGGGCAGAGAATGGTGTGAGTCAGTAGGGCAGAGGATGGTGTGAGTCTGTAGGTCAGAGAACAGTGACAGTCAGTAGGGCAGAAGATGGTGTGGGTCAGTAGCGCAGACGACAGTGCCAGTCAGTAGGGCAGAGGATGGTGTGAGTCAGTAGGGCAGAGGATGGTGCCAGTCAGTAGGGCAGAGGATGGTGTGAGTCAGTAGGGCAGAGGATGGTGTGAGTCAATAGGGAAGAGCACAGTGTCAGTCAGTAGGGCAGAGGACAGTGTCAGTCAGTAGGGCAGAGGATGGTGTGTAAGTCAGTAGGGCAAAGGAAGGTGTCAGTCGGTAGGACAGAGGATGGTGTGAGTCAGTGGGGCAGAGGATGGTGTGAGTAACTAGGGCAGAGGATGGTGTGGTAGTCAGCAGGCAGAGGACAGTGTAAGTCAGGGCAGAGGACAATGTGTTAGTCAGTAGGGCAGAGGACGGTGTCAGTCAGGGCAGAGGAAGGTGTCAGTCAGGGCAGAGGATGGTGTGTCAGACAGTAGGGCAGACGATAGTGTCAGGTAGGGCAGAGGACGGTGTCAGTCAGGGCAGAGGATGATGTGTCAGTCAGTAGGGCAGAGGATGGTGTGAGTCAGAAGGGCAGAGGATGGTGTGCCAGCCAGTAGGCAAAGGATGGTGTGAGTCAGTAGGGCAGAGAGTGGTGTGAGTCAATAGGGCAGAGGACAGTGTTAGTCAGTAGGGCAGAGGACAGTGTCAGTCAGTAGGGCAGAGGATGGTGTGTAAGTAAGTAGGGCAGAGGAACATGTCAGACGGTAGGACAGAGGACGGTTTGAGTCAGTAGGGCAGAGGATGGTGTGAGTCACTAGAGCAGAGGACGGTGTGGTAGTCAGCAGGCAGAGGACAGTCAGTCAGGGCAGGCTGTATGTCAAGTTCTCCTTGTCTCACCCTGTCAAATGTCCTCTTGTTGCGCTCCTGGGTCTGAGCAAGAGTTTCATGCAGCAGTTTGTTGTTTTCTTCCAGGAATTGGGTGATCTGCGTGGCAGGAATCGCACTCTCAGGTAGCAAGGTGGGGAGGAATGTAGGGTGATAGCCGAGATTCGCCCAGAACGGAGATTGCTTAGTAGCGGTGTGGACAGAATTGTTGTAGGCGAACTCGGCTAACGGCAGCAAGGAGACCCAGTCATCCTGGGAGTATGAGGAGTAGCAACGGAGGTATTGCTCGAGGGTCTGGTTGGTCCTCTCTGTTTGGCCATTGGACTGCGGGTGGTAAGCTGATGAAAAGGCTAGTTCAATTCCCAAGATAGAACACATGGACCTCCAGACCCGGGATGTGAACTGCACCCCTCTATCAGACACAATGTTTTTTGGAATGCCGTGTAGGGAAAAACTTCCTTGATGAATACTTTGGCTGTTTCAGTAGTTGAGGGGGTGCCCTTCATTGGAATGAAGTGCGCCATTTCCGTGAGGCGGTCAACCACCGCAAAGATTGTAGTCAATCCTGCAGATGGGGGCAATTCGACAATAAAGACCATAGAGATTTGGGACCATGGACGCTCAGGAATGGGTAGCGGATTTAGAAGGCCCCAAGCCTTGGTCCTTTCAGTCTTATTTTGAGCACAAGTAGGGCAGGCACCTACATAACATCTTCTGTCCTCATTCATGTGGGCCACCAAAAAGTGCGGGGACAGCAGCTCCGCTATTTTAGGGTTGCCAAAGTGCCCAGCTAGTTGATGGTCATGGCAGTGTTCCAAGGCAGTCAAACGGAGCTCCTCAGGCACAAAAATCTGAGTACCCGACCACCATAACCCATTTTTCACAGAAAGTCCGGAGTCGGCGGGTACAGTGGAGCCGGCTAAAGTTTTCCTGATCCGGGTTAGGAAGTCCTGGACCAACAGGAAGCTGTGGGTAGGTAAGATAGTATCTGGAGGAGATGCCTCCCCAATCTCATGGAAAATCCTGGACAGTGCATCCGGCTTGACGAACTTGGATTCGGGTTGGTATGTTATATGGAGCTGAAACCGAGAAAAGAACAAGCCCCAACTTTTAGCAGTCCTTAAATATTTTAAATTTTTGTTGTCTGTGAAGACCAGAACAGGATGGACTGCTCCTTCCAGAAGGTACCACCACTAGTGTTGAGTGAACCCAGACTGTAACGTTCAGGTCCGTACCGAACTTTCGGGTGTCCGGGACCCGGACCCGAACACGGACATTTCAAAAAACGTTCGGGTCTGGGGTTCTGGTATTTTACTCCACGTGTTGAGAAGCTGCAGGGCAGCCAATCAACAAGCGTTTCACTGGTTTGCCCTTAGAAGCCATCACAGCCATGCCTACTAATGGCATGGCTGTGATTGGCCAGTGCATCATGTGACCCAGCCTCTTTATAAGCTGGAGTCACTTGATGCTGCAGTCACATGCTCTTGGGTTAGCTGTAGGGAGAGGGAGCTGACGGCGTCAGGGAGAGATTAGAGACATTTTAACAACATCTGATCCTGCATCCTGAGATAGATTACTACTTTACTACTGCTGTGCTGTTGCTCTGAGGACAGATAGCAGAAATTTGAGATTTCACATACCGCTGCTTTGAGTTGCAGATCAAACTCTGCATAAAACAACGATCGCTATGATCGTGCTCAACGATCAGATTGTTGGAGGAATTTGAGATTTCAAATATTGCTGCTTTGAGTTGCAGATTGCAGATCAAACTCTGCCTAACACAACGATCACTATGATCGTACACAATGATCAGATTGTGGGATCGTACACAACGCTCAGATTGTGGGAGTAATTTGAGATTTCACATACTGCTGCTTTGAGCGATCTGACTGCACTAGGTAGAGGGACAGATTATTGTTCAAAAATCATCTCCTAGTTCTAAAGGGAGAGGTTTTAGCTGCAGCTGTAAGTGACACATTATTGTTCAAAACTCATCTACTAGTTTATTTGATTTTAATTTATTTTCCCTATCCCCATTTTTTTTGTAGGGCACTTGCCCCACTCTTACCCCCATTTTACTTCCTTTTGCAGCCCTCTAGCACTTGCCAGGACTTTGTTACAGCCATTTTTGTGCCTAAAAGTTCAGGTCCCCATTGACTTCAATGGGGTTCTGGGTCCGGGATAACGTTTGGGCAATGTTCGGAAGCCGAACCCGGACTTTTTCCCAAAGTTCGGACGGACCCGCAGAACCCGAACGTCCAGGTGTTCGCTCAACTCTAACCACCACTCTTCCAGGGCGGACTTGATAGCTAAGAGTTCTCCATCCCACACATCATAATTTCTCTCAGGGGGGAGTAAGCTTCCGCGAGAAGAAGGTGATGGGGTGTAATAAAGCTTTGGGCCCCTGTCATTGGGATAAGACCCCCCCCATTGCGGTCTCAGAGGCATCCACTTCCAGGATATATGGCAACGTGCAAATAGGGTGCTTTAGAACAGGCGCTGAAGTGAACAGCTTTTTCAGAGTTTGGAAGGCTGCTTGCGCTTCCATGGTCCAGACAAAATGGAAGTTCTGTTTGGTCAGTTGGGTTATAGGAGAGATGACTGCAGAAAATCCTCGGATAAATCTTCTATAGAAATTGGCAAAGCCTACAAAGCGCTGCACTGTTTCTTATCCGCTGGCATTGGCCAGTCAATGATGGCTGAGATCTTCCATTGGTCCATGGTAGTGCCCGTAGTGGAGATGTGGAATCCCAGGAAGGAAATGTATGTACGTTCAAAAGCACACTTTTCAGCCTTCGCATACAGGCCATGTTGCCGAAGGCGGCTAAGTACGCACTTAACGTGCCTGCGATGTTCCTCCAAGGAGGGGGAGAAAATGAGGATATCATTCAGATAGACCACTACGAATAAATCAAGATAGTCCCTGAAAACATCATTGACCAGGTGCTGGAAAGTGGCTGGGGCGTTGCAGAGCCTGAAAGGCATGACCAAATATTCAAAATGGCCAAACCGAGTCCGAAAGGCCGTTTTCCATTCATCCCCCTCCTGTATACGGATCAAGTTGTAGGCCCCACGAAAATCCAATTTGGTGAACACCTCTGCAGAGTCGAGACGTTGGAACAACTATGGAACCAGGGGCAGAGGATACAGGTTCTTGACCGTGATCTTGTTGAGGTCCCGGTAATCAATGCACGGCCAGAGAGTATGGTCCTTTTTTTCTATGAAGAAGATCCCGGCTCCTGCAGGGGATGTAGAGGGCCGGATGAAACCCTTTTGCAGATTTTCCTCGAGGTAGGCTTTGAGAGCCACTAGCTCCACTTATGAAAGACTAAATTTTCTGCCGAAAGGGACCACGGCTCCAGGTAACAGGTCTATCGGTCAGTCGTATGGCCTGTGTGGAGGTAGGGTGTCTGCCCCCTTCTTACTAAAGACATCCAGGAAGTCGTGGTATACTTCAAGGACAGCAAGATGAGTTTCCTGGTCCTGATCAGGATTGAGACAGAGCACAGCTGGTGATGCCCCTTGGGGCGACTGGAGACAGTGATTCAGTAAGGGGACAGGAACTGAACTTCTCCAGTGTTTCAGTTAATGTGAGGACTGTGGATTCGGTGCCATCCGGGCGGGCAGGGGGAAGCTCTCATGGGTCACTGTGCCGGACTTGATAATTGACCCATCAGCCAATAGAATGACCATCTGATGTTCCTTGGGCCGAAGAGGAATCCGGTGCTGGGTGGCAAAGGAAAGGTCAATAAAACAACTACAAGCCCCCGAGTCCAGGATGGCTGGAAAGTGAATACTCCCATCGGGAAGCTGCAGAGAAATGGAGAGAATAAGGTGAGACTTAAGGCTCTAAATAAAAAATGTATAATCCGCGCAACTAATAATTAATACTAATAAAGTTTCAGTCATATAACAGTCTTAGACCAATGATGATCACATAACATCAGCAGCTGTGCACAAGGTCATACATCAAAAAAACCCCAAACGTGTTATTAAAATAAATGGTGCAGCAAATGGTGATCATATCTCTGATATGATCAAGGATTTAATCTATAGTGGTGTTACTGGGAATATTTATATCTTAAAAACATTTTTTATGTACCATATTTAAACCCTGCAGGATCCAGCAGGGGGTGCCTTGTACATTTTAGGATGAATTTGAATAAATATTTCTTAATGGTTGTTTTATACTAGCTTTTATATTATTGAAATTTATCATTTCATTGGGAGTAAGTTCGGAAGGGGTATATTAAGATGCTGTGGTGGATACCGCATACGTTTGGGGGACCCCCAATCAGCTTCCTCTATCTTTATTGAACCTAAAATGACTTTGCCCCTTTAACTTCCATTTTTAGTATGGTGTTGCATGCCTTCTTGGGGAGTAGTGATACACGGGCATGCCACCAGCACCTCCCAGCTATATTCTTTTAGGGAACTACACCGGGAGGGGGGTATGTTAGTAAGTGCAACAAAAAAAAGGGGGGATTTGCATCGTTCGGCGGGAGTTTTGACTTTCTGCCAAGAAGGTGTAATTTGCAAATTTTCCCTTCTGGAGCACTCCTGTAAACTGTCCCCACTGTGGGGATCCGCCATGTTTATGGTAGGTTTAGCTGATGGAAATGTAGGAGGAACTGAGACAATTGGCACATGAGAGGGGTGAGCTGATTGGCCCTCCCGGGCTGATGTTAGGTACAAATAGAGTGGTCCGTGCATGTGGGCGTATCCCTTATGACGTCAATTCTGACGAAACCGGTTGGAGCTACGCCCGCACGTTGACCACTCGTCTGTTATCGTAATTGCGCATCTGCGCATGCGCGGCCGCGGTGCGGCCATCTTTCTCCCTGGTGGATGTTCCATTCATACTTTATCAAAGATGATTTGTTTGTAAGTTTTACTCTTTTTAATCATTAAACTTGTGAAAACGTTATTACACTATTTGGGCTATTTATCCTTATATGTCCGGACTGATCCTTCCATCTGAGTGATCTGGAGTGTCGGGTTCAACAGCTGGGTCTGGAGCTCTGTAGTGATTGCAGCAGCAGGAAGGGAGACTACTTGATTGCAGTAGCAGGAAGGGAGACCACCTAATTCGTAAACAAAGCGTGTTTGACCACTCTTATCAGGGGGTCGCATGCTCTCTGGTAAGAGTATAATAGCTGGGGTGTTGAGTGGCACCAGTTTGTTCCTGTTTTCCTTTCTGACACGGATTGGGACTCTCTCTGCTTGTTTCATCTGTGAACACTTACCATCTCTTGGATTTGCTGTTTATTATGGACTCATGATCTTTGTATATATGTGTTAGCGCTGCACCATTTATTTTAATAACACGTTTGGGTTTTTTTTGATGTATGACCTTGTGCACAGCTGCTGATGTTATGTGATCATCATTGGTCTAAGACTGTTATATGACTGAAACTTTATTAGTATTAATTATTAGTTGCGCGGATTATACAATTTTTATTTAGCACGTTTATAATACATCTTATTATCCGCAGCATATTAGTCCACCATTGACATTTTTGAGTTTAGAGCTCAGCACAAACTAACTACAGAGGGGGTCTTTGATGACACTATGAATATGAGTGACTATTTAAATGGGAATTTTCTCAGGCTAAAGAATCTAATGATCAGTGAGATCCACACAAGATGGGACATAGCATTCCTGGAACAGTATGTTAAAGATCAGATGGTTCCTCGCAGTTTGCGGTGGGAGGTAACTCCACAACAAGGAGATGACGATTTGGACAGCTGGTTCCAATTCTTTAATGGAATGGGGCTTAAGCTGCTATCATTTATGATTGATAGGAAAAGGTTAAAACTAACTAGACCAGGAGATCAATAACATTAAATCTTTGCTTATGCCAATCAAAAATGACTCGGACTATGTCAAAAAATCTGAAGCATTAAAAACCACTTTGGAGAAAGAGGAATTGGAGCAAAAAGCAAAAAAAAGGAAAACATATTTAAGGGATGTGGGAGATTATAAAGAAAAGGGGGTTTTTAAATGGCAAATTGAAAGTGTTAAAACTATCGAAAATGAGAAAGGTCCACCTCCTTCCACTAACATCTTGACCCATCCGGTTAAGGGATGGGATGTTAGCAGAGGGGTGTATCAGGCCTCCCCATCAAGAGGGAACCGGGGGCAGATTAACCCCCAAGTAAAAAACAGGAAAACTAGGAATGGGGGTTTTGCTAACGGGTCACAACCCCGGGTCCATCACTACCCCGTTGCACGTGACAACGGGGGGTATGAACGTGGGATGGTTTGGAACAGCCCTAGACACCCTAACGGTGGTCCGTATGGGGGAGGGCCTAATCGCTTTGCACCTCTAAGGGACTGGACGGATGAAGCACCCTGGCGGGGTCCGGATCATTATTACCCTAACGATAGCTTAGCTAGGAACCAGAGGGATTTTCAGGGGGCCCCCAGGACAGGGCACAAACGAAATATAGATACCCAAGAGAGACCAGAGGGGGGAGGCGTTTGCACGCCACAAAGAAGAAGGATGTAAGCGTAGAGGGTATTATTAACATAAGTGGGAAAGAATTATCTAATGAAGAACTCCAGATTCTGGGAAAGGGCTTAAAGTATGCACCACCCCGGAATCTGGATAAGTTCCAAACATTCATAGACGTGCAGAAGTACGTCAGAAAATTGAATGTCAAAAGATATATTATGAGTAACCCCATTAAAGAGAGGGTAACAGTAGCCTCAGAAGTTAGACATTCTAAACTGAGCAACGCTTCTTTATTTAATCCCCCTAATAATACCTCTCATAATCTGGTAGTATTCAGGGATCTAGTTCTGAAGGATTTGGATGCTTTAAAATATCGGAAAATAGCAATGGAAAAGAACCTCAAAGACGGGTTGGATAAACTTTGTCAAAGGAAAGACCTAGTCATAAGGTCAGCTGATAAAGGGGGAGCTATAGTGGTCCTTGATAAAGCTGCTTATAACAAAGAAATCTCCAATATACTTAATGATCAGGAAACCTATGGTCAGCTGAATGGGGACCCAGTTTCAAAATATAAATCAGAACTGAAAAACCTGGTTAGAGAAGGACTCAGCTTGGACATCCTGAATAAAAAAGAGGCCAATTTTCTAATTCCATTGGCACCAAGAAAGACTCCCGGTCCTATATTGTATCCCCAAGATACATAAGAACCTGGAGAATCCCCCGGGTAGGCCCATCATCAGTGGCATTAATTCCATCACCTCAAGAGTGGGACAATATATAGATTTTTTTCTACAGCCACTGGTGATGGGCACACCCTCGTACCTTAGGGACTTGAAACAATTGATCAATCTACTAGGGGATGTGAGGTGGAAGCCTGGATACTTGTTGGTCACAGCCAATGTCTCGGTGTTGTATACCTCCATTTCGCATGCCCTAGGTCTGGAAGCAGTCAGGCATTATCTAGGAGGGCATTCGTCTATCCCTTGCTTGCAGAAGCAATTTATTTTGGACCTATTGGAATATGCAATGACACACAATTATTTTTGGTGTCAGGGCTCCTTCTACCTGCAGAAGAAGGGGGTTGCCATGGGGGCTAAGTTTGCCCCCAGCATGGCAAACCTCTTCATGGCCAGGTGGGAGGAGGAGGAAGTTTTTGGGACTGAGAGATCAGAATTAATAATCTGGAAGAGGTTCATAGACGACATTTTCTTCATCTGGGATGGAGATGAACAGTCAGCTAGATCGTTTCTGGAGACTTTGAACAACAACCAGAGGGGTATAATTTTAACATCTGAAATTCATCCCTCGGAGATTCACTTCCTGGATCTAACCATTAGGGTCTTGGGTGACACTTTGATTACCTCTACGTTTTTTAAAAAAACAGACCGGAATAGTTACATTCCCACGGACTCATGTCATCATGCGGCGTGGATCTCAGCAGTTCCCAAAGGACAGTTCCTCCGCCTAAGACGTAACTGTTCAAGGGTGGAGGATTTCCAGAGGGAGGCTGACATCCTAAAGAAAAGATTCCTGGAAAAAGGGAATGAGGAGGTAACCCTGGAGAAAACCATCAGAGAGGTTGAATTACGGAATAGGGAGGATTTGATTAAGGACAAGCCCCCCAATCTGAACCAGAACCAGGACTGGTCTTCCTCTTTCTTTACAACATATACTGAACAACATTACATGATTAAGAGGATTATTAACAAGCATTGGCCGGTCCTGAAAGGAGATCGCATCCTGGGACCAATACTTCCGGATAGGCCAGTGGTGATCTTCAGGGGAGCTGGAAGTTTGAGAAATAGAATTGCCCTCAATGTCCCTGACCCACCCACTAGACCAATATTTTTTGGGGACCTAAAGGGATATTATTTTTGTCATAGGTGTAAGGCCTGTGAGGTAAACTCCCTGAAAGGAAGGAAGGTGACATCTTTCAGTTCTTCAGTTACGGGGAAGGGATATGAAATTAAAACCTGTATCACATGTAGTACTCGAAACGTTGTGTACCTCGTTAAGTGCCCATGTGGGCTGGACTATGTGGGAAGAACCACACGGAGTTTAGCCACCAGATTGGGAGGGCATATTTGCAACATCAAAAAATGCTTCCCGGGACACAGCGTTTCAAAGCACTATAACCTAAAACATGGGAGAAGTTGAGCAGGTACCAAGTTTATAGCCTTGGAGAAATTTATGGGGCATTGGAGGGGAGCTAATGCCAAAAGATGTATATCCCAAGCAGAAACCAGCTGGGTATACAGATTAAAGTGTTACATGCCTTATGGTTTGAACGTAGAATGGGACCTGAACTGTTATATAAATAACAGTTGACCCTGGACGGTAAGGAAGTCCCTTGGACAGGTTGTGGGCCCGTGGCGACCTAGTACTTGTTGCTATAGGTCAGGTTGGGCCCGTGGCGACCTAGTGCTTGTCACTATGGGTCAGTTTTTGGTCATATGCACCCCCTGTCCTTATATATATATTTTTTTTACATATTTTTTACATATATTTTTTTATATATTTTTCACATACATTTTTATAATAATTTTTGGATTTTAAATGGATAGTCATCCCTCATCCCTTTCTCTGATATGATCAAGGATTTAATCTATAGTGGTGTTACTGTGAATATTTATATCTTAAAAACATTTTTTAGGTACCATATTTAAACCCTGCAGGATCCAGCAGGGGGCGCCTTGGACATTTTAGGATGAATTTGAATAAATATTTCTTAATGGTTGTTTTATACTAGCTTTTATATTATTGAAATTTATCATTTCATTGGGAGTAAGTTCGGAAGTGGTATATTAAGATGCTGTGGTGGATACCGCATACGTTTGGGGGACCCCCAATCAGCTTCCTCTATGTTTATTGAACCTAAAATGACTTTGCCCCTTTAACTTCCATTTTTAGTATGGTGTTGCGTGCCTTCTTGGGGAGTAGTGATACATGGGCATGCCACCCGCACCTCCCAGCTATATTCTTTTAGGGAATTACACCGGGAGGGGGGTATGTTAGTCAGTGCAACAAAAAAAAGGAGGATTTGCATCGTTCGGCGGGAGTTTTGACTTTCTGCCAAGAAGGTGTAATTTGCAATTTTTCCCTTCTGGAGCACTCCTGTAAACTGTCCCCACTGTGGGGATCCGCCATGTTTATGGTACGTTTATCTGATGGAAATGGAGGAGGAACTGAGACAATTGGCACATGAGAGGTGTGAGCTGATTGGCCCTCCCAGGCTGATGTTAGGTACAAATAGAGTGGTCCGTGCGTGTGGGCGTATCCCTGATGACGTCAATTCTGACGAAACCGGTTGGAGCTACGCCCGCACGTTGACCACTCGTCTGTTATCGTAATTGCGCATCTGCGCATGCGCGGCCGCGGTGCGGCCATCTTTCTCCCTGGTGCATGTTCCATTCATACTTTATCAAAGATGATTTGTTTGTAAGTTTTACTCTTTTTAATCATTAAACTTGTGAAAACGTTATTACACTATTTGGGCTATGTATCCTTATATGTCCGGACTGATCCTTCCATCTGAGTGATCTGGAGTGTCGGGTTCAATAGCTGGGTCTGGAGCTCTGTAGTGATTGCAGCAGCAGGAAGGGAGACTACTTGATTGCAGTAGCAGGAAGGGAGACCACCTAATTCGTAAACAAAGCGTGTTTGACCACTCTTATCAGGGGGTCGCATGCTCTCTGGTAAGAGTAGAATAGCTGGGGTGTTGAGTGGCACCAGTTTGTTCCTGTTTTCCTTTCTGACACGGATTGGGACTCTCTCTGCTTGTTTCATCTGTGAACACTTACCATCTCTTGGATTTGCTGTTTATTATGGACTCATGAGACTTAAGGCTCGGCAGGGATGGCACTTCCCCTAAAGCTGGAGTTGAACACTTACCGGCCTTAGCAGGGCAGTTCCTTACTAGATGCCCTGAACCCCCACAGTAGAGGCACAAGTTGAGAACCATGTGTCTCTGTCTTTCCTCAGAAGAGAGAGATGGTTGAAGGAGCCCGATCTGCATTGGCTCGGGGTGGTCCTGTGGAGAGGAGGTTGTTGCGGCCGGGCTTGGTCCCGGGTAACTGGGCACTCAGGGGAGCATCCAGATGGGCCGCAGGGACCCGTGGCCCTCTATGCCCTGCGTTCCCGCAGATGGTGGTTGATTTGAAACGCCAAGTTGATTAAGGCGTCCAGGGTATGAGGTACCCCAGCTCATCCTTGATCGGCTTGGAGAGCCCCAGCCTGAATTGGTAGCAGAGGGCGGCATCATTCGATGCGGTTTCGGCACTCCAGTGCCTGAATTCTGACACATATTCCTCAGCAGCGCGGTGACCTTGTTGGAGAGCATGAAGTGCCGCTTCTGCAGTGGCGGCCTGGTGGGGGTCCTCGTATAATTGGGCCATGGCTTGAAAGAACCGATTCAAAGCGGTGGTCTCAGGGGCTTTCTGCTCCAGCAGGCAGTGAGCCCAGGCCTGAGGTTCATTCAGGAGAAGAGAGATCACCAGGCCCACTTTAATGGTTTCCAATGATAATGTGTGGGGCTGGGGTGCAAAATACAACTCGCACGAGTTGCGGAAGGCCCAGAACTTTCCGCAGTCCCCTGCAAACCGCTCGGGCATGGGCACCTTAGACTCCATAGACAGAGTCACTATAGTGCGAGGGGGCGTTTGGCCGGACTTGGAGACGACAGGTCCCGGACTTGATTCTCCAAGCGGGTATATCCCTCCTGCAGGTTTTTAACAGCTTGGGTTAAGCCAGCAAGGTGAGCACATAATTCCTCCATGGGAGAGGGCCCCGGCGCAGACTCAGACATGGCTGTCCATTGCTGTCACGTACCTGGTGGTTGAGTCTGGCTTATGCAGGGGGCAACCTCTCTTACGGCCATGGTTCAAGAACCCCTGATAATGCAGACAGGGAGCTCTGGAGCACAGGGGAGCACGAGGGCTGGACAAGTCTCTGATGGCAGGTATAAGTCCACTGGAGCTTGTGCAGGCTGAAGGATAGTGGTACAGTCAGGGTCGGTAACTGGCAGGCGGTGCAGTACAGAAGGATCAGGCAAATGATTAGTCGGGTACAAGCTGGGTTAGCAAAGTGCATGCGGCTGAAGTACACAGGGGTCAGGCAGAAGAATAGTCATAAACAGGCCAGAGTCAGGGCAGGCAGATAACAGCAAAGTCCAAAGCCGGGGTCACAGGAACAGGCAGACTCTCAGAAACAAATGCTGTAGAACGGACAGCACTGGCTGCAGGGTGCTGTCTGCTTAATTGGCTGCTTTGGCGCCATTGCCGGCACACACGCGCATGCGCGCTCATGCGCACAGGCGCACGCAAACGTGCACAGATGCGTGCCCACGCACAGGCATGCCAATGACCAAGGATGATTCCTTACAGAGACAGAGATAGGAGATTGAGGACTGTGTCCTCAACCTTTCTCTCTGAATGAACACAGGGGTCCCCTTGCTGCCTGTACACTAAATGACCCAACATGTCCAAGACTCACTCCTCCCCCATGCTGGCTCCTGTCACTCCCCCACATATAGGATGTTCCCAGGGGGAGTCAGGGGAAGTCTCAGTCCTGTTCAGTGTGTAGAAGACCAACCAGCCCTGTGTCCCGCACTGCAGAATGTTCTAACATTCCTGCTTATGATCACCCACCCCACCCATGCCCCGCTCCACTCTTACCAAGTCCCACTTCTACGGCTCTACCTATAGAGTGTGTGTATTCCCCGGTGGGGGGTTGGCCGTGAGCAAAAAGGGAGTTAAAGAGAGAACAGCTGCCACAGCTGACTTGGATGGAGAGATGAGGGGAGGAGACGAGGGAGGAGGGGATGGGACCAACTCACAGAGACACAGAAACAGGGAGGACACAGAACTTGGATGCAGTGGGGGAAGGAAGAACATTCACCGCAGTACTGCCTATCATTCCACACAGTACATGACCGCCTCCTCCACTCATCAGCCCCATCTTGTCTGTGTAAAGGGGAGGGGAGTGGTCTGTCCTGTCACTTACTGGTATCCAAGGTGATCCCTGCTGCCCACTCAGAGACGCATTGACATTGGATCTAATGTGAGAGGGAGGCCGCATGGGACCCCCTGGAGCAGGGGCCGGGTCGCAAATGCGACCCCTGGCGCTACACCCATGCACATACAGTATCTGACAAAAGTGAGTACATTCCTCACATTTTTGTAAATATTTTATTATATCTTTTCATGTGTCAACCCTGAAAATTACACTTTGCTACAATGTAAAGTAGTGAGTGTACAGCTTGTATAACAGTGTACATTTGCTGTCCCCTCAAAATAATTCAACACACAGCCACTAATATCTAAAATGGATAGCAACAAAAGTGAGTACACCCCTAAGTGAAAATATCCAGATTGGGCCCAATTAGCCATTTTCCCTCCCCGGTGTCATGTGACTCGTTAGTGTTACAAGGTTTCAGTCATAAATGGGAGCAGGCGTGTTAAATTTGGTGTTCTTGCTCTCAGCCTCTCATACTGGTCACTGGAAGTTCAACATGGTACCTTATGGCAAATAACTAACTGAGGATCTGAAAAAAAAGAATTATTGCTCTACATAAAGATGGCCTAGGCTATAAGAAGGTTGTTAGGACCCTGAAACTGAGCTGCAGCACGGTGGCCAAGACCATACAGCGGTTTAACAGGATAGGTTCCACTCAGAACAGGCCTCGCCATGGTCGACCAAAGAAGTTGAGTGCACATGCTCAGCATCATAGCCAGAGGTTGTCTTTGGGAAATAGATGTATGAGTGCTGTCAGCATTGCTGCAGAGGTTGAAGGGGTGGGGGGGTCAGCCTGTCAGTGTTAACTTATTTGGTTCAGATGGTATCAAGTGTGTGTGGCAGCAACCAGGTGAGGAGTACAAAGACAAGTGTGTCTTACCTACAGTCAAGCATGCTGGTGGGAGTGTCATGGTCTGGGGCTGCATACGTGCTGCCGGCATTGGGGAGCTACAGTTCATTGAGATGAACGAATGAATGCCAACATGTACTGTGACATACTGAGCAGAGCATGATCCCCTCCCTTTGGAGACTGCGCCACAGGGAAGTATTCCAACATGATAATGACCCCAAACACACCTCCAAGATGACCACTGCCTTGCTAAAGAAGCTGAGGGTAAAGGTGATGGACTGGCCAAGCAGGTCTCCAGACCTAAACTCTATTGGGAATCTTCAAATGGAAGGTGGAGGAGCGCAAGGTCTCTATCATCCTCCAGCTCAGTGATGTCATCATGGAGGAGTGTTAGAGGACTCCAGTGGCAACCTGTGAAGCTCTGGTGAACTCCATGCGCAAGGGAGTTAAGGCAGTGCTGAAAAATAATGGTGGCAACACAAAATATTGACACTTTGGGTCCAATTTGGACATCTTCTCTTAGGGGTGTACTCACTTTTGTTGCCAGTGGTTTAGGCATTAATGGCTGTGTGTTGCGTTATTTTGAGGGGACAGCAAATTTACACTGTTATACAAGCTGTACACTCACTACTTTACATTGTAGCAAACTGTAATTTATTCAATGTTGTCACATGAAAACATATAATACAATATTTACAAAAATGTAAGGGGTGTACTCACTTTTGTGAGATAGTGTAGGTTTAAGACTTTGGGTAAATGCTGGCTGGGGAGGAGGGACATATAGGAAAACCTAACCATGAGTACAGATATTATTTAAGAAGCATTATCAGCCCTAAAAAAAGACAAAAACAAAACAAAGTAGCCCTGAATCTTTGAGCCACCTGGATCTGCTAATAAGTGAAACTGGAACAGGTGGTATGGGACACCCCCTGGCCTTCCTCAAGGAAGTATTGTGTAATAAATGGAAAACCTATTTATTAATTACTTCCTATGAGGATGAGCCATTGATGAGTTCATAGAAACTAATTTGAACTATTTTATAATTTCCTAGTTTTAGAAAGACGTCACACGGCAACATAGATATTATTAGGGTGAAGTGAAACCCATCAAACTGGTTTAATATCTACTTCAATGATCAGTCATGCTGGAAGTGAAATAAGTGATAAGTCACTAATTTTTTAATAGACGTATAGAAAATGTATACATGAATAACCAATGTTTTTCTTATGGGTGAGTCAAAGATTATACGTGTGTTGCAATTAATATGTGGCTGCCAAATGAGTTTCAATAAATACAAGAATAGTTTTATTGTGTAACTCATAAAGAATTCATCCTTGTGTAAATAAATAAAAGGAAGTGGGAAAGTACATAATTTAGCCCTTGCAGTATATAAAGGTGTGCAAGAAAACCGAGGTGCACAAGTGAGCGCCACAGAAAAAAACATCATCATACCATGATGTCTCTTAAAAAATGCATTGCTCTTCTCCTGCTTATTGGAGTTATCACCACAGGACACACAGCTGATGTATCAGAGTGTGACTTTCCAAACAACACATCAACAAACCACAACTATCAGATGAGTATCTCTCCCGAGGTCCTCTACAATGATACTCTGTATACAGGTAAGACTTTCAGAACTTATTGATTCTACTAATTCAACAGACACTGCTGTAATGTCTGTTTCTGTTTTTATGTACTTGTATATATAATTATTCTTGGAAAAGAACATTTTTAAGTTTTTGATTGAGCCAAGGGAGAACTGAAACTCTTGTCAAATTTTTATTGCTGGGGAGATTCACCCTTTCCAGTTGTCCTGAGGATCACTATCGCCAACACAGAAAGCGAGGGGACATCCACTAGTCACGAGAACAAGAGGTGGGAAGAGGGTACTTCTTCCATTGTGGCATCTCTTCTGGTAACAATTGTCTAGAAGGGGAATTCTCTTCACTTTGTAGAAGATATCTCCCCAACAATTTACTGAATGCTGACATAGGTTTTACCCATTCCCTACTCTGTCCAAAAATAAGAAAAAAGGTTTTGGCTATACATACACTCTAATCACCTTCAGTTAACATTTTAGCTGGCTCAGTTTTACTTTTTGGCTTTAGAATGTTTGTGTTGTTTTGACATGGTTTAGGTTTGGCATAGTTCAATCATTTTTACTAGCTACTCTTCATCAGTCATGGTAGAAGCCTATATAAAATATAGGAACTATCATGGTTAATACATTTTTAAATGTGGGTGAAATAGAGTGGCCATCCTTAGTCTTGCTTTACTGCTTAATAGTTCTCTGCAAAAAAAAGTATGCAGGTCAGGAGTTCTGACTTCGCTAGCTGCTTGCTTGCTTCTTACAGATCAGTAACTATATCAGCAGTAGGCTGATAGCGGGGATCGATTTACTGAGAATATGGCAGGCTCTGAAATTGTGCACTTGTCCAAACTTCTGCCACCCATATTTTAGGTAAGCATGTCAACTCGCAAAACTAAGTCAAACTTGTTAATCTTTTAATTAACAATATATCAACTATAATCCTGTGTGCTGAGAGGTAGCGCAGTCACTTCAGACTCTAGTCAGTTGCCTGTCCCTGTGGTCTTTGTGACTTTGCCAACTTTCAAAACAGAGTCCCTTCTTTCACATAAGGGTAAAACAGAAAAAGTCATGGAGTGGCATGGGCCAGCAGAAGAACTGATTCTTACAATGAAATAGAAGTTGAAGAAGAGGAACTTGTGCAGGATGTCATCACAGGGCTTACAGAAGTAGTAGGCAGGAACGTGATCACACAGGCAGATAGGTGGTAGAGATTCGGAAGATGAGAGTGTAAAAGGAGCCATGCCAAGGTCAATATCACATGAGCAGAAGATAAGCAGAAGCAAGCAAGAGGTCAGCTAATGGAGGGATTGAGATCAGGTGTAGTCAGAAGGTAAGCTGGGTACATCACAGGAACAAGCAGGGTCTAGTAATGGGTCACAGGAGCTGACAACCACTCAGCTATGATCTTGAGCATTGCAGTGCTTTAAATAGGTCCCTGGGCACCAAAGTCAATTCAAAGTGCATGCTCAAGCTTGTGTGCACATTCATGCTCACACTTATGTGTAACTTGGTTTTCCTGAAAAAAGAAACATACACTGTAACTGTTTTGACATGAAGGTGCGTTGATGTTAAATATCATAGATAACGTTTTATCTCCACTGACAGGTTTCTAATAACAGTTCATATTTGAATTGCAGTTAACGTCACTGGCAATAGCAATGGAAGTGTCACAGTCCTACTCCAGGCTCTATCGAACAACACAGCTGCCGGAAGATGGTCCCTAGTTGTAAATAGTAGCTGTGATGGAGGACCACTGCTGAATTACACCTTTGATGCAAGTAATTCACTCATTACTACCTGGAACTCATCATCTTCTTCAATTGATTCTGTTCATGTAATGTAAGTACAACAAATGTGATCAGAGCATAACAGATAGCAATGCAGATGATGGACTTTAGACTACTAATGTGACATATTTAACAAAATGCTGCAGGTAGAAGTACCCATTGCTTCTTATATTTCTAAGGGTTACATCCCTGAGGTACATGTATATTCCCAGACTACCAGCCACAGCTATATAACTTGTCTGTTTCTCAGCAGTTGGGGAATTTGATGAAGGTAATATTTAGGTGACCGTTTATGAAACTGCGAACAAAGGTGATACAGAGGATCACCGCTGATCACAGTTCATTTCTGGTTTATGAAACAGAGATGATCAGAGGAGGACATGTTCCCCGTCAATCATCTCCACACATAGAAGCTCTCACTGACTGACACAGAAATGGCCAATTTATGAAGCTGCGATCTCAGCACTTAACTGGCGATCTGTGTCAGAATTCACACTCCCTGATTCACCAGCTCTGAGGAGAGAATCCTGGGAGAAGGAGGAAGATTACTGACTTCCTCCTTCCTCAATCAGACCCCCCCAACACAGTAACCAGCTTGTATAACAGTGTAAATTTTCTGTCCCCTCAAAATAACTCAACACACAGTCACTAATATCTAAACCGCTGGCAAAAAAGTGAGTACACCCCTAAGTGAAAATGTCCAAATTGGGCCCAAAGTGTCAATATTTTGTGTGGCCACCATTATTTTCCAGCACTGCCTTAACCCTCTTGGGCATGGAGTTCACCAGAGCTTCACAGGTTGCCACTGGAGTCCTCTTCCACTCCTCCATGATGACATCATGGAACTGGTGGATGTTAGAGACCTTGCACCCCTCCATCTTGCATTTGAGGATGTCCCACAGATGCTCAATAGGGTTTAGGTCTGGAGACATGCTTAGCCAGTCCATCACCTTTACCCTCAGCTTCTTTAGCAAGGCATTGGTAGTCTTGGAGGTGTGTTTGGGGTCGTTATCATGTTTGAATACTGCCCTGAGGCTCAGTCTCCAAAGGGAGGGGATCATGCTCTGCTTCAGTATGTCACAGTACATGTTGGCATTCATGGTTCCCTCAATGAACTGTAGCTCCCTAGTGCTGGCAGCACTCATGCAACCCCAGACCATGACACTCCCACCACCATGCTTGACTGTAGGAAAGACACCTGGTTGCCTGCCACACACATTTTACACCATCTGAACCAAATACATTTATCTTGGTCTTATCACACCACAGGACATGGTTCCAGTAATCCATGACCTTAGTCTGCTTGTCTTCAGCAAACTGTTTGCGGGCTTTCTTGTGCATCATCATTAGAAGAGGCTTCCTTCTGGGATGACAGCCATGCAGACCAATTTGATGCAGTGAGCGGCGTATGGTCTGAGCACTGACAGGCTGACCTCCCACCCCTTCAATCTCGGCAGCAATGCTGGCAGCACTCATACGTCTATTTCCCAAAGACAACCTCTGGATATGACACTAAACACGTGCACTCAACTTCTTTGGTCGAACATGGTGAGGCCTGTTCTATGCGGATCCTGTCCTGTTAAACTCTTGTATGGTCTTGGCCACCGTGCTGCAGCTCAGTTTCAGGGTCTTGGCAATCTTCTTATAGCCTAGGCCATCTTTATGTAGGACAACAATTTTTCAGATCCTCAGAGAATTCTTTTCCATGAGGTGCCATGTTGAATCTCCAGTGACCAATATGAGAGAGTGAGAGCGATAATATCAAATTTAAGACACCTGCTCCCCATTCACACCTGAGACCTTGTAACACTAACTAGTCACATGACACCGGGGAGGGAAAATGGCTAAATGGGCCCAATTTGGACATTTTCACTTAGGGGCGTACTTACTTTTGTTGGCGGCGGTTTAGACATTAATGGCTGTGTGTTGAGTTATTTTGACGGGACAGCAAATTTACACTGTTATACAAGCTGTACACTCACTACTTTACATAATAAAATATTTACCAAACTGTGAGGGGTGTACTCACTATATGTATATATATGTATATATAATGCGTGTGTGTTTATATATACATATATTATGTAGGGGGACTAATTATTTTATTAACTATAGTGAGCAGTCTCCTCGGAGAATGTCAGTGTACTCAGTGGTGATAATTTATCACTGCTCAATAAACGGACAGCTCTGTGTTTCTGTGAATGTCTGGTACTGTAATCTCATTATGTCATACGAGATTCCAGTATCAGGGGACATTCTCCACTGTTGGAAGCGTTTGTAGATCACTTCACTTCAAAAAAGGAGAAGCGATCTACACCGCTTCATAAACTGGCACATAGAGGAGAACAATCTCCACTGTGAATGCCGGAGAAGCCAGCAGTGGATTTTTTCCACTGCTTCATAAATGGACACCATGATGAAGTGATGTAATCATTTCCTCACCATAAGTTGCCTGTATAAGAATCAGGCATGTAATAGGACGGTTCTATCTCCATCCTAATCCTCCCTGTCTCCTGCTTTTTTAATGGCAACTTGTTAGGGTTCTTTCACGGTTCAATTATATGTACTTGTTACTTTTTAGACAGATATGATTGGAAGCTCAATGTCGGTATATTTGTTTACGTCCAAATTTCTCTGAACCTGTCCAAGGTACAAGGATGTACAGGAATGTGTGTCTGTTTACATTCTCCCACCCAAAGACCTAACATGGGTCCATTCACCTCTGCTAACAAGTTGGAGTGAAAAAAATGGACGCGTATGTATGTCACAGAAGTGACATTTATTCTGTTTAGCTTCAGTTCAGCGGGAGATCTGTTTGTGGATCCCCTGCTGACTGGGATAGAGGATGTCCATCTGAAACAGGCATTTTTTTAAAGGCTGCTGTTAACAAATGAGAAGGCACAACAAGGTAGAACTGGAGAAAGCCACATTGTTTCGTGCAGTGATGGCCTCTTCCCCTTTTGCCAATGGGTAAAGACATACTGGAAAGTCTGTGAGCTCTGAGCTGTGCAGCCTGCAGAGTTGAAACGAAAAGATCATATAGAATCCCAGACCCTGCGCTGCGCCTGCACAAAAGCTGGGAGACCTTCTGAAAAAGAGGACAGATATGTAGTTCTGCAGGTGTGCATGCAGGCACTATTATAACTTAAAAAAAAAAAAAAGTTCTGCTTTAAGCTAAAATAAACATGGATTTTGCATGCATTCCACAATATTAGCAGGATTTGTCTAATGTGATTTTGTTTTACTTCTAGAGTCTCAATCAAAAATGAAAATGTGACTTACAAACTTTCAAAAACACTGTACGCTGGTAAGTGTTATTAGATATCATGGATAGAGAAAGGAAAATAGTTTATTGTTGTCTGAGACATTGTTGAAGCAATTCACCTTCACCTATATCCCAAAGAAGAAAGGAAGAGAAAAACTCCATACATTAAGATGAGATAGCCGCTTAGTAATGGCAACTGTTTAAGGCTACTTTCACACTGAGCGGCAGCTGCGGTACAACCCCGCTAGTTTTAGCGGAGTTTTACCAGCGATAGGGCTCCGCTATGCAGGCGGGAGTGCCGCGATTTTAACCCCCCACAAGGGGTTAAAAAGGGTTAAAAGTGCCAGCGCTCAGAGCTACCGAGGCGGTGTGCAGCCGCTTTGGAAGCACTTGCCATTCATTTCAATGGCGGGGGCGGTAGAGGAGCGGTATATTACCGCTCCCTTCACCGCCCCAAAGATGCTGCTTGCAGGACTTTTTGTAACGTCCTGCTAGCGCACCGCCCCAGTGTGAAAGCACTCAGGGCTTTCACATTGGGGTGGATTGGGGGGGATTTTGAGGCGCTTTACAGACGCTATTTTTAGCTAAATATCATCTGTAAAATGCTTCAGTGTGAAAGTAGCCTAAAAGAAAAGTTCCCCTTTGTAAAATAAAAAATAATAAATATATATCTTTTGCAGTTCGAAAAATGTGCATTTATTATTTATTTTATTAGGAGCCTGTAAAGCATTGCACCTGCAATTAGCAGATCACAGGTGCAATGCAGGACTCCTGCACACTGTCAGTGTAAGCTGTCTGCTCATTCCTCATATACAATGTCACAAAGAAACAATTGACTGCCTAGAGCACTGGTAGCTTATTGGGAATTACAAGCTGACAACTACAAAGGCTGTCGGTACTTGTAGTTCTCCAATTCACAGAGCTCTGTAAATGAATGATGCGGCCAGGAGGGCAGTGCCCTGCACAGACAAGTGTTTATTAAAATTGTGACAGCAAGTTTGAGGATGAAGATCCCCGGCTCGCTATCACTTGAGACGACAGCTTGGGGAAAGGTTGCAGCAGTGGGAACATGTTACATGTTCCAACCTTAAAAAATGGGTAGAATGTAACATGCTCCCAAAAAAAATGAACTTTAACATTCATTAATGTTTAGCGATAAACAAGTCTTCAAAAATCCACTCCCAAGATGGGATTGATTAGGTTTTAATACACCATATAGTAAGTATTTTGTACTGCTGGGACTTTTTCTTACCATTTTAAACATGTTTAATTACATCATTTAATTAATTAAATTAATGTATGTTCTCCTCCATGAATAACTACACTCTGACACTCCAGGATCATCAGAGGGGCCGTGGGCACCCAACAGACTTTTAATACTGGTTGTGTGCCTGAAGAGGGGTTCCAAATAATGGATTCCTCCATCCCAAGACATGAGCAATGTGTCAAGTGGTTTTGCATCAATGATGCTAATGATGGTCAACGTGGTTCAGTAATACCAGCTTAGTTGCTTGCTAGCTCAAATATTCTGTTGAAAGTATGAGGTAGCAAACAGCAACATAACAACTGAGCCATATAAATTTCCAAAGAAATCTCTAAGTCTTGAAACTATTAGTTTGTATCTTAAAATTCTGCTGAAATTGCGTGAGACAAATGAGAACAGAAGGCCCACATATAATACTTGTGGTTGCAGAGAACCCTCTTCTAATATGAAACATCCCTGTATCTGTCACATAAAATTGTTGTTTTAAGATGGAGATGTAACAGTCTTATGGCCTAGAATCACAAGTGTAGGGATGCTAACAGCTGAGGCCTCAAGTCATGGGGATACCAGCCCTTATAATTGCTGTGCCAGCCCAGCAACATTAGAGAAAATTCCATATATCTTATTTTTAATAATATCAACAACTGCTAAAAAGTGAAAAAAAGCCTGCCAGCAAATCAGTAGCAAATATAATTATGTATTATTAATACCTGCAAATTATCCCAATCTGGTCAAATCTTCAACTGATCGGATCAGCTTGCTCATGTTCTCATGTTAAATTACAATATGTGATTTATAGGCTACAATACATTAACCTCTTGACGCCGACCTCACACAAATATGCGGCCTCACTGGCTTGGGCTTTTTTCCGTGGGGCCGCATATTTGTGGATCTCTCGTGGGCGGCATGCTCCCAGCAGAGAGCGGGGCTCACCGAAAGCCCCAGGCCTGTATTAATGATCAGAACCTGGAGCACCAGATTCCGGGCCACCCGGTTTCTGTGATAGCCTCTGATTGGCTGTTTTGTCCATGTTTTCTCTCTCTGTGAATGGAGGTGAGAGATACATTGTATATCTTTCCTTTCACAGAGGTTAAAAAAAGTGTGTAAAATTTAGATTATTATTATTATTATTTATATTTGTATTATTAAACTAACTTTTTAAAAAATACAAAAATATACCTAGATCAAGGTCAGTGCCAGGGTTAGTATTTAGGTCAAAGGTCAGGGTCAGTATTTTTCTGGACAAGATTTTTTATTTTATTTTATTTTTTTTAATTAGTGTCAGTGTGTTTTAGGTAGGATAAAGAAAACAAAATGCACACTGTTGTTTCTGGGCTGTACTACGGGTAAAAACAATAACCGACATACACATATGTGGCATCACTGCAATTGCCAGGAGCAAGATCATTTTGGGTTCTTCTTTGGTGGAAGGTTATGGTAGTAGCATGGAATATAAAGCTGCATTTTAAAAAAATGTACTATTTTGGGCCAGTTTTCCTTTGCTAAAAATAGATAGAGATATCCATTACCATTTACCACCAAATGAAAGCCCAATTTGTCCTGAAAAAAAAACAAAGTATAGTCAACCTGGAGGCACAAAGTAGTTGTGATGGTATGTACAGTTTTACTAACACATGAAAAATTGTGCTTAGGCATTAAGATTTGTTTTACCCCGTGGAGCTAAAGGGTTAATAGAAGATGTGTTAAACAGAAAGTTGCTAAAGGGACTGTGCTTAGTTTATTTTCTGAAAACTTCAAAAAGTTCATTTTTTTTCTACACTGTGTTTTCATGGGTTTTTCCTCTCAATCCAAAAATATTTGTAGATTAGCTGGTGTCCAGCCACACCAGTCAAAGTATCTGTGTGTGTAATTACATTACTGTGGTAGAGACATTAGACTGTAAGATTCCTTGGTGGGGCTTACTAATACAAATGGTTATATGCACTCTGCTACATAATATATGTTTTTAGGAAATTTGCACAGGCATGCTCTACATACTGGATATCTACATACTACAATTGACATATATAGTATGTAATCAGGTGTTACATAACTATGCTGTTTTGGTTCTTGAGTTTAAGGTTTATAACTTTGAACTTCCAGTTCCCAGCAGAGCTTTCAACAAGCAGACACGTGATAGAGAGTAACCACATTGCTAATTAAACAGCCTCTAGGGCTTTTATGTTCAGTCCCTGCATGATGTGCCATGCCATACTGAATGGGTGTAACTTACTAATGTTTTTCTGTAGTAATAATGTCTTCCAAAAAGCTGTATGCAGATCAACCCAGAGCCTTTTGTTGTAGACCCAATATTAAATTAGCCAAAAACACTTTAAACCCTTTGGTGATACAAGCTGAGGTCCAATCGTAAGACCTTCTCAAAAGAGCTCATTCGGGGACAAAAATTAGCAAATTTGGACCAGCCCAGGATGTTAGATCTCTCTGGCTTTTTTTTTTTATTCAGCATGAAGAAAAAACACTCCTTAGCTGAACAAGATGCCCAGATTTTTTTTACTTATCATCTAGGCAAGATTAGCAACCTGTATAAATGAAAGAATGTAGCAAACATCTTTAAAACCATAACCTAAAATGTTAATAACTCTTTTTACACATAATTGGTCAGCACAAATAGATCCTTAAAAAAAATGAGTGAACCAAAGACAGAATTTTATAAATACTCTCTGAGCTGCATATACAAACTAAGCAAAATAAGAATATATATAAAATTCAGCTTTATAGTAATGTTTGGTCTGGGACAATTTTCGCCATCTTGAGAAACTAAATCACACAATAGGAACTTAACCACGTCAGCCCCGGAAGGATATACCCCCTTAATGACCAGGCAATTTTTTGCGATACGGCACTGCATCTCTTTAGCTGACAATTGATGTCCTTTTTTTCGCACAAATAGAGCTTTCTTTTGGTGGTATCACCTCTGTAGTTTTTATTTTTTGCGCTATAAACAAAAAAAGAGTGACAATTTTGAAGAAGTAAAAACTTTTTTTTACTTTTTGCTATAATAACCCAAAAAAATATATAAAAAAAACAAATTTCTTCATCAGTTTTGGCCGATATGTATTCTTCTACATATTTTTGGTAAAAAAAAAATTACAATAAGCGTACACTGATTGGTTTGCACAAAAGTTATTGCGTTCACAAACTATGGGATAGATTTAGGGACTTTTATTTTTTGCTATTGTTTTTACTGGTAATGGCGGTGATCTGCGATTTTTAGCGGGACTGCTACATTGCGGCGGACAAATCTGACCCCAAATGACACTTTTTGGGGTCCAGTGACATTATTACATTAATCAGTGCTATAAAAATGCACTGATTAATGTATAAATGAGACTGGCAGGGAAGGGGTTAACACTAGGGGACGATCAAGGGTTAACATCGTTCACTCAGCGTGTTTTAACTGTAAGGGCGATGGGCTGTCAGGGACATGACAGAGATCGCTGTTCCCGATCACTGGGAACAGCAGATCTCTGACATGTCCCCTGTCAAGACGGGGATCCGACTTGTTTAAATAGGCATATCCCCAATCTGCCTCTGTATACCAGGATCGCAAGTCGCCGGCAGAGATCGAGTCTGCCGGACCCACGGTAAAGTGCCCGGTATTCCACGTGCACGAACCAACGTACACATATGACGTTTTGCGCAGCCGAGCCATCTTGCTGCAGTATAACTGCTGCGGGTGCTCAGCAAATGGTTAAAGTGTTTGTTAACCCCCAAAAAAAAGAGAGATCATGTTCTCTTAAAGCAGATTAAACAGCACAGTGTTTGTTCTGTGCAATCTGCCTCTCTCTAAAATGTAAAAAAACTGATTGATTCTGCCACTTATTGTGCCCCCCTCTCTCCTCTGACCACGATAATCAGGGCTGCTGACTGAGCCCTGACTACAGTGGTCAGTGTACGTCCCTCTGTCATCCACAGCTCTCCTCTCTGGTCTCCTCTCTCCCCCTCACCCCCTCCTCCCTGCCTGTCAGCTCTGTGTTCTGTGTCTCTGTTTCCGCCCTTCTCCCCCGCCGCTATTAGTAAAAATTAAATATGATAAATGGTCACTGGCAGTCCCTCTATTATAGGCAGGCATAGCACACTGTATAAGTCTATTATAAAAATGAGGCATGTAACTACCTCTTAAGAGCGATCTTCAGGCCGGTCATGTGGCTTGTGGCCAGTCTCCAGGACTACTGCTGGAGGGGCTGAGCGGCCACGCTGACGTCAGAGGGAGATCATGGCTCCTCCTGCAGTAGCCATGTATTGGAGCTGTACAGTGTCCGCAAGTCATGTGACCGGCCTGAAGATAGCTCTAAAATAGGTATTCGCATGCTTCGTTTTTATAAAAGACATGTACAGTGTGCTATGCCTGCCTATAATAGAGGGACTGCCAGTCATTTATAATTTGGGTTAACAAACGCTTTAAGGAGTTCTATGCAACATTTTCAAAGTATGTGTTAGGTTTGCTTCACTCTGATGTATTTTTTCGTAATTCAGATTGTCATAACAAATATGAACAGTATTTTAGGGACTGCTGTGTCCTTATTAATTATACTATATAGAGTTTAAAATCTTTGTGATCCAGAATGTTTGTCTTTATTATGCCAGATCTACCAAATAATCTGAAAATTCATCCATAATTGTTTTATATGCCAACGGGAAAAATGCATCATTGTAATAACTCTGTACTGTTATTTTCAGGTACAGCAAATGCTGCTTCTTTAATTCAGCCATATTCAATGTTCTTAGCACTGATTGAGACCCTCAGCCTACTTGTGATCACCAGCAAACTGTTATGAACACAACATCCAGAATCTGGATCAACATAATGAAGTATGAACTCTTCAGTATAAATATGAAACTCATTTTATCCTAATCAGTGGATGGCTTTAAAATTGAAATTCACCTACGTTTTTCTTTTTTTTTTTTTTTCTTTTGTTTTGTTGAAAGCAGTAAATGGTTGAATCCATCTATTGGGTTATTCCTGCTGTTTGTAAACCCAGTGGGTGAGATTTACCTTTACCTCTACTGCTATCATGAAAGGCAAGAAAGAATGTAGTGCTTTCTATTTACAGAATATAACTATTCAAAATACGCCAGTGGAGCGATGACAACAAAATGATGGTCTCTCTGGCCCCTCAATGGACTCTTTTTAGGAATATATGGATTCAGTCGCCCCTTATAAAATGAAGAGTCACACCACAGCTATTTATTAGAGACAACTTCTTGACATGTTTAATGCATGACTATAAAGTCACAGTTGATCCCCCTACTGCCACGTGGCCCATATCCCTTATGTTTTATTAGAAAGTCACTGCTAACTGTATATATAAATTATTGTTGTAATATTTTATTTTACTTGTTAAGTTAATAAATACTATCAAAAACATACTGTATTTTGTAATGATTACTTGGACTTCACTTTTCCCATAAAGAACTAGACAGCCAGCTGAAATGCATATATACTAGCTATTTTAGCTGCCAAAAGGTAATGTGATTCTGTTCAGCAAGCCTTGTGATTCACACCTTTCAGCCCTCCTACCAAGCATAGCCAGGAAGAGAACACTTACTTTCTGTTTGACGTCTAGTGTAACTTTTGTTATCTTTAACAGTAAGATCACGTCATCACCTCTGTCTATTAAGCAGGCAGCTGGTGTGAGCGGAAGACAACACGAATCTGGTGTACAGGGGGCGGAGAGCTAAAATTACACTCTACAGAGCACAGCGAGGGGAGCTCTAAAAGCTGATTGGACATAGGAACAGAGCTGAGGCTGTCAATCAGCTGGAGCTCCCTCCCATGTCACCTTTTCTCTCTTGGTGTCAGGGAAACTTGTCAGAAGTGATTCATGTTGATAGCAGAGGAACGAAGCATCAGACAGAAATGACACTTAGTGATTTTAATTTAGAGAAGTACACACCAGGGGCGTAACGGTAGGGGTTGCAATTGCAACCGGGTCCCATGGTCCAGGGGGTCCATGTGCCTCCCTTGTACACCTGAATAGGAGGCATTGCGGGGGTGGCATTTAGATGACCCAATCTCCTGTATTTTTCTCTATCCAGTTTACTTGTCTTCTGCTGTTCCCAGGGTCCCTATGTGCTTCCCTGGTCCCTCCCACAGAGCTGCAATCTCCCCCCCCCCTCCTCTCTCCTGCCAGCAGCTGTAGAAGATGTGTCATGATGGGGAGATGGGAACGGGTAGGTAAATTGACCGGCTCCTTTTCTGAATGAACAGAGTCAGTGATTGGTACCAATTGGTTCATACATAACTGAAGCATAGTAAACTGTTTTTACTATACTTCCATTGTTGAACGAATGGGAGACTCGGTGTACAGCTATTCCTGTCCATTCATTCTGTGCAGCTGAGGCTACATAGATGGAGATTGAGAGCTGTGGTTTGTTTAGACCCCAACAGAGCTCCTAAAAAAATTGTAAAAAATTGTAAAAGAGATAAAATGAAATGTTAAAAAAAAAAAAACATTTAAATAAAAATTAAAAACTACTGACACCAGTGAGGGAACTATCAGCCCCACTGTGATAGGAGTAAAGGGCCCCAGGATCAGTGGGAAGAGGGAAGGCCAGGGGTCAGGGGGCCCTCCATAATTTCTTGCACCAGGGCCCTGAAGGTTCTAGTTACGCCTCTGGTATACACTATAGAGATGCTTTGTTCATATTTCATGTCTAAGGTTTACAACCATTTTAAGGCTACATTCACACCTGTGTATTAGCCCAAAAGTGTGTACATGGGAAAACCTGAGGGGGTCCCAACAATTAGCTGTGGAAGGCAACCAGTTAATTGCAGCTGCTCACATGTAATTGCTATGCGATGATCGCCTGCAAGTGATCAGACCTAGACCTTGAGGACTCAAAGGTGATCCTCCACCCCAAACTCGCTCATCCCTGTCTTTATGGACCTTGTTTTGTGCACTGGTGTGCAGTCATTTTGGAACAGGAAGGGACCATCCCCAAACTTTTCCTACAAAGTTGGGAGCATGACATTGTCCAAAATGCCTTGCTATGCTGGCGCCTTAAGAGTTTCCTTCAATGGAACTAAGGGGCCAAGCCAACCCATGAAAAACAACCCCACACATTAATCCCCCCTCCATCAAATGATTTGAACCAGTGCCGCAGACCCGGAAGTACGAGATCACATACCTGTATGTGATTTGCGCAGAACAGCTGCTGCCCCACAGTATATGTACATGGTCGGTCGTCATGCAGTTAAAAATACACTGGTGGTGGTGAATCAATGTTGTTTTAAGCCCATAAAACTGGAAGAATCTCCTGCAGTGAATGTTTTGTAAATGTCAGACTTGTTGCTTTATAAATATGGCTCAAGCATTTAGAAATCAGTAATTAAATCTTTAAATTATACTTTTATTTATATAATTTATTGATATAACTGAATATTATTTAATAGTAAGGATAATTTTATTATATTTATATGTATATTTCAGGTTTTAGATTTTAGTAGTTATGTAACAGTATCACATTAGATGATATTAGATAATGTTGAAATAATAATATTTATACATTTTTGTGCCACTATGCCATTTACACTATATTACCAAAAGTATTGTGACACCTGCCTTGGTGCCTTTACATGCACATGAACTTTAATGGCATCCCAGTCTTAGTCCATAGGGTTCCATATTGAGTTGGCCCACCCTTTGCAGCTATAACAGCTTCAACTCTTCTGGGAAGGCTGTCCACAAGGTTTACATGGAGTGTGTCTATGGGAATGTTTGACCATTCTTCCAGAAGTGCATTTGTGTGTCTTTATGGGCCTTTCTTTGTGCACTGGTGCAGTCATGTTGGAACAGGAAGGGACCATCTCCAAACTGTTCCCACAAAGTTGGGAGCATGGAATTGTCCAAAAAATCTTGGTATGTTGACGCCTTAAGTGTTCCTTTAACTAGAACTAAGGGGCCAAGCCCAACCCCTGAAAAACAACCCCCTCCACCAAATGATTTGGACCAGTGCACAAAGCAAGGTCCATAAGGACATGGATGAGCATGTTTGGGGTGGAGGAACTTAATTGACCTGCAACTCAACCCGAAAGAAGACCTTTGTGATGAATTAGAGGGGAGACTGTGAGACAGGCCTTCTTGTCCAACATCAATGCCTGACATCACAAATGCACTTCTGGAAGAATGGTCAAACATAACCATAGACACACTCCTAAACCTTGTGGATAGCCTTCCCAGAAGAGTTGAAGCTGATATAGCTGCAAAGGGTGGGCCAACTGAAAATTTAACCCTACAGACTAAGACTGGGATGCCATTACAGTTGATGTGCATGTAAAGGCCAGTGTCCTAATACTTTTGACAATATAGTGTATGATCTAGACACGAGATTTGGTTTTACAAAAGATTTATCAATGATCTGATATTTATTCGGAAAGGATTTGAAGAATCCCTTCATTTATTTATGCAGGATCTTAATAACAATAATAACAATATTAAATTAGATTATTAGTTAAGTTGTGAAACAATTCATTTTCTAGATATAACGATATTTAGGCACAGAGATGACTTAGCTACAAAAGTATATTTTAACAACTAGGAGCAGCTATTTATCAATAAAGAGTTGACATCATTCCACATGGTTACGTAACATTCCACGTGGGTAATTGCTGAGTATCAGGAGGAACTGTATGTTTGATGATGATTTTATTCAATAATCAGGAATGATTAAACAGAAATTCATTCAGAAGGGTTATTCAGCCACTCAGATTGATCAGGGGATTTAGAGGGTGCTAACTATACCTAGGGACCAACGTTTAACAAATGAGGTGGAAAGACAAGCAATAAACAATGGAGTTTAATCTCAAATTTTCAAAGTCAATATAAAGAGATTGAGAGTATATTTCACAAACATTGGCATATTTTATTAATGGACAGAGCATTAAATCCAGTGCTACCTAGAAAACCATCCTTTATAAATGCAGTAGAAAAATACAGAATTTTGGTAAGAGGGTGGTCAAACAGATTATCGATCTCCCCATTAGACCTTCCTTTTATCCTGGCGGAAAGGGCTTTCTTTATAGCCTGCGGTAAATGGAAAGCATGTCGTCATGCTTGAAGAGGCGTAGCACATCCCATTCAGAGACAACAGGGCATGAACATGAGATATCTGATCTAATCACCTGTGACATTACTCATGTTGTATATGCACTAATTTGTTTTTGCGGACCAGTGTATATAGGACACACTAAATGTACCCTTAAAAGAAGAATTGGGGAGCATGTGCAAAATATCCTGAAGGGATATAAATTTCATAGTGTTTCAGATCACTATAGGCGGTGTCATGTGAGAGATCCATCCTCACTACAATTTTGGGGTGTAGAGAGGGTACTTCCAGTTTGGAGGGGACCTTTCAGGAGAGAGACAAAATGGATTCATACTTTACATACTGTATTTCCTGAAGGCTTAAATATTGAATTAGGTATCAACTGTTTTATAAGCGATTATTAAATGATGGTAGATACACAAAATGGGTTCATTTGTAGTGCAAATTCTAATATTCTATATATAATATAATTTTTAAGGAGTTTCTTTAGATATTTAAAGCTGTTATCCACCCAAAAGTGGAACTTCCGCTTATATGATTCCTCCCCCCCTTCGCTGCCACATTTCGCACTATTCAGGGGAGAGATGGGAGCGAGTATCTGTTTTTGACAGGTACCCTGTCCCCACTTCTGTCAGACCTCGCCAAGGTACGTCAGAAGTCCAGCCCCCTCCTCCTCCCTCCTCCTTCCACTGCCACCAGGCCTGTAAGAGGGTGCAGCTCGCTTTGCGCATTCACAGTAGGGACCTAGATGTGAAGCTGCAAGGCTTCACCACCGGGTTCCCTTACGGGCAATGGCGGCAGCTGCACCCGACAGCCGATGGAATCATCAGCTTTGGTGCAGACATCGCTGGACTCTAGGACATGTAAGTGTCCTATTATTAAAAGTCATCAACTACAGCTGTGTAGCTGATGACATTTAATTTTGGAGAGGGGTGGGCGGAACTTTAATATCTGTAAATGTGTATGTTATTTTTAAGTGAACCCTCCTTCTAATCCATCTAGATGATTGGTAAAATGTATACCATTAGGCCAAATAAAAGAGTAATTTTATCCATTATTTGGCCAATGTTTCTAATACAATCCTGAATTGCTTATATGCTGTGGAAAAAAGCTTAATAGCACTGATGGACACTCTGCTGTTAGCTGGTTCAACGCAGTATATTAGCCAGGCACAATAGGATTTAGATAATTAGGGGATAAGGGGTTAAGGCGTTAACCACTTCACCTCCGGAAGAATTTCCCAGTTTAGGACCAGAGCACTTTTTGCGATTCGGCGCTGTGTCGCTTTATGGTTGAATATATTTTATTGTAAACAAGTTATGAGTTTACATAAATAAGAGAAGGCATAATGGTACAGAATTCCAATAGCGTGTATCTCAGGTAGACATTTTTAAACATCAGGCTACATGACCATTACACAAAAAAGAAATGTCAAGGAAAGAAAAGAAAAGAGGGGGAGAGAGGGGGGGAGGGAGATGGGGAGGGGATGATGTGGACCGCGGGCCTAAGTACTCGTGTTCTAATAGTAGTATATTAAGTCTTTATCTGTATTCAAGATTTCAGTCTATTTTTTAATTTGTCAGAGGATGAGTAATGCATCCAGCTGTACCACAGGGTTTTAAATTTTTCCCATTGATCCAATTCTCTGGCTCTCATTTCTTCCATATGCATGGTAGTGTTAATTTCGGAGATCCAGGAAGAGAGTGTTGGGACCGAGGAGGATCTCCAATTTCTGGATATTAGTTGCCTGGCCGAGGCCAGGAAAAAGCGGAGCAGGGAGTTTTTTTGTTTTTTCACAGGCCCAGGGAGTATAGAGAGCAGTGCAATAATGGGGTCCGGAGTTAAGGGCCTATCGTATAGTTCTGAATAAATTTGAAAAATTTGTTTCCAGAATGGTTGGATCCTTGCACAATACCACCATATGTGTAAATACGTTCCCCTCACTCCGTGACATCTCCAGCAGGTGTCTGACACAGAGGGAAATATACGGTTTAATGAGACCGGGTCTCTGTACCACCTCGAGATTAATTTGAAGTTTTTCTCCTGGGAGTAGCCAGAGACACTCGACTTATGCGTGAAAAGGAATGCTTTCTGCCATTGCTCTTCAGTCAACTCCATACCCAATTCCCTGGACCAAACCTTCGTATAGGTCGGGCTCGTAGAGTGAGTGGTTAACAAAATAGATTTATACATCGCTGACAGTATGTGGCGGGGAGTTTCGGTTAGGAGACAGAACTGTTCAAAGTCGGTGTGATGTCTATGAACCTGCTGTGAAGACGCGAGTGCCCTACAGTAGGAAGAGATATGAGCAGCTGTCAACCAATTTAGGGCCGTGCTGGGATCAGAGGTACGGTCCAAGAAGGTACCACTTAAGGTATGTACAAATGAGCCAGCCGTCGGCCAGGTTGTCCTGAGGTATGACCCAAATGCGTGAGCCCCTACCCCCTCCGGGAGATTCGCGTTATCAAATAGTGGGGTAAGAGGGCTGGGGTCGGTGGATAGTCGATAGTGATCTCGTTTGTTGTACCAGACCTTGAGTGCCTCAGTCTCGGGAGAATGGGGTGATAAACTATTG
>BLSH010320921.1:141676-153700 GCA_018402905.1 Glandirana rugosa | reverse complement strand
GAAGTGGGGGAGATGGAGGACTTACCCGTAGAGGTATCGAGACGAGGCACAAGCGGTAGGTTGAAGTCTCCGCCCAAGATCACGTTGGTGGTACAGAAGGACTCCAGCTGGGATAGCACTGAGGATAGGAATCGGAGTTGATCCTGGTTAGGAGAACAAACGTTAACAATGGTGAAAATTGTTTGTTCAAAGGATATTTTCAAAAATATAAATCTACCCTGTGGGTCTATCTTCTGGTCTAAAACTTCTGAGGTAAATGATTGGTGAAAAGCAACAGAAACCCCCTTTGATCTGGAAGCTGGGTTTGTGCTATGGAACCAGGAGGGGTATTTTTTGGAAACTAAACGGGGGAGGGCGTCTGCTCTGAAATGCGTTTCTTGTAACATGAGAATTTGAGAGCGTTGTTTATGGAAATGGTGAAGGATCTGATGTCGCTTTTCGGGGGTGTTAAATCCTCTGCAATTCAAAGAGGATATCTTAAGGTATGGGGTTGGAGCCATGGTTAAGGGATTGTATTCGAGCGCTACATATGGGCAGTAGGAAATAAACCCGTGGTCCACATCCAAGGAGAGGGGGAGGGAGAAGAGGAGTGGGACAGAAAACCAGGAGAAGAAACAGAAGCTGATGATCAGCAGAGAGAAAGTGGAGAGAGTGAGAGCAATAGCATTGGTGAAACATTGAGACCAACACAGAGCTACAAGCTCAGGCCAATAAGGCCGCAATCTAAGTGTATAACGAAACCGTTTGCTCGGGGCCAGCCTGGGCACCGGAAGCCCTAAGGAGGGAACCGTGGTCAGCGCACAGGGTGTGCTCCCCTGAACCAGGAAAAATAACCATTTACATCAGAGAAAGAGTATTTACATCCTACGGAGAAGATGAAAAGGGTATATTTATGTCACTCCCAGCTGGGAGGACAATGTATATGCATCGTGGCCGGGGGGGTGGAAGCCCCCCACCTCCATAATCAAGGGGCTGCATCACCCCCACGGCCACACCGAAACAGCTGCAACCCCAGCTTAAACAAACAACAATATATTAACAAAATTGAATTGAATTGAATTGAATTGGGGAGGAAACAGATATTGTAGAAAGGGTGCATCAATTGCCACCATTTTGTCTGGGTGTAGCAGACCCATAGAACGTATGGAAAGCCAGGAGTCTCAGTCCTAGGGTCACCCAGGGGGAGATTTAGATCCGGCCGGTCTGGGACGTTTCTTCTTCTTGGAGCTGCCCTGCCACCCAGAGTTCAGAGGTAGGCCTGGAGTTGCTGCTTTCAGAGGCCAGTCAGGGATAGAGATTTGGGGAAGCTCAAAAGTTCCAAGGAAGTTAGGGAGATCCCCAAGGGTGCGGAAGGTTGCTGATTTACCCTCATGGGAGGCAGATAGCTGGAAGGGAAACCCCCAATGGTATTTAATATGTCTCTCATAAAGGGCACTTGTGACTGGCTTCAAAGCACGTCTCATGTCCAGGGTCAGCTTTGAGATATCAGGCAGGAGCTTGATCTGTGTGTCATTGAACATGATGGCGTCCTGGTCACGCGCTGCTTGCATAATGGCAGCTTTTATGGTGTAGTGGTGGACACGACAGATCACATCCCTAGGAGAGGCAGGGTTAGGATTTTTAGGGCCTAGGGCTCTATGAATGTGATCAAGTTCGAGCGGGGAGTCCTCAGGTTTCTGTAAAAGCTGGTTGAAAATCCATAAGGCCACTGGGGATAAATCTTTGGTCTCCACTGTTTCAGGGAGTCCTCTGATGCGGATATTATTACGCCTGCTGCGATTTTCTTGATCGTCTTGGCGATAATAAAGCTGGTGTATTTGGATAGTGTGTTCCTGCAGGATGGCTACATGGGAGTTAACCGTTGTAACAGTGTCCTCAACTGTGCGCTCTATGTCTTCCATCCTCCCTGTCACATCCCTGCGGAGGTCTGCTATCTCCTGTTTGTAAGAATGTTCCAGCCTTTTAACATAATCTCAAAGTCATGGCGTGTCGGGAGTGCTTTAATATAAGCTTCCATGTCCCAGCCTATACTGGAGCGTTGTGAGTCTGGGGAGTGACAACCCGATCGTGTTGAGCCATGGTCCGACTCCTGTGTAGAGTGTGTGCGGGGGCGTGTCCTCACCTGAGAGGCCTGATGCTGTGAGGAGGCGCGGGCCGGCGCCATCTTGGAAGCCGGGGTCCCGCTCCGAGAGGCCTCCGAGCGGGTGAAAAAACGCCCGATTTCGCCTTCTCTTGGAGTTCCAGCGGGTCTCTGGCCGTCCCCACTCCCCTTCCTCCCCATCTCCGGGCGATCAAGCTGCTGGAACAGGTCCGTAGGATGAGCAGAGCCTGGTGTCAGCGGGAGCCGAGGCAATGAACGTCTTATCGCGCCATGCGCCAAGCCACGCCCCGCTGTGTCGCTTTAACTGACAATTGTGCGGTCGTGCGACGTTGTACCCAAACAAAATTTGTGTCCTTTTTTTCCCACAAATAGAGCTTTCTTTTGGTGGCATTTGATCACCTCTGCGTCATTTCTGATCACCGCTATAAACAAAAGAAGAGTGACCATTTTGCAAAAAAACCCAAATTTCTTACTTTTTGCTAAAATTCAAATCCAAAAAAAAATATAAAAAAACATTTTTTTTCACCAGTTTTGGCCGATTTATATTCTTCCTCATATTTGTGATACAAAAATCGCAATTGGCGTTTATTGATTGGTTTGCGCAAAAATGGGCACGTTCACGGATGGTGAGAATTCATTTCTGGGGTTTTTTTTTTATGTTTTACTAGTAATGGCAGCGATCTGCGATTTTTAGCGGTACTGCGATATTGGATGTCGGACATTTTTGACACTTTTTTGGGACCAATGACATTTATTCAGCGATCAGAAATGTAAATGTCCACTGATTACTGTATAAATGTCATTGGCAGTGAAGGGGTTAACCTGCAGGGGGAGATCTAGGGGTTAAGTGTGTTCCCTGGGTGTGTTCTTACTGTGGGGGGGGTTGGGCTCCCATGGGCATGAGAGATCTAACTGATCCCAGTGACAGGGATCAGTAGATCACCCATGCCCGCACTGTTAGAATGGGGAGCCGCCGTGTTTACATCGGCGGTTCCCCGTTCTTTGCCTGTGGCCGCTCATCCCGGCTCGCCGGTGGACATCAGGTCCGCCCGAGCCATAGGCACACTGCTCAGGAGTGCGGCGCGCACGCCCCCTAGCAGTCATTCGCAGATTGCTGTGTTTTTACGGCGATTCGCGGGCAGCGTCCACACTGCCGCCGTAAATATGCGATAGGCAGTGTGGAACTGGTTAAGAAGGGGGATACTCAAACTGTGTTGCTGAGCTGTATAGCCACCCCGTGGCGAAGTCAGATGTGACGAAACATGTCAGGCCACGCATCAATCCGCATGTGGCGTTAGGACATCGAGTTAGGACGTGATAGCGGCTGCTCCGATCCATCACGGTTGGTGAGACCGCTGTACTGTGATGCCTGATAGTTTCACTTACTGATATGTTTCTGTGAGAACATTTTTGATTATGATTTTTTTTCTTTTTTGTGCACTACTGTGGATTATTATTTCAGTATTGGTAACATTTCATATTGTTTTGTATATATATATATATATATATATATATATATATATATATATATATATATATATATGAATGTACGGGCATATATAGGTATATGTTCTATTGCCTACATTTTTATTCCCATAGACAGTTTATCAACTAATATACTTAAATACCAAAAAAATTATACAGATTAAAAAAAGACTGGATACAGTTTATTAAATCACTGCATGGAAGACATCTGCGCTAAGCCAGGAATGGAGGTCTATGTGAGATAATAGTCTACCAAGTGGGTCGAAGCTCCATGGACATGGATCCCCACTAGGCATACAGTAGACCAGGTTCTGCTTTTAGGCTGGTTTATTTTGATGGTACAATGCAACTTGTTTACACCTCATTATCTCCTGTAGAAGTGGTATATAGAGAGCAGAAAACGCGTTGAGAATAAATCTGTTTTCTATTGGTATGATCAAAATGGAAAGCTTCCTTTGATATATACTGTACGATTGTACTGTTTTCTATTATTATATGTACACCAGCCATATTTTATTTTAATTGAAAACATTATGATAGTAAAAAAAACAAAACATTCTATGATGAAATTTGTGTTATTCTTCTGTTAAGAAGTTTCATATTTACTTGGGAGGATACTTGCTGTAAGGTTGAAGGGTTGACATTTTTCTAATTAAGTATAATGGCCTTTGTAGCTGTTGTGTGTATGTAGAAGAGGTACAAAATCATTAGCAATGCCTAAAAGGCTAACTGTGGGGCTTCTTAGAGCATGTAAGATCAGGTAGGTATCCAACACAGCTAATACACTGCATGGTGTCACTAGATGGTTTCAATGCAAGGACAAGTCCAGAACATGTGTTTTGTGGTAGCCAGTTAATGATATTACATGGGGCGTTAAGTATGGGACACAAGGCCTGTCTGCAGTATTTTGACTGATTTATAATACTGAATGATGTATACATATGAATTGCACAACTTTTCAGCAGTTTTGATAACATCCATGAACCAAGCATCCATGACCTCCCCCCACCGCTCTTCCTTGTGATCAGGTATGGATTGGTGCCATTTGCAGTGGGATTGTCAGGAACCATGAATCAGACTGAGACAAAAATGCAGTAAAAATCACACCTTTTAACGTAATGTTAAAAATGGTACAGATCAGTAAATGTAGTCAAAACATAAGCCTTGGAAGTGGGTAGTCGGACAAGAGAGTAATCAGGAAAACAGAGATAAGTGTAGTCAGAGGCAGAAGAACAGGATCAGTAACCAGAAGGGATGTCAGCCGGGCAAAGTCTTTCACAGAAACACAGCAGAGAAACTCCAGATATGCAGAAAAAGGCAAGAAAGGAATGAACAAGGCAGTTTAAATAGTCAGAAGGGGCTGGCTGTAGCAGGGATTGACTAGCAGATAATGATAACCAGGTGAGCCACTGAGGAATTAATGAGTGCTCACAGCTATCCGACAGCTGAGAAGCCTGAGCACAGAGAAGAGAGCTGCTAAGAGCCCAGCCCTGACAGTACCCCCTCCTCGGAGGGACACCAGGTTTGAGGGGAAAATGTCTATGGAAAGCACGGAGGAGGACAGGAGCATGTATGTCCTAGGATGAGACCTAAGGGCATCCTCCCTACCCTTTCCAATGAACGAGGTACTGTATCCGCCCACAGAACTTACGAGAGTCAATGATCGATTGTATCTCATACTCTTCATGGTTCTCAACCTGAACCAAGTGAGGACGTGGTACCGAGGTGGTGAAGTGGTTGCACACCAAAGGTTTTAATAAGGAAACATGGAATACATTTGAAATACACATGTTAGATGGAAGGTCTAATATGTAAGCCACTGGGTTGATCCTATGGAGAACACGGAAAGGCCCAATATACCGTGGTGCCAGTTTCAGTGAGGGAACACAGAGTTGGAGGTTACGAGATGACAGCCAGACCCTCTCCCCAACCTGGTAGGAAGGCGCAGGTAGGCGTTGGCTGTCAGCATGGAGTCTGTACCTTTCACTGGCATGTCGCACCCAAGTGGATCACAGAGATGCTGCTCTAATTCATGAATTCTTTGAGGAACAAATGTGTCAGGCAATATGAATGGTTGGAAACCATAATTCACCAAAAACAGAGACAACCGGGAAGCGGTATTGACGGCACTATTGCGAGCAAACTCCGCAAAGGTAAAAGGTCTGACAGGTTTTTATGGTGGTCAGAAATATAGTAACGTAGGAACTGCTCCAAGGCTTAGCTGGCTCTTTCTGTGGCTCCATTTGACTGTGGGTGATATGCTGAGGAGAAGGAAAGCTGAATTCCCAACTGTGCACAAAAGGTTCACCAAAACCTGGACACAAACTAGCTAGTAGCTTCTCCTGTCTGAGATGATAACCTTGGGTAGCTCATGTAACCGAAAGATCTCCGGAGCCAAAATGGATGCCAGTTCTTTGGATGTAGGCGTATTCTTACGTAAAATACAATGAGACATATTCGAGAACCGGTCAACCACATAAGAATCACTGTGTTGCCCTGGGAGTTGGGTAACTCCACAATAAAACCCATAGACAAGTGGGTCCAAGGCCTCTCTCCATTGGGTATGGGTTGTTGGAAGCACATTGGAAGGTGTCATGGTGTTTTACACACGGAACAAGTGGCTACGAAGGCGGTTACATCAGTACGGAGACCAGGCCACCAGAATTGTTGAAAAATAGACCAGATGAGTTGACTCTTCCCTGGGTGACCAGCTGCCTTGGGAGAATGGTATGTCTGGAGCTAAGCAGCGAAGAAATTCTCGGCGGTCACAAGGTTTCTCAGGAAGAGAATGGATCTGAGCAGCAAGAATTCTGTCACCCAAAGGTGAAGTGAGACTAGTGCAAATAGAGGCTAGAATGCTATCTGGGGTTATCGCAGGAGTAGAAACCTCCTCCATCTTGGAGGAGGAGGAGAACTGTTGTGACAATGCATCAGCCCTTACATTCTTAGTAGCAGGTAAGAATGAGACTATGTAATTGAAGCTTGACAGAAAAAGAGCCCGTTGTACGATTCTGGGAGATAAGCGTTTAGCCTCAGACAAGAATGTGAGATTCTTATGTTCAGTCAAAATGAGGATCGGCACAGTGGTACTCTTGTGGAAATTCCTCCATTCTTTAAGAGCTAAAATGATAGCTAGCAATTCTCTGTCCCCAATCTTGTAATTGCATTCTGCAGGAGACAATTCTTAGACAAGGATGCATAGCACATTCAGAGGTAGGACGTTGAGACAGAAGGGTGCCTATTCCAGTCTCAAATGCATCAACCTCAAGAATGAAGGGTAATGTAGGATCAGGATGTGCCAGCACAGGAGCTAAAACAAAGGCAGCCTTGAGAGACTTAAAGGCTTTAATAGAATCCGGAGACCAATTCTGTGGGTTGTCGTCCTTCCTGATCATATCAGTCAGGGGTTTGACCAGAGAAGAGAAGTTACAAATAATTTTCCGATAATAAATGGAAAGGCCAAGAAAACGTTGTAGCGGATGTAGACCTACGGGTTCAGGCCACTGTAGAACTACAGATAGTTTCTCTGGGTCCATCGAAAACTGGCAGTAGAAATTACATAACTCAGAAATGTAACCTGTTCACAATGGAACTAGCACTTTTCCAACTTACAATACAAGTTATTATCTCTCAACCCCTATATCACACAGGAGACATCTATGTGGTGGCTCTCTAGGTATTTTGAATATATGAGAATATCCTCGAGATAAACCACCATACATTGCCGCAACATATCTCGGAGGACATCTTTGGTGAATTCCTGAAATGCTGCAGGAGCATTGCAGAGAACAAACGGCATTACGATTTATTCCTAATGTCCAGTCCTGGTATGGAAAGCAGTTTTCCATTCATTGCCCTCCTCATGAGATTGTATGCCACTCTCAAATCAATCTTTGTGAAAACCGTTGCTCTCTTGAGGCAGTCAAATAATTCCATAATCAATGGAATCACACAAGTGTTCTTAATCGTGATGCAATTAAGACCCCTATAATTGATACAAGGTCTCAATTCACCACTCTTCTTTTTCACAAAGAAGAAGCCAGCATTGGCAGGAGACGAGGATTTGTGGATGTACCCTCAAGAAAGTGAATCAGCAACATAGTTCTCTGTGGCTTTATCCTCCGACAGAGAAAAGGTAGACCTGGCCATGAGGGGGAATGGCACAAGGTTGAAGATCAATTGCACAATCATGCGACAGGTGTGGAGGCAAACTACCAGCTTGACCTTTGTCAAAGACATCGCTAAATCCATGGTTCTCCTCTGGCAAGGGGGAGAGTGAAGAAGTGCACCTTAACCACTTTCTGAAAACATGTTTTACTGCATTTTGGCGACCAGGTAAGAAACTCAACACGATGCCAATCAAAAGAGAGGTCGTGACTTTGTAACCACGGCTAACCAATGACCACTGGGTAAATTGAGGTGAGGAAATTACTTGAAATAGGATTATCACAAAACAGGCAAGGGTGGGAATGCAAAGCTCAGAGCCAAGCATACAGGAGGCTTCCACAAGCACTCCTTAACCACTTAACAACCGCCCCATAGCCAATTGACGGCTACAGGGCGGTTTGTTAATTCTGGGAGGACGTGAAGTGACATCCTCCCATGATCACACGTCCCACGTGCCCCCACCTGGGAACATCATTTGATCAAATGGTGGAACGATCACATGTAAACAAGCCAGCGGATGTTTTCCGGCTTTTCTCTCCCCTCTCCGCACTGATCGGTGCAGTGTGAGAGGAGAGGGTCAGAGATCAATGCAGCAGTGCTGTGGACAGGATCTGTAGTGCCCACAGCGCTGCTATGTGCCAGGCTACACCCCGTCCATACCCATCCATCCTAGCTCACCCACCCAGCCACCCTCACCCAGCCATTCATGCTCACCCAGCCAGCCATCCATGCTCACCCAGACAGCCATCCATGCTCACCCACCCAGCCATCCATCATCACCCAGCCAGCCATCCACACTCACCCATCCAGCTGTCCATGGTCACCCCCCAGCCATCCATGCTCACCTACAGAGCCATCCATGCTCATCCACTCAGCCATGCTCACCCATTCATCCATCCATGCTCACCCACCCAGCCATGCTCACCTATCCATCCATGCTTACCCATCCCCATAAGTGCTCACCCTTCCCCATCCGTGCTCAGTCATCCCCATCCGTGCTCAGTCATCCCCATCCGTGCTCAGTCATCCCCATCAGTGCTCAGTCATCCCAAAAGTGCTCATCCATCCCCACCACTGCTCAGTCATCCCCATCCATGCTCAGTTATCCTCTTCCATGCTCAACCATCCCCATCCATGCCCAGTCATACCCATCCATGCTCAGTCATCCCCATCTGTGCTTAGTCATCCTCTTCCATGCTCCGTCATCCACATCTGTGCTCAGGCATCCCCATCTATGCTCAGTCATCCCCATCCATGCTCAGTAATCCCCATCTGTGTTCAGTCATCCCCATCCATGCTCAGTCATCCTCATCCGTGCTCAGTTATCCTCATCCGTGATCAGTCATCCCCATCTGTGCTCAGTCATCCCCATCCATGCTCAGTCATCCCCATCAGTGCTCAGTCATCCCCATCCATGCTCATCCATCCCCATCCGCACTCAGTCATCCCCATCCATGCTCAGCTATCCTCTTCCATGCTCAGCCATCCCCATCCATGCTCAGTCATCCCCATCTGTGCTCAGTCATCCCCATCCAGCTCAGTCATCCTCTTCCATGCTCAGTGATCCTCATCTGTGCTCAGTCATCCCCATCCATGCTCAGTCATCCCCATCAGTGCTCAGTCATCCCCATCCATGATCATCCATCCCCATCCATGATCATCCATCCCCATCCATGCTCAGTCATCCTATACATGCTCATCCATCCCCATCTGTGCTCATCCATCCCCATCCGTGCTCATCCATCCCCACCCGTGCTCAGTCATCCCCATCCATGCTTAGTTATCTTCTTCCATGCTCAGTCATACTCTTCCATGCTCAGTCATCCCCATCTGTGCTCAGTCATCCCCATCTGTGCTCAGTCATCCCCATCCATGCTCAGTCATCCCCATCTGTGCTCAGTCATCCCCATCCGTGCTCAGTCATCCTCATCCATGCTTAGTCATCCCCATTAATGCTCATCCATCCATCCCCATCCATGCTCATCCATCCCCATCCATGCCCATCCATCCCCATCTGTGCTCAGTCACCCCCATCCATGCTCAGTTATTCTCTTCCCCTCTCAGCCGTCCCCATCCATGCTCAGTCATCCCCATCCATGCTCAGTCATCCCTACCCAGCTCAGTCATCCTCTTCCATGCTCAGTCATCCCATCTGTGCTCAGTCATCCCCATCCATGCTCAGTCACCCCCTTCCATGCTCAGTTATCCCCTTCCGTGCTCTGTCATCCCCATCTGTGCTCAATCATCCCCATCCGTGCTCATCCAGCCCCATCCACGGCTCATTCATCCCCATCCATGGCTCATCCATAGCACATCAGTTCATATTCATGACACATCCACTACAGTGCCTATCCATGCCACTACAGTGCCTCATAAAAGTGTAATAGGTAGTCAAATTAGATTTCAAATGTATGCCCCTAGAACACCTGATGTGCTCCCATGTTGGGCCTCTGTATGTGGCCAGGCTGTGGGAAAGGCTCACACATGTGGTATCACCATACTCGGGACGAGTAGCAGAATATATTTTGGGGTGTAATTTTTGCTATGTACATACTGTGTGTTAGAAATATTGTATAAATGGACAAATTTGTGTAAAGAAATGTGTTTTCATTTTCTTTCCACATTTTCCAAAACCTTACAGGAAAAATGACATGTTCAAAAGACTCATTATGCCTCCTAGAATATATGCTGGGATGTTTACTTTCCAAAATGGTGTCATTTTTTGTGTGTTTCCATTGTCCGGGTGCTCCAGGACCTTCAAAAGTGCAAGAGGTAGTCAAGAAATGAGATGTGTAATTTATGTCCCTAGAACGCCTGATGGCACTCCCTACATGTTGGGCCTCTGTATGTGGCCACGCTGTGTAAAAGTTTCACACATGTGGTATCTCCATACTCAGGAGGAGTAGTAGAATGTTTTTGGGGTGTAATTTGTGGTATGCATATGCTGTGTGTGAGAAATAACCTGTTAATATGACAATTTTGTGGAAAAAAAAAGAAAAAAAAAATCTTAATTTTACAAAGAATTGTGGGAAAAAGTTACAACTTCAAAAAACTCACTATGCCTCTTTCTAAATACTTTGGACTGTCTACTTTACAAAAAGGGGTCATTTGGGGGGTATTTGTACTTTCCTGGCTTGTTAGGGTCTCAAGAATTGAGATAGGTCGTTAGTACATCAGGTGTGATCAATTTTTAGTGATTGGCACCATAGCTTGTAGACTCTATAACCTTCACAAAGACCAAATAATATACCCTAATTTGTTGTTTTTACCAAAGATATATAGCAGTATAAATTTTGGACAAAATTTATGGAGAAAAATTACTAATTTGCAAAATGTTATAACAGAAACAAAGAAAAATTCATTTTTTTACAAAATTTTCATTGCAAAAAATAAAAATCCCAGTGGTGATTAAATACCACCAAAAGAAAGCTCTATTTGTGTGAAAAAAAGGACAAAAATTTCATATGGGTACAGTGTTGCATGACTGAGTAATTGTCATGCAAAATGTGAGAGCACTGAAAGATGAAAATTGGTCTGGTTGTTAACCACTTCAGCCCCGGAAGGATTTCCAGCTTTAGGACCGGAGCCCTTTTTTCAATTTGGCACTTCGCCACTTCAAATGGTAATTGCGCGGTCATGCAATGCAGTAGCCAAACAAAATTTGCGTCCTTTTTTCCCCACAAATAGAGCTTTCTTTTGGTGGTATTTGTTCACCACTGCACTTTTTAATTTTTGTGATATAAACAAAAATATAACGGAAATTTTGAAAAAAAAGATATTTTCAACTTTATGTTATTACAAAAATACAATAAACTAAATTTTAGTCATAAATTTTTGGCAAAATGCATTCAGCCACATGTCTTGGGTAAAAAAAAAGCCAAATCGCGTATATTTATTGCTTTGCGCAAAAGTTATAGCGTCTACAAACTAGAGTACATTTTCTGGAATTTCCGCAGCTTTTATTTTATGACTGCCGTCAGTATTTTATTTTCGACGCCTTTAAGGTCTTTTACATGAGATCAAACATCTGCGATATTGAAAACGCGTTTCGTTATTTATATGCGCTAAACCGAAAAAAAAATGGGTTCTGTACACCGACTTACGTAAAACGGTTTTTAAATACTGATTTTAAATCAAATAACATAAAAACATTATTGTATTTCAACTTTTATAGAAAAAAAAGTTTTAAAGGCAATATAAAAACAAATATAGTGTTTTTAATTTTTCACGTCACCACTTGTTTATGGTGGTTTTCTTTCGAGATAAACACC
>BLSH010320921.1:99821-114468 GCA_018402905.1 Glandirana rugosa | reverse complement strand
GTTGGGGGAGGTTATACAATTATTAAATTTAGAGCTAATCAAAAGGCACATGGAGAAAGTGGGGGGGGGGGTTTCTGTCCTAAAACAAATAGCTAAGCAAGAGACAGACTCTGCAAGATAAGCAATGGTGTTTGATCTTAGCCAGAACACCATAATAAAAGTAAGTGTAACCTCAATAGACAAGTATAAACAACAGTTTAAAAGTCTTCAACAAGGCAGTGGTTGATATCAGTCATGCAATGTAGCTCAGTTTTTCAGAGTTTAGTCAGTGGTTACCGATGGTTACAGCAGGCAGATATGTGTGCAGACAGTCAGGTTGGCTTTTAAGTTGCAGGGAGAAGTGAAAGCAGTTACCTAGAAAAGCAGAGCAGAGAGGACATGATGAGAGGATGACCGTGATGATGTAATCACTTGTTAGAAGTATTGCCGTTTTAAAAGTGCCCACACTTAAACGCGCAGTGGCACTTTAACCAAGCAGTGGCCAGCCTGTCCCTCGCCAGCCGTCCCAAAACTTACCCCTACAATCTAGGGTCCCTAACTCACATTCATACATACTAGGGCCAAATTAGACAGGAGCCAATTAACTTTCCAGCATGTCTTTGGAGTGTGGGAGGAAACCAGAGTATCTGGAGGAAACCCACATAGGCACAGGGGGAACATGCAAACTCCAGGCAGGTAGTGTTGTTGGGTTTCGGTTGGGATTCAAACCAGCGACCCTTTTGCTGCTAGGCGAAAGTGCTACCCACTACACCACTGTGCTGCCTGTTAACCTCCCTGGCAGTAATCCCGAGTGTGGCTCGGGGTGGAATTTCAGTACCATTAGCGGTAACCCCGAGCCACACTCGCGATTGCATTGCTGGATCCAGGCAATGTTACTCACCTTGTCCCCTGGATCCAGCGATGTCCCCCGCCGTGTCTGCGGGCTGTGTCCGCCGCCAGATGACTCCTGTGTGCCGGGCTCCATTCCCTGCGAGCGTCGCGTCGCACGGGGACGGAGACCAGCGGGAAATTCAAAAAGTGAAACACACACAGCACATACAGTACACTGTAATCTTATGGATTACATTACTATATGAAAACATTTCACATCCCCTTTATCCCTAGTGGTTTGCCCAGAGCCCTTCATGCACTTTTATATTATTTATGTCATTCTTTGTGCCTGGAAATATGAGAATGTCCATAGCAACCAAAAAGTGTCCCTTTACGTCAAAAGTGGTTTTTGATCAGCTAGAAAACACTGATAGTAAATAAGAATCATTTGCAGAATTGAGTGATATTGATTTTTGGGGAAATTTATCATCAGAAACTGGAAGTGACGACAGTGACAATTCTGCAACTGAGCAAATTTCAGTGTTTTTGGTTTGATTACATTATTGAATAAATTTTATTACTATTACGTTATTATTTTTGATAATTATTATTTTTTTTTTTTTAACTTTAATCTTTATTGAGTTTTGTATATTTTCTCTGGAAAGTTAACAAGAGTTTTAATGTTACAATACAAACATGTGTGTTGATAGGATAGTTAATACAAAATTAACAGTCTTATGTAGTACATTGAAATGATATATGCAATAATAGGCACAAAGAGAGGTATAATGCAATTAGTTGGGATGCTCCCCCCGTCACCCCAGTAGGGAGCAAACTGTGACGGTGGGAGGTGTATCCCCAATGCGCTCATAACTTGTTATATTATTGTGTGTGTATTTGATAGAGGAAGTCTCTGAGGTTTTTTGAAGAATTTTGGCATCTGTGGTATGTGGGAGCGTTGACTGAAATCGATTGGGTATGGTTATTCAAGTGTTGTTGGTGGGTTGGTGTGCAAAGGGTTAAGTTGAGGTAAAGGGCAGTTCTGTGAGGTCTGTTTGGCTTGCAGGTTGTCCTGCGCTCGTTCTGGTTGTGTTTGTTAAAGTTCAAGGTTGCTTCTAGGGTCTGAAGACCATTTTTCCCAGGCCTTGTGAAATCGTTGTGTAGTCATAATAGCCTTAGCGAATGCGTATTCCAATTGGTAGTGTGAGTTCAGTATAAGTATGACTTCATGTAGTTGTGGTGGTGGGGATGATTTCCACTTTCTTGCTAATGTGAGTCTCGCTGCTATCAGGATGTGGGTTGCTAGGGTTTGTGTGTGGCTGGGCCATACAGGAATTGAGAGGCCTAGCAATAAGTCCAATGGTTCCTTGGGTTCAGGAAGATCGCATAGTGTGGCGACCAGGTTGGCAACCTCATGCCAGAATGGTTGAATATGTGAGCATTCCCACCATATGTGCTTCATAGTTCCGTTGAGGTCACAACCTCTCCAGCATTTGGGTGAGGTGGTGGGGTATATTTTTGCCAATCTGGTCGGTGTGTAGTACCACCTGTAAAACAGTTTCTGCAGTGATTCCCAGTGTGTGATGCAGCGTGACAGGCGCAGTGGGGTGTTAAGGGCCTTTTGCCATTGCTCAAGTGGTGGGGGGTCGTTAGTAAAGACGGACCAGTAGTCGATAGTAGGGGAGAGCATGTTGAGAGTTGGGGAAGTGAGGAGTTTATACATGAAAGATATTCCTTTTGTTGAGGTAAGCTTGGAGTTATAGAAACTTAGTATTTTGAAGGTTGTATTATCCTTTGAAGACCATGTTACCTTAGATATTATGGATCTGATACGAAGATATAAAAAAAATGTCCTCTGAGGTATGTCATACCTCCTTTTTATTTCAGAGAAGGATTGTATGCCTGAGGGCAACATTAGGAGACCCAGATTTAAGATGCCTGCATTGAGCCATTCTGCGGGAGGCAGGTCTGGTGACAGGTGATGTATTGCTTCGGTGGGGATGAGTGCCATGGTATCCTTGGAGATGCCCTTGTTGCTTTGTATTATTGCCGCAAGTACTTTTAAAGAGGCATTTATAGTTCCTAGAGAGTGATGCTCGGATTTGGGGCAGAGGAAAGTGGCGGCTAGAATCACTTTTGGGTCTTGTGGTAGCGCGGCGGATTCTATTTGTTTCCAGTTGGGGAGGTTGTCCGCCTGCCACCAGGCCTTCAATTGATCTAGAATCGTTGCTTGGTAGTACGCGTGGATATTAGGTGCTCCTAGGCCACCGTGATGGGTGGGTGTTAGAAGTATTGATCTGTGTATTCTGGGTCTCTTTTGCTGCCAGATGAAGGCGTTGATAATTTTTTGTAGTTTGCTGAGTTTTGATTGTAGAAGAGGGAGTGGGAGCGTGCGGAATAAGTATATGATATGTGGGAGCAAGTACATTTTAGCTAATGCGACTCTACCCGCCCAGGAGGAGGTAATGTGGTTTAATTCTTCGGCTTGCCGCAGAAGTCTGCCCACGAGGTCATCATAATTTGTTTTTAACAGCGCTGGGAAATGTGAGTTGTATCCCCAGGTATGCGATGGATGCATTAGGGGCCCAGGCAAATAAAGAAGATGTGGAGATGTGTTTGGTGGTGTGTGGGTCTAGGCCTAGATTTAGCATTAGGGATTTAGTATGATTGACTTTGTATCTGGAGACTGAGCTAAAGGAGTCTAGAATTTTTTGGATTACGGGGAGAGATGCTATCGGGTTGGTCAGAGCGATAATGACATCGTCGGCGTATAGTCCGATTTTATGTTCTACATTTCTGACCTTAATTCCGGTGATTGCGGGGGTGGATCTTATATTTTGTGCTAGTGGTTCCATGAGCAGTGCGAATATTAGGGGGGATAAGGGGCACCCTTGCCTTGTACCGTTGGTTATCGAGAAGGGGACGGATGTTACACCTGAGGTCCACACTTGTGCGCTAGGTTTTGTATAGAGGGCTAGTATGGCCGTTAGGCGTTTTCCTGATATTCCGAATTTACGGAGTGTCGCTTCCATGTATGGCCAGTGAACCCTATCGAACGCCTTCTCTGCATCTAATGATAGGAAGAGAGAAGGCGTTCGAGCATTCTCCACCCACTGTATGAGGTCCACAAAGCGTTGCGTTCCGTCTGCCGCTTGTCTCCCTGGCACAAAGCCTACCTGATCTGAGTGGATAATTTGGGGGATGATAGCAGAGAGACGTTGTGCCAGTAATTTGGCATATAGTTTAATATCAGTGTTGAGCAATGAAATGGGTCAGTAATTGGCTGGGTTATCTGGCGCTTTCCCAGGTTTAGGTATGGTGACTATTAGGGCCTGTAACGACTCGGTGGGGATTTTTCCTGTGGTTGTTATCTGGTTGAATGAGTCACATAGATGGGGGGTTAAGATTTTAGCATATTTTTTATAATATTCATTTGGTAGGCCGTCTGGGCCAGGTGCTTTGTGGAGAGGAAGTTGTCTGATGATCTTTAGTATTTCGTGGTATGTAAAGGGTTTCATTAGAAATTCTAGCTGTTCAGGGGACACCTTAGGGAGGTTTATTGCGGATAGGAAGTCTTCAATGTCTTCTGGTGTTGGGGATGTCATGGGCTCAGACTCGTTTAGATTATATAGGTTTGCATAGAATTTGCTAAATTCGTTGGCTATATCTAGTGGGTTGCTTACCCGTTTGCCTTGGGGGGTTGTAAGAAACAGAATTTTTCTGATGGTAAGCTGTCGTTTGAGCATTTTGGCTAGATATGCTCCTGGTTTGTTGGCCGAGGAATAGGAGGTCAATTTGAGGCGTTTGATGTATAGTTCAAACTTGGAACGGAGGTGTTCACCGAGTTCATGTCTCAGTTTTTTAAGTTCGTCGGCCATATTGGTGTCTGGGTTTCGTTTGTGTTTGGATTCTAGAGTGCGTATATTGTGGAGCAGTGAGTTTGTGGTGGAAGCGTGCGCTTTCTTGATGTGTGCTCCTAATTTAATGAAAAGACCCCGTAGGCAGGCCTTGTGGGCATTCCAAATCATAGTATGATCGGGAATAGAATTCGCATTGTTTAGGAAGTAGTTCTCAATCTCGGATTGGATCTGTGGTTCAAAGATTGGGTTGTTGAGGAGGGAGGTGTTAAGTCTCCAGAGTGTATGTCTGGGGGATTTAGTAAGATCGGATAATTTAATAGATACTGGGGCGTGGTCAGACCACGTGATCGATCCAATCTGTGCTTTTTCAACGGATTGTAGGAGGTATTTGTCCGTGATTATGAGATCAATCCGAGAGTAAGAACGTTGGGGGGAAGAATAAAAAGTATAGTCCTTCTCCGTATCGTGTAGGCATCTCCAAGCATCATATAAATCTTCCTTGTGTAGGAGAGGAGATAGAGAGGAGGGTCTACGTTTATTGGGGTGGGTAGTGTCTAACTGAGGGTCAACTACTTCATTGAAGTCTCCGCACAGCAGTAGGGAGGCGGATCTAAGCGGGGCTATTTTGGTGATGATGTTGGCAAAAAGATTTTTCTGGCCCGTATTGGGTGCATATATATTGACAATTTTAAGGGGGCGGTTATCTATCGTGGCTGAAAGAATGAGATATCTGCCCTCTTCGTCTGTTATACAGTGATGCATGGTAAAGGTCACTGACGCGCTTATGGCAATCATTACCCCTCTTTTTTTACCCCTCTTTTTTTTTTGAGGAGAGCTTGCAAAAAAAATGGGGGTATTTTTTGTGTTTGCATAGGGGTTGTTTGAGATTGGAAAAGTGGGTTTCCTGTACACAGAGTATATCTGTGTGGTGATGAAGAGCTTCTTTCCATAATAAATTGCGCTTGAAGGGAGAATTAAGCCCTTTGGCGTTTATAGAAGTAATTGTGATGGGCATAGTGATTGATGATGCTAGGAGAGACCCCACACCCACGAGAAGTCCTACGGTTTTGTGCCTTGTTATTTATATCAAAATTATAGTTACTTTAAACAGTTTGTTCTAACCAGTAAAGTCACCACAGTGACGTCAGATAAAAAAAAACACAATACAAAACATTCAGTGATACAAGGTAAGAAGAACAAGTTCAAGAAATACTTTGAATAAATCTTAAACAATGGTGTGCACTGCACACTGTAACCTGGGGGTGGTGAGAGGAGTGCAATTGTAGATTGCTCCTACTGGATCTTAGTAGCGGGAGGAATGGGTGTGTTTGAAGGCTTCTGAGTACCGCCTTTCGTAGGTGGTGTGTTTCGGGAGTTCAGGGAGGTGTGAGCCGGGCTCCTGTATCCTGTGTCATTGGGTGCGAGGGGTAGCAGACCCCAATTTGTACGTTTCTTGTACCCCTCCTTGGGTGTGAGGATAGTGGTCGTTTGGTGTTGGTACGTGACCAGTAATTTAGTTGGGAAGCCCCACTTGTAGGTAATGTTGTTCTGTTGGAGGACCGAGGTAACTGGCGTAAAGGTCCTGCATAGTGCCATGGTGGCTGGAGAGAGCTCCGAGAACAGTTTAACGGTGTTGTAGGGGGCTGGGAGCGATTTTGTTGCTCTGGCGGCTGTGAGGATCTGCTCTTTTATATGGAAAAAATGAATCCTGGCCAGGACATCTCTTGGTGTTTCGGCAGGTAAATGACTCGGTTTGGCAATTCGGTGGGCTCGATCGATTAAGATGTCTTGGGGGGTTAGTTGTGGTATCAGTTTCAGAAAGAGCTGTTGCAGATAAGGAGTTATCTCTTGACTTTTTATTGATTCCGGGATACCTCTGAATTTTATGTTGTTTCTTCTTGCCCAGTCCTCTAAGTCTGCTAATTTCAGCTTTATTTGGTGTATGTCTTCTGCTTGGTGTTCATTTGCATCGAGTAATTCATTGTGTGCTCTAGAGTATTCTTGCATGTTGTCTTCAATTGCGTCTGTTTTCTCCTCTATGGAGCCTATCCTGTCATTCATTTGGGAGATGGAAATTTGTAATTCTTTATGTAGGTCTTTCTGCAAGGTGAGCAGAATGGATTTTAGCATCGCTTCCGAGACAGGGTTGTCTGTGACCTGAATAGATGCCAGGGAGGTGGGGTGTTCCGAACTTTGTGTTGCCTCGTTAGTGGCGGACCATAGTTGTTTTTTCGCTTGGGGTTCTTTGTGCGGGGAGTTCGCAGGCGACGTGGTCAGCCTCTTACCCCTGTCTGAATGGAGATCAGTAGGTGTAGGGTTTGGTGGAGGTATAGTGTCTATGTTTTCCTTGGGGTCTGCCATTGTGGTGTTGTTCGGGTCTCGTGATTGCGAGACTGGGTTCTGGGGTGGGAGCTCAGATGTAGATTTGTGTTTGGGGCTCTCGGTGTTGGTGATTTCTTGGGTTTTCTGCGTGGAGGTTGCTGCGGTGTAGTAGTGGGTTAGGCGGCGTGGGGCAGCAGGCTTGTGTTTCTTCTTGGACATACCCTGTGCCCTCTAAAGCTTTGTTTGTTGTTTTGTTTTAATCCTTCTTTATCACAGTGCGTGCGATTATTATTACGGGTTCCGGGGTCGCTTTGGGTTGCTGTGATCCGGATTGTGGAGCAAGGTAAGGGCTCTAGGCAGTCATTCTGGTGGAGTGAGTTGCCCTTGTATCTTAGAGTTCAATGCTAGAGATCCTGTGGGGGCTAGTGATATATATTGGAGTGTCCCTTTAAGGCTGTGATGATAGGGGCAGCAGGATGAAGCTAAGGGTGTTGTACAGGGTGCTTTGTGGCTGAATTAAGCCTGTGATCTTGTGTTCCAGGCCTTTTGCTGGGTCTGAGGCAGCGATAGGTGATTTTTGTGGGGTTGAGAATGCACCAGGGCCTCGGGGCGGTCGCCGCCAGTGGTTCCCGGCCACCGGTCTGTAATCGAGGCTGCTGCTTGGCGTCGCGGACTAGGCCTCAGTCCTGAATTGGGCCACAAATGCAGTGGGCCATTGCTGGATGTGCTGGGCGGCTGAGGGGGACCTTTCTGGGGGTCTCCGGTCCCGGATGGCCAGGAGGGGGAGTGAGATATCTCGGGGCTTTGCGGCCTAGGCTGCCAAGATGGCGGCTCTGGAGGGAGCCTTTGTGGAGGCTGCTTCGTGCTGTTCCCCGTGTAATAATAGGCACGGGCGGCAGGTGTGGTTAGTGGTGATGTTAGGGGATGATGTAGAGTCTCACCCTTCACAGGATCCTTCGGATGACAGCGGATTAGGCAGTGAAGTCCCTGGAGCTCTGTGAAGATGCATCCATTCTCTTCGGCGTCAGGCCACGCCCCCTTTGATAATTATTTTTAGTTATTTATTATATTATAATTTATGATTTCATGTTTCAAACTTTATCATACCCGGGATGTCTACTAGACTGTTGTTTGAATAGATTTAAGTGAGTTATTCCTAAGAATTACAGGCCTACAATATAAAACGCCAAATTTCCATGCAAAATAATCGTACCACTTTCAGCACCAAAAATCTGAAATAATCATACCGCCAGGGAGGTTAATTTACATTCAGTTATTTGTTGGCCTATGATAAATCTGAGCTACCTATCTTTGAAACATAGAAATTAAAGCTTCATACAATGTCCTTAAAAAAATCTAAACATGATTTGGGTGGGCAAATTGGTTGTTGAAAGGCTGTCAACAGAGGCATACTCATGCTGTCAGATTTGGCCTGTTATCCTCACATCCATAAACTCTGGCCATGAAAGTTTTTTTTAAATTATTCTATTGCTGTATGTTGTAACATATCAGGAATGATTTATGCAGATTTGTAAAGCGGGTAATATATTATTCCAATTATTTGATATAAATTGGATAGAACTGATATACTGTACAATTTAATATAGTATAAATTATACAAAGATTATACATTGATACATTCATTAAAATAAGTACTTTTGCATCACTCTTCCCACACAGAAAATAGGTTGCTGTACAAACATCCAGTACTCATGCTGATAATACTAAAAAAAAACAAAAAAAACCCACAAAAATTAAAAGAGAATAGTATGTACAAACAAGCACCCTGCTTATATATAATTTCCGCTGGAGCTGTATCATAGCTGATTAGCCTGATCTATAGCCTGAGCTATAAATATACAGTATATATATATATATATATATATATATATACACTATATTACTAAAAGTATTGGCACGCCTGCCTTTGCATGCACATGAACTTTAATGGCATCTCAGTCTTAAGCCTCGTACACACGGGACGACGATCGTACTTACGATCGTCTCAAATCATATGTTGGATAATGTAACTTGCATACTGACTGCACTACATGATCGTACGACCACAGAAAGAACGTTCAGGTGCATGTAATTAGCATCCGGCCCTTCCTTCCTGAGCATGCGTGTTTTGCGTAATACAACTTGTTGTACCAACTGCTCTGTACACACGATACAACGGTTGTATGACCCCTTGTTGGCACGACCAAGTTTTCTAGTCTGCTCATACAACTCCCCTTGTATGACCGTCGTATGTCGGCTGTTCTAATCGCGCATACGAACGATCGATTTCACATACAACGGTCGTTCATACGACCTGTTGTATACGATCGTCGTCCCGTGTGTACGAGGCTTTAGTCTTTTGGGTTCAATATTGAGTTGGCCCACCCTTTGCAGCTATAACAGCTTCAACTCTTCTGGGAAAATGCATTTGTGAGGTCAGATACTGATGTTGGATGAGAAGGCCTGGCTCGTAGTCTCCGCTCTAATTCATCCCAAAGGTGTTCTATTGGGTTGAGGTCAGGCCAGTCAAGTTCCTCCAGCCCAAACTCGTTCATTCATGTCTTTATGGACCTTACTTTTTGCACTAGTCCAAATCATTTGGTGGAGGGGGGATTATGGTGTGGGGTTGTTTTTCAGGGGTTGGGCTTGGCCCCTTAGTTCTAGTGAAGGGAACTCTTAAGGCGTCAGCATACCAAGATATTTTGGACAATTGCATGCTCCCAACTTTGAGGGAATAGTTTGGGGACGGCCCTTCCCTGTTCAAACATGACTGAGTACCAGTGCACAAAGCAAGGCCCATAAAGACACACAAATGCGCTTCTGGAAGAATTGTCAATCATTCCCATAGACACACTCCTATGTAAACTTTGGGGACAACCGTTCCAGAAGAGTTGAAGCTGTTATAGCTACAAAGGGTGAGCCAACTCAATATGGAACCCTGCGAACGAAGACTGGGATGTCATTATCTTCATGTGCGTGTAAAGGCAGGGGTCCCAATACTTTTGGTAATATAGTGTATATGGCATAGTGGCACAAAAATGTATACATTTTATTATTTCAATATTATCTAATATCATCTAACATGATACTGTTACGTAACTACTAAAATCTAAAACTGGAAATATACATTTAGAGTTGGTTCATACAGGGGCGATCCGACTTCAGGCGCGACTTTGTAGGCGATTTGAACATGACTTCAAGGCGACTGCAGAGTGACTTTGGGCGACTTACAACGCGACTTAAAGTGACCTCCATGCCAGGTGACTTTGCCTGTGGCCAATCAGAGAATATAGCTCTTCTGACATCATTCCTTTTACTTGGGTAAATTATTTTCCTTTTCCTGTAAAGTTGCTTCAATATAGATTGGGATCCGACTTGGAGGCAACTTCCATTGAATTCTATGGGTACAAGTCGGGTAGAAGTCTCCTTGAAGTAGTACAGGAACCTTTTCTGAAGTCAGAACGACTTCAATAGTGTATATTAAGACGGCTCTCATTCATTTCAGTCGGATCCCAAGTCCCTGTAGTGTGAACCAGCTCTTAAATATAATAAAAGTATCCTTACTAGTAAATAATATTCAATTACATCAATTAATTATATAAATAAATGTATAATTTAAATGTGATGATTTAAAGGTTTAATTACTGATTTCTAAACGCTTGAGTCATATTTATAAAGCAATGAGTCTGACATTTACAAAATATTCACTGCAGGGGATTATTCCAGTTTTATGGGTTTAAAACAACATTGATTGATTTACCACCACCACCAGTGTATGTTTAATGAAAGTCACATTGACAGCTTCGAAAATATACCCTTTGTTGGTCTGGTAAATGAAACATTAATTTTAGTCGACACATTGATACATAACTTTCTGTTAAGCCAAGTATCATTCTTCAGTCAGCAATACTGTGCTGGTGTCACTAACAATCCACTTCTAAATACATTGAAGTGTTATCCCCATATAGTAACTAAAATACTAGCAAATGTATTTCCGTTAATGAACAGGTTCATTTAGAATGAATGGTTTTTAGGATGTGTGCAAGTTATAGCACACTGGTAATCGTTGCTGGCCAAGCAGACAATAGCTAAGCAGGACACACATCTCTGTATTTGATCAAGGAAATCATATCACGAGAGCTTATCAAGTGTGGAAACAGAGTGTAAGCTAATTGCAACAATGCAGGTTGCAAGAGGCAGGGTGGTAGCTGATCTTGAGGCACTGGGAGAAATGGCAGGGCTGACCATAATTTGTGGAGGAAAATAGGAAGAGGCAGATGATTCTGGATAGGATGAGGGGAACAATGCAGAAAAGTAGAGCAGAAGCTGACCAGAGTAGAAGGAGAAAGGAGGAAATGGTGAGCTTATCCAGGGATATGGAAAGAGGAAGAGAGAGAAAGAAGGTGAAGAAAGGTGATGACCATAACTTAGGGGAAGAGGAAGAAGTAAGAATGGGATGTGATAAGGCACAATGGATAGAACAGGTAGAATGTGAAATTCTTGTGAAACATTAGGAGTGGGTCACAGCGTGGTGGGAGGAGAGAGGAAGAGAAGAAGATGATAACTTCTCATAGACCGGAGATAGAGCGGGTAGAGGTGTGTGAGCTAATCCCCAACATTTTCAGTAAATGTGTTAAGTTAGATCAGCAGAAATACATCTAAGTTAAAAATGTGTGCAAATTGAGTCTGGGGACCAAAATAATACTAGAAGGTAGGGAGTTGGCTGGTAGGGTTCCAGCTATGGAGGAAAGGAATAGCCTGGAAAGATACAAATATGTGGGGAGTATTTGGCTGGAGCAAGTTTAGGAGTGGGTGAATATCCTGCTTGATAAAAAAAGGTTTAAGCCAGAAAGAGTGGCAGAATATCCTCCAAGTGAAAATTCTATTCACAATGACCTTTTATATTAGTTCATATTGTTACACGATGGAACCACTAAGGATCAGATTCCTGTTGGTGAGATAACTAATGATAAGTGAATCTATGAAGATTCATTCTAGTAGTAATTCAGCAAAATGTAAGGTCTGTCTTGATGGTCAGATTATCCTCTTGGAATAATCATTCTTGAAGACTAAACCACTCATTGCGATCCATTAGAAGAGGCGGTTGTGTGCCAAGGATTGCAAAAAACACCACACGCGCACTGGAGCATATTCTGAATGCACACTATCTGCGTTCAGTGCATGCGTTAGTGCAAGGGGGTGCTTTACATGACCCTTGGAGCATGCAGTACACACCTTTTCTAATGCATCTCAATGGGTGGCTGTAAGAGAACTGCTGTGACATGTCGGGCACATGTGCCTGCACATGCACACACTATGGCTAATAGAATTGCGCACAGGCGAACAAATGTTCATAAGTGCACCAATGCGCATGCGCAAAAGAATGTCCGCACATGTGGGAGTGTGTCCACAGTCTCCATTGGTGCCAGATGGTCTATTTAAAGGGTGCTCTGACTCCTGTCCAGCACTTACTGGTCTTCAGCTATTTTCTTGTGCCCTGCTTGAATCTTGCTTTATATCTGTTGCTGACCTGGCTTGCCACTGACCTGAATTTGGATTCTGTTTATGCTTTTGATCATTGGTAGGTGACTTTGGCTTACTCCTGATCTTGCTCCTGTTTGATGCCTTGGTACCCCTCTGGTACCCCTCTGCCTGCTCACTACTGACTCTGGATTTCCTTCTGTCTATGCTTCTGTCTCCTGTTTGGCTTCATGCTACCTCCGAGTTCCTGCGCTGGCTGCCCCTCACCCCAGCTCCAGTAGACACAGTGTGCTCCTGTCTCAAGACTAAGGGGAGCTCTGACAAGCCACATATCCTAAACCTGCAAACCTGGTGAAGTGCCTCTTTAACCTCACTTGATCTACCCTGCTTCATTGCAGTTCCTGACCTGATGTTCTGCCCGAATTACCGAGTCTACAACTCCTGCCACAAGCTCTGCAATCAACACCTACGGAACTTGTGTTCCTCCTGTCCCTTAGCACCATCTGTTCCACTCTCAGTGGGGCCTGGGCTGAAGATACAAGAGAGGCCAACCTCATCATTTCAGCCTCCTACCAGGTACGTGACAGTGGCTGTGCATGGCAGTAATGGGTCCTGGAAATGTCAGTGCACAGTGCACACCCCTATCCAGAAAAACAAAAAAAGATATTTGGTTTGAGTTCCACTTTCATTCATAAAGTATTGGCCTCAATTACTTGTGTCTCCTTTTTTGGGCTCCTCTTTTGAAAAACATGTCCAGTGGTAAAGGGGGGTATATGGACTAGTATTAACAGCAGGACTGGGGATCGTGAGCTTCCCACTGTGGGAATTATGCCCAGCATGCTAAATTGATTGAAAACTAGGCAACATGTAAGGAAGTTAATGAACATTGAGATTCTGAATTTCTGATGATTTACTTGTAAACATTTTATACAAAATACCTTTTTAGGTTGCAAAAGTTGTCACATGGCCACTATGTCTACGCAGGCAAGAGTTGGAGTAAGGTTGATGCAGATTATAACTTCCACTGATGCAATAACACAGCCCTGGGCTGGTGGAGATGGTTACGTGCTGAAACTAAATCAGACTGCCAAGATCCAAAATTCAGAGGCTGACAGCGCTCTTCCTTCTCAGAACCATTGCCAAGCAGAGGGTGTACACCAGCTGGGCAGGATCACAGGACATGGAAATGTTGTGTTCTGCCATGTCAGTCTATAGTCTTGAAGGTGATGACACCATTGCTGCATTGCAAGCTGTTTCCAGCGTTGTCACCATACTAAAGAAAATGCCATTGACTCTGTAAACCTGATAGGATGAACATTTGTTTTCATACATAGCTATAAAAAAGGCTGAAAAGGTTATGCTAAGGAGGTTTAAAGGTGCAACACTGGCTATAATTTTTTTTTTAGTTTTTGTTTTGCATACATTAAATTATTTATTAATCCCATAAGAACACTTGGCCAGCCCTGGGCAGCTCAAGAAGATATTGTATGTTATTTCTCAGTACCACTTGGATTTATCAAACAGCACTACATGCGCTTTTCCTTTTATGTATTTTAATAACTTAATTGTACAGAAGATTGAACAATAAGTGGGAGCCTCTCTCACTTCCAGTCTGCGTGCATTTGCTCCAGCGTCAGCTGCACATTGCCTTCATCAACTTCCTCAAAGTGACAACAGTGGGTACACTTACTAAATGTATGCTGGCATAGTTGCTTATAGTCTATACCAGGGGTTTCCAAATTAGGGCCTGAGAGTAGAGTTGAGCGAACACCTGGAAGTTCGGGTTCTGCTGGTCCGTCCGAACTTCGGGACAAAGTCCGGGTCCGGGTCCGGACGGAACCCGAACGATCGCACGGAAGGAAAACGTCGGGAGACCCCGAAAGGTCCTGAAAGGATGTCGGTAAAAACACGGATTTTCAAGCCCAGGGGTAACTAAAGTTACCCCAAGCAACAGGCACGCTAGCAAGCCCAAGGCAGGCCTGGGCCTGGGCCTGAAACAGGGCTTCAAGCCTGCCTGGTCGTCTTGGGCTTGAAGGTCCACAAGCGAGTTGAGATGAGAGTCCGGGATTAAACCTTTGGGGACCATATCTGATATTCGTTGATACGGTCGTATGTAAATCATTCACATGGGTGACAACAGTGAAACTCCTTCAACTACTTCCGTTACACGTCGA
>BLSH010320921.1:53742-74466 GCA_018402905.1 Glandirana rugosa | reverse complement strand
CTGGGTGATCGCATCCATGGTGGTCCCTGGGCAGGCTCCCTGGTGGTCTAGGGTGGCGATCCAAGGGAGGGCTGTGCTGATAAATCATCAGCACAAACCCTCCCTGTCAGGGATGCAGCCGATCGGCTCTCCCCTCATCAGGTCTGCAGACCTGAGTACAGGAAAGCCGATAAACGGCTTTCCTGTATTACACTGTGACCAGCCGTGATTGGTCACGGCTGATCACATGGTAAAGTGCTTCGGATCGAAGCACTTTACCGAGATCGGCATTGCGGGGGGTCAGACTGACCCCCCACACCACCGATCGCCGCGATGCGCGCCCCCCCGGGCGCGCGGCGGCTTGTTATCCTGAGGACGTCATATGACGTCCAGTCAGGATAACTCAGCCACTTCCCGGCCGTCATTCTGCATACGGCGGTCGGGAAGTGGTTAAAGCGTAACTCCACTTTTGTTGAGAAAAAAACATTCCCCTCTGGTACATTGCAGAGATTATAACTAACTTTGTTGCAGATTCCTACCTTTCCTTATTCTGAAGAAATCCCTGTGCTTTTGTCTGTGTCTCTGTTTTGAGTGGGTCTAATGAGAGTGGTTTCATAATTAACTGTCAGGTGTGCAGCTGCAGGGCACTAATGAGGAAATCTGCTGGGTCTGCATCCCTTTAGACGTTTTACTGTTGAAAGTATCTCTCCAAAAATTACATTTTTGTTGCAGGGGATGCCTGAAATCTGATTTGTATTTTAGTGCAGACTTCTGGGAAAACTGGTGAGCCATTTACACAAGCAGGAAATTATGTTTCTGGGGAGTGGTCAGTACACACTTTGTGTACAGAACAACTTCAGGTAGCCATATTGCAATGCATTCTCAGAAAATTACAGAGCTGCATATTGAAAAGGAAAGGTAATTTTTAATAACATTCAATCACAATATGACTTGTGTCGCAATTATATGTGCTATATTATTTTTTCTTTATTTGCTATTTTTTTTCCCCACAAAAGTGAAGTTACTCTTTAACTTCAAGTACTGATATTTTCCATTCATGCCTTGCTATACAAGGACTACAAAAGGCCAATACCTGGTCAAATTCAAGTTCAACAGTGCTGGAATTAATGTTGTAATAATGATTACAAGTGCAGCATTCAATTTGTAATCTAGAATTCAGATTTTAAACATATGTAAAACCTTTTGTTTTTTTTTCTTTTTATTGTCAGATTTTTAATCTTATCTATGTCCCACTGAGGACTTTACCCTACCCTACCGTCCTGGAGCCACAATAAGAAATGAAAGAAATCTCTATTGGATCATTGTCACTCGAACAGGTGTCCTCGTTGAAAGATTTTCCCTCTATTCCGGTTCTGGTGACAGACTGCCTCGGTGACAATGGTCATCGGAAAAACAAATATTGATGGGCAATCTCCCCAGTGGGACAAAGATAAAAACCTGACAGGGGCTTTAACCGCCTGTACTTTATCCAAAATTAACCGGTTCCCGACCGGCTCGCACGTGCGCCGTAGCGCTCTCATGCCTGCCGCGCTCTGCATTGCCTAGCAGAGAGGAAAAACGTGGAACCGCTGATGTAAACACAGCGTTTTCCTGCTGTGTCAGTGAGCATGTGAGAGATCTACTGATCCCTGTCACTGGGATCAGTTAGATATCCTATGCCCCTGGTAGCCCAGCCCCCTCACAGTTAGAACACACCCAGGGAGCACAGTTAACCCCTACATCACCCCCTGCAGGTTAACCTCTTCATTGCCAATGACATTTACACAGTAATCAGTGGATATTTACATTTCTGATCGCTGTATAAATGTCATTAGTTCCAAGAAAGTGTCAAAAATGTCCGACATATCCGCTGCAATATCGCAGTCTTGATAAAAATCGCAGATCGCCGCCATTACTAGTAAAAAAAAATTGTAAAAATGCTAGAAATGAATTCTCATGGTTTGTAAACGCGGCAACTTTTGCGCAAACCAATCAATAAACGCTAATTGTGATTTTTTTTTTAACAAAAATATGAGGAAGAATATAAATTGGCCAAAACCAATGAATACATTTGTTTTTTTATATATATATAGTTTTTTGGATATATATTTTAGCAAAAAGTAGGAAATTTTGTTTTTTTTGCAAACGTGGGAAATCCTTCCGGGGCTGAAGTGGTTAAGGCAAAAAAGTTTTTAGTTATAGATACACCTAAGGCTGGTACACACGTAAACTTTTCTTTTTTCATTCAACCCAACAGGCTAAACAGAAAAAAAAACGTATTAACTAAGCTATGTTAGTGCAGGAATTTCTCTCGCTGTTCCTTTGTGTTCTTATAGGGGGACTCTACATCCTCCAGAACACACTAATCAGGGCTCACAGCCATTGGCTGACATCGCTAACCGGATGCTGGTGTTCCAGCATGTCCCTTCAACAAAAGTCAGTTGTTGGGTCAGCTTCTGTCAAAAGGACAGCTGTACACACTGATCAAATGTCAGCCGGTTCCCATTGAGCTGACGGATAGCGGCCGATATTCAGCCCTTGAGTACTTAGCTTAAACCACAACAGGTTTGTTTAAGATTTATATATAATATATAATTATACATTTTTTTTTCTAGTTCATTTGGATGGCAGTGGTAACGTCACAGTGATCTTACAAGCATTATCCTCATCCAATCCTGTTGGAAATTGGTCTGGTGGCAATATTAGCTGCAGTGGAGGTCCTTTGTTTCAAAACCCATTTGAGAATGGAAATCGATTGCAGGCACAATGGACATCACCGGAAAATGTAACATCTGTTAACATAACGTGAGTAGTCACACTTTGATAAAAATAAAACTCTATTAACTCCAATAGCTCTAAAAAAAAGATGATATTAAACCAAAAAACAAAAGTGGAATATATTGCAGCTTATCAATCCTTAGATGTAGTGGCTGCATTAGTTTTATTTTTTGTTTATTTTTTACCTTTTTTCCTTTATTTCACCTGGTAATACAGCACAGTCACACACCCTGTATTAGGGTGCCTCCACTCTGGATGGAGACACCTTTGGGCAGTAGTAATGTTAGTCTGAGGGGAGGGTAGTGTTAAGCCTCATAAACATGCGCCGATTGTTGTACTACCGCACGTCCAACTTTTGTCCAAATTGGCTGTCCGTGGTTTTGTCTGGCGTACTGACAGTAGTCAAGTAATTGTCCGATAAAGGCGAACGTAGTGACGTGCTACGAGCGTATAAAGAGGAAGTTCAGGTGAATGTGAATTGTAAATTACAGACGCAGGTTTACACGACTGAACACTTCCTGGATTCCGAGCATGCATGTTTGCACTTACAACTTTTGTTAGGCCAACTTCTGTACACACGAGCTGAAAATTGGCCAATGCCTTGTTGGCCAACAAAAGTAAAGAACACACAAGGGTGCACTGGTCTAGCGCATTATCCTCAATCACACAATTTTAATAAAAATCATAAAAACATACTCACAAACGAGTTCAGATTAAAAGCATTGAGCACATTTCAGTTGCGCATCCATTTCTGCCGTATGCTGGTGGTGTCCTATGCAGACTGACTTACGCGTTTCAAGGCCAAGATCTCTTCCTCAGAGTCTTCTCAGACAACTTCGGTTGGACGGTAATTAGAAATTGGCTGTTGAATTGTGCGCACTAACGGTTGGATTATCGGACAACAGGCTGCTGTACGACCGTTGTTGGCCGATAATTGTACCATGTGTACGGGCATTAAGACTATCAGAATTAGATGCACTTGACTAACAAATTGAACCTGAACTCCAAATTTTTGAAGCTGTTACAGCAAACTGCTTTTAATACATTTTTCTTTTTGGGTTTAAATCCTGCTTTAAATTTAAAATATATGCAAAGGTTTCGTTTTCTTTTGTTCTTTTTTTTGATTTGCATAGAGTAGTAAGGGGTTAGAATCATTGTTAGGTTTTTATTGCTGTCTGTGTTCTTGTTAGGGCGATTGACTCTCCCTCATTATTCTGATCATCAATGTCACCAGGAATAAATGTGATGGTAAATCCAACATTTTGAGTTGCCTCCAGAACAAGAATAAAGGGGAAATCATCCAATGGGGTCATTTTTCCCATGAACATAATAAAAATATTCTCCTTACTTCTACCAATGTGTGAACAAGACTATACTACCCTCAGTAGAAAGAAAGCTTTTTTTGTATATGCTGGCTTCCCACCATTTTTTATCTAATTTTTAAAAGTTTGAATGGCAAATGTTAAAAAAAGAAAAAAAGGTCCAATGCTATCTAAGTATAGTATGTGCACTATATGCCCAAAAGTTTTTGGGCACCTGACGATTTCACTTACGTGAGCTTGTTGGGCATACTGTTCTAAAATCATGGGCATTAATATGGATTTGTCCCCTCTTTGTGCTATAACAGCCTCCAATCTTTGGGGAAGGCTATCAACAAGATTTTGGAGTGTCTGTAGGAAAATTTGCACCTTCAGCTAAAGGACCTTTAAAGTCAGGTTCATATGTGCAATAAAAGGACCTGGCTCACAATTGGCATTCCAATTCGTGCCAAAGGTGTTCTGTTCAGTAGAGGCAATGTCATGGCTCTGTGCAATTCACTCAAGTTTCTCCACACCAAAATCACGAGATCATGTCCTAATAGAACTTGCTTTGTACACAGGAGTAGAGTCATGCTGGTACAGAAAATGGACCACCCCTCAAATTGTTGCCACAATGTTGCAAGCACACAACTGTTTGAAATGTCTTTGTATGCTGTAGCAAAAACAGTATCCTTCACTGCAAACACCAGAACCTAATAATTTGGAAGAGTGTAATCTGGCCACATAGGGTTGATTTACAAAAGGCAAATAGGCTGTTCACTTTGCATGGGAAGCTGCACTTTGGAAGGGAATTTTCCCCTGAGCTTGGTGAGTGTAGTAGAAGTGTTTGTAGAAATTTCACTTTGCAAAAAACACCCAATCATGTGCAAGAAAATTAAGAAAAAATAATTTTTGCTTGCACATGGTTAGATGATAGAAGCCAGCAGGGCTTCACTGTATTCATTAAGGTAGAAGTATGGCCAAAGCTATTTTGACTATACCTCCCCTGTAGGTCACAGAAGTGCAGTTCGTTCTGCACTTCTGTGACCCATTTTAGCCCACTGGACTGGCTTTAGCCTGCTGCCAGGTGATATCACTCAGCCGGTCCAGGCTCAGGAAAGATCCTAACCTTACAGTTGGGATTCACTCAGATGCCTGGACTGGCAGCTGGCTCAGCCTAACAATGAGCTGCTGGGAAACTGAGTCAGCCTCTTCCACCCCCTCCACTGCCCAGCAAGCCAGTGAAAGCTGAAGAGGCAGAGCAGTGAGCCTGACAGCCATCTATTCTCTGCTTACTGAAAGCTGAGAACTGATTAATCAGTGGTCTTTGATCGCTTAGTTCCCAGTCTTAGAAGCAGAGGGGGAGAGATGCAGCTTTGACCTAGGTGAGTATTTTTTTTCTGAAAACCTGAACTTCTCTTTTAAGCTCTGTTGAAAATTCCCTTGAAAAGTGCAACTTCCCTTGCAAAGAAAATAGCCCATTTGCCTTTAGTAAATAAACTCCATAGTGTAGGTATGATAATAAGGTTTCCACAAACTTTTTCTTTCCAATAGGTCTTTATTGGGTTTTATAAGAAAAAACAAGCATATAAACATAGAAAAAGAGTAACAATGCTTACAAAGTTATAAAACCAACATTGTGGTAATGATGCACATACATCATCAGTACGTACGTTGAAATCTCACAACAGAATAGAGGTTCTTGAATAAGCAAATATAAATAAGAGAAACAGGTGAAATAGGAGAAATACAGTCAAGAATCATTGTTTGCTGTTGACCCTAAATGTGGATACACATACAAATGCAGAGACTAAGGCTTCATACACACAGACGTTTTTTACTGCCACGTTTTTGAGCATTTTGAAGCTCTCCATTTTATTCAATGGCCCCATAAAAACACTGACATTTTTGAGCTGTAGATAGCGTCGGCATTAGTGAGCTGAAAGCAGATCCCATGGCCAGCGCGTTCCGAGGCTGTAGCGTTATGGCATTTTTGACGCTGAGCCGGCAAAATGCTCACTAACACTCCCTAATGCGCATTAACGCCATAGCAACGTTAACTGGCGTATTTTAGTACCGGCTTTTCAGGTTAAAAAATAGCAGAGGAATGTTTTTTTTAAACAAAACACCTATTAACGCCAATGCTTACTAATGCTCATTAACGCTCATTAACGCCGATGCAAAACGCTGATTTTTACCTGACATCGGTCCCGACGTTACGGTTAATTTATTTAATACGCCCATGTGTATGGGGTCTAAAAATGCGAAGGCAGGTAGGAAGTATGTAAGTTTACCCATAAGTCTCAATGTGCTATCATTTCCACAAACTTTTTGGCCATATTGTGTACAGAAAACACATATGCTTGTCTATGCTGTATCAGCAGAAGTTGGCAGCAGGTGAGAATCTTCTAATTTAGCTAATTACTTAGGGGTTGATTTGCTAAAGGCAAATAGACTGTGCATTTTGCAAAGTGCAGTTGCACCCTGCAAGTGCAATTGATCCAGAGCTTTGTCAATTAGGTAAATCTTCACTTTGCAAAGAATACCCAATCACGTGCAAGGAAAATAAAAAAAACTGTATTTTTGCTTGCACATGATTGAATGATGGAAGTCAGCAGAACTTCTGCTCATTTACTAAGCTCTGGAGCAACTGCACTTGCATAGGTGCAACTGCACTTTGAAAAGTGCACAGTCAATTTGGCTTTAGTAAAGTAACCCCTTAGAGTCCATTTACACTGTTCTGTAGATGGTTATACATTCTTTTGTTTGTTGATACCCAGTTATTTTCTATGGGTCCTCAAAGCTCATTCACAGTACAAAAATATACATTATCCAGCTTATTTTTTGAATTTGCACCCCACCACAGCGCATGTAATTTCATGCATTGCATTGGGGTGCATTGATGAGCACCTTGACATGAGGTGAGGGGCTATTATAAATGAACGGAATGCCCCTGAAAATCCATATACACCACATGCTACCAGCAGTTATGTAAATTGGCCCTTATGGTTATGCCACGTTCAAATAACTAAAATTACTGCTACTGGGCACTAATACAACCATCAACCTGCAACCAAATGAACATGGTAAAACAGGTATCTGGTGTTTCTGTGTACTAATAACATGCCTATATATTAATAAAACTCATTTTTTTTTTTATTTCTTATTTTCAGTGCTCTTATACGCGATGCCAATGGTACTTTCATTGTTTCCAGAACATTGAGTCAAGGTAAGTTAATGTATTACAGAAGCTTTCCTACCTGTCCTCAGGCCCTAGCAACAGTACATGTTTTTTGGATGTCTTCACAAAAGCTAGAAATATAGTTAATCCTTCTGTGTTCCAGAAAGGTAAACCTCAGGCAGGTGGGTTTGAGAACCTATGGTCTGTGACCATTTATTTTCACTTTAATAATATATGAGGGGAAGGTCTAAGTTATTTGTAGATGTAAAGTGTAGTATAATAGTTGTGATTGTTTAAAGGTCTACGTTTCATAAAATGGGTAGCAAAAAAATGGATTGCCTATGGACAGTCTCTTATAAGTATCTTTAGATATGCTTTAGGGAAATGTATTATATACATACCTAAGCTGTTTCTGCTATAAAGGTGTATGCCTACAAAATAATAAATAGTAATAAATGACATAGAGGCTATGGTATGTTGATGTTGCAGTACCTCAAATTTCCTAATGTAAATCTGCACTACGGAATGCCGTACTTAGTAGCAGAAATGTGCAAGAAAAAGAAGAAGGGTCAGGTAAGTTTTGGTTCTGGAGTGCTGGAGCTTTGCATGTCAGGATGGACTGGCAAGTAAGAGGAAACTTCAGAATTGCACCTTGAAAGAATATTTCTCTTTATTTGCAAAAGTGAGAAAGGATAAGCCAATGTTTTGGGATCACTTAGGATCCCTCTCTCAAAGTGATTATGTGCCTGACATTCAGCATTAAGTCATATATCCAGACTTTTTTTAAGAAAATTGTCATGTGAAAAATTAAGTACACCCCAGAGAAATGTTTGACTTTTTGAAAATATTTGAACAGGCAACTTTAGATCTTTATTAAAAAAGTGCCTACAGATATAGGTGATATACTTGAATAAGAAAACATGAAAATGTGCCCTTTCAATAATTTATTCAACAAACATATTAATATGTATAATATATTTGAATTGAATAGAACTGAAAAAAACATTACATACTTAGTAGGCAGGACATAGACGGTGAGAAATTTCTTTCCTGCAACCACGGGTTGCAGGAAAGAAGTTCACACAATTCCCCCATTAACACAGACAGTGCTGACAGGGGAATCCCTCTTGCTGAGACATTGGGAGAAGGCGCCCCCACCGGGAAAAGACTGTGATTATTGCTAGCGGTTATAGCAGCCACTTGTGATAATGCCAAGTTAAATCCTGCAGGCTGGTTGTACCCAAGTTGATTAATCGATCAACTTGGTACATTCAGCCTGCCCATACACGATTCAGACCGCCTATGGCCGGCCTTAGTGTATCCAGGTGAATTCTAACCTTTTTGCTCAAGACAAATTGGGCCTTCATTGGGTGGCAAATGCTGCCTCCTGTTTTTAATATTATTATTGAAATGGGCCGAAATAGTAAAAAAAAAAAAAAAATAAGCGATATATTTCTGGCCATTACCATGACCCACCACCAAAATAAACAAATACTCCTACTTCTGAGGTTCATCATATAAGGGCATTTTTCTAAACCTACTTAAAAACCTAAAACCGACACAGACCTTTGACCTCAACCCTAACCTTTGACACTGACCCTGACTTCCTGCATGAACACGTGTGCATGTATGTGTGGAGCCTCAGAACAAGACACACCTCTGTGCTGCCCACAGCTCAGCAGCATTACATTTAGACTAGGAACACTAACGTATAGGGCAAATTCACTCTTCTATAGGCTTGCACTAAAATAGCCAGCCTTGTCTACTCACGTGCATCCATGACCCTGTCGCTATTTCACTGTTTTTCCTTCTCAGGACCACTTTTGTCAGGTCCTGGCCACTGCAGACTGGGAACATCCCACGAGAGCTGCAGTTTTGGAGTTTCTCTGGCCCAGTCATCTAGCCATGTTATGTTAAGTTATGGCTGATCAGTGTATATTTTGAGTTAGCAATAGGTATCAGGTTTAGAGTGAATACCCTGGTTAGGTAAGATACTAGCCAACTAATGTCTTGACCTATTTTCTCCTCAGGCGGTAGGATAATGGCTATGTGTCTCACCTGATATTAAATTGACTACAGGGATAAGTGAATTCCTAGAGTGGACTTTCTAGAATGTATAAAACAGAATTATGAGTGGGATGTAATCCCCAAACCAGACATCTCCAGGGTATCTGCTAGCCATTCTTATATATACATTCATAAATAATATATATATGTAGCGCTGCCCCCTAGAGGGTCGCTGCATTTTGGGTCTCCTTACTCCTGCACAGCCAGGCAACACACATATTCCATCTCTCACATGAAAACAGAAATCAGTCCATGAGCTTGTTTTTGTTGTTTTATTGGGGAAAAAGGGATTATGGGATGCCGAACTTGACTTGATAGAACAACACAAGGACAACTTCCTTCACTATGTACACTGAGAAAATAGAAAATCCTGGACTGTATTCCCACTGGAACAATAACAGTCTCTCTGAAAATGGCAGAAAGAATTGCCCTTGTACGAGCTCTGTGTTCCTTTAGTGGAATTTTGAAAAGTCCCAAACTTGCAGTAGCTCTACGTCCCCTCTCTTAAAAATACCCGCCCACCTGGCTACTGTGTAACGTGTCCCAGCTCAAGGGATTGGGTTTAGCTGTTGGCACTGTCCCTGGAGAGCGTGCTGGATATTGCATCTGAAAGCCTTCCTCCTTCCTGCTGTCCAGGCCTTCCCCTGCTATCCACGGTGTCTCCTAGAAGAGACTGAAGGCTAGTTCAGCTTCTCTCCTCCCTCAGCTCCCAGCAGAGCCCCTTCAGCCCCAGGGTCCTCTCCGAGGCTCCACAACACAGCCTCAGCACTCCATCTTCTATCCGACAACAACCGACCCTGGCCAGGCTCCATCATATTTATGGGCTGACGAGCCACTCTGCCAGGCCTACTGCCTGGGGATTGGTCAGATCACAGCCTCATCTCCTCCATCCACTAGCTTCTAGAAACTTCCAGTAGCTTCTAAAACCGGGGGGGGGGGGGGGGTACCAGAGGCCTGACCTGTACAGCCCTCCAGCCTGACCTACAGTAACCCCAAACAATTCCCAGAATCACACAGACTACTGTGAGTCAGAATACATTTTCATAACACTAGACTGTACATTAGAGGGTGCTACATATATTTATGTATTTATTTTAATTATGATCTAAAAAAATATATTTTTTTCTATTAGATACCATCAGTCCAACAGCGACTACAAATCATACAACCAGTGGTAAGTTAACTTTAACATCTAGTTATTCGGTTTTTCTGCATTCTGTTACACTATTTAAAAGCACATCTTTCAGGTCTCTAATGTTCATTAAAATGCCATATATGCTTTTGTCATCTCAATCGCTCCTTGAGTTGCAAATTCTGGGGAGTGCCAATATGTACATTTTTGGTACTCCACAATAAGAAGCATTAGCCAGCTTCTTGACCCACTTATTGGCCCCTCACTATAAAGGGTTATCTTACTGGTCAAAAGGAAGGTGAAGAATGCAGACAGGGGCAGGAGAATCCATGGCACTGCAGAGTGGTGTTACAGTTTGGGTGGAGCACAAAGGGTACTTCATCAAGGGATCTTGAGAAGAGTTTTAACCACTTACCAACCGGAAGGTTTTGCAGCTTTAGGACCAGAGCACTTTTTGCGATTCGGCGCTGCGTCGCTTTGACTGACAATTGCGCGGTCGTGGGACGTTGTACCCAAACAAAATTTGCGTCCTTTTTTCCCCACAAATAGAGCTTACTTTTGGTGGTATTTGATCGCCTCTGCGTCATTTCTTATCGCCGCTATAAACAAAAGAAGAGCCACCATTTTGCAAAAAAACCCAAATTTCTTACTTTTTGCTAAAATTCAAATCCAAAAAAAAAATATAAAAAAACATTTTTTTTCACCGTTTTTGGCCGAATTATATAATTCCTCATATTTGCGATAAAAAAAAATCGCAATCGGCGTTTATTGATTGGTTTGCGCAAAAGTGGCCGCGTTTACGGATGGTGAGAATTCATTTCTGGGGTTTTTATTTTTTTTTATTTTTTACTAGTAATGGCGGCGATCTGCGATTTTTAGCGGTAATGCGATATTGGGGGGGACATGTCGGACCATTTTGACACTTTTTTGGGACCAATGACATTTATTCAGCGATCAGAAATTTAAATGTCCACTGATTACTGTATAAATGTCATTGGCAGTGAAGGGGTTAACCTGCAGGGGGCGATCTAGGGGTTAATAGTGTTCCCTGGATGTGTTCTTACTGTGGGGGGGTTGGGCTAACATGGGCATGAGAGATCTAACTGATCCCAGTGACGGGGATCAGTAGATCTCTCATGCCCCACTGACAGGGCGGGGAACCGCCATGTTTACATCGGCGGTTCCCCATTCTTTTCCCTGTAGCCGCTCATCGCGGCTCGCCGGCGGACATCGGGTCCACCCGAGCCGCGGGCACACTCCCCAGGAGTGCGGCGGGGGCGCGCGTGCGCGCCGCCGGCACGCGCGCGCGCCCCCTGGTGGCCAAATGCGAATCGCCGCTTATTTACGGCGATTTGCGCAGGGCTCCCCGACTGCCGCCGTGAAAAGACGGCGCGCGGTCGGGAAGCAGTTAATAGTACATGCTTTTTGCTTTGTAGTTTCTGACAGTTAGGGAACTTGTGTGTTTTATGTAGAACTTTCTGCAGTGAAGACAGTAAAGGCCTGTACACACTGTCTGATTGTTGGCCAACAACAGTCGTCCAACAGCTTATACTCTTCTTCTATTCACTGTTCTCCAATAGAATAAAAAATGATATATTCTCTAGTATGGATGTAAGCCAGTCAGCCTGCCACCATATATTTGGGTTGCAGTCAAAAATGAAGAAGCTGGAGGAAGCCTAGAGACATCGGGAAAATACACAAACTTTGCACACGCAGTGTCTCTGGTGGGAACTGGGCCCAGAACTGCAAGGTCACCATGGCTCAGAAATTTGTTAAAAATAAGTAGCCAATTCAATATTGTAGCACAGAATGAAAGGACCCAAATAAACTCAATGTTGGTCTATCCAAGCTGCAGATATTACCATCAATTTTTCATTTCATTGCTCCTTTAACAGAATCACATGTTTGTGTTGTATTTTAATAAATGTTGGACCCAGCAGTGTATTTAGGTTTTGTGCTGCCCTAGGCCTGACTAAACTCGTGCACCCCCTAATTTAAAAATGAGCCACCCCTTCCTGTCAAGGCCACACCCCTTCCTATTTAGGACGCACCTTGAAATTTTACATTGGGGACACTAGTTCTTCGGCTTTGGGGGGGGGGGAAGGGATTCCCTTAATTTGCAGAGATTTCCTCGCACTTCCTATATGGCTATGGGATAGCACAACAACTCATTGGTTGGGGTCCATTGCCTGGGCCCCTCGGGATGCCCAGGTCCCCTACCAGGGGAGGGCTGGCAGCCTTAGGCCTGGGGGGGCAAGTCCAGTCAAGTGGCCCATTGAACCACAGAATCAGCTCACCATCCATGCCCACCTGGTTTTATAAGGGATATTGGTGTTATGAAACAAGACAAATATGATACAATGTGGTAACATCATTTAATGTTAATAGCAACAAAGGAGCTTTAACAAAAATAATGCATCAATGTAGCCTCACCACCCACCAATGCAGCCCCACCAGTGCCCATCAATGTAGCCTCACCACCCACCAATGCAGCCCCACCAGTACCCATCAATGCAGCCTCACCACCCACCAATGCAGCCCCACCAGTACCCATCAATGCAGCCTCACCACCCACCAATGCAGCCCCACCAGTGCCCATCAATGTAGCCTCACCACCCACCAATGCAGCCCCACCAGTACCCATCAATGCAGCCTCACCAGTGCCCATCAATGCAGCCTCACCAATGCCCCCCCACTTTGCCTGCAGTTAGTTGGTGGCTGCGCCCCTGGCCCCTACTTTCTTCCTCCACAAGAAGAAAAAAGTGTGAGCGGCCATCTGCCATTTTGAATGTAAGTTAGGGTGGCCTGGGGGGCAATTGCCACCCTGCCCCCCGGCCCAGCCCTCCCCTGTCCCCTACATATGTATGGCTTGTCCCCCCTGATGGCGGCCCTGCCCAGCTGCTTTATGGGAGTGCCAGAGCGATTTTCCTCCCGGCCCAGTCCACCCCATAAGACTGGCGTTACACTAAGAGCGCAAGCCGGCGAGGACTCTTTTTGTGCTGCCCCCCTGCATAGTGCCGCCCTAGGCCTGGGCCTTGTCGGCCTAGGCCAAGATACAGCATTGGTTGGACCGTGATAAAGACAGAGATAATTTAATTGAAAACCGAACACCAGTAAAACAGTTAAAAAAAAGGTGCATCCATAATTTGTAACTGTTTACCTCCCACAGGATTTGTGATTTTGTGTAGTCATTTTTTTGTCACCTACTACCAATAACACAGATTGGTCAATAAAGCTGCCCATAGATGGATTGAAATTCAGCCGGTTCAGCAAGGACTGGACGAATTTCAATCCATCTATGGCCATTCCAATTCATGAGAAGTCGATCTAATGAACAACTTCTCACAAACGCGCTTGTTGGAAATGTTTTGTTCAATCGGCACTACAGCCTATTGGCTGCAGTGCTTATAAGTGTATTGTGACATGAGGCGTCCCCGCTGTCAGAATACAATAACACAGCTGGGAGGATTCCTCCATCCACTTTGCTTGTGTGGATGGAGGAATGTATTCAGTTTTCTAATCCTTTTATGGCCAGCCTAAAGCTGGCCAAAGACATTGTGATTTTCTTTCCTGTGGGGGGGGGGAGCTTGGTGGGGAGAGCTGACAAGCTGGTTGTACCCAAGTTGATCAATCGATCAACTTGGGTACAGTCAGTCTACCCATACATGGTTCAAATCTCGGCCAGTCCCTGCTGAATTGGCTGAGATTTGAACCTATGGCTATGGCCGGCTTTACTTTGGCTGAGACCACACCTCAACTTGTAGATTGGACAATGGAAAAGCAGTAGCAGACTGATATAGTCATCCCTCTGCTATCTGGAGTTTCACTGTCAATACCTGTCCTCCAGCACACCAGTAAGTTTGGAAATACATCCTATATTCTTGTACAACCTTGTAGATGGTCATACGCTGACTAAAACAGTGATAAGTATGGTCAATGCTAGTTTATACAACTGATCCATTGAGGCTGAATTCACACTATGTGCAGTGTGAAATGCCAGTCACTGCAAGGACACACTGAAATCAATTGTTTTCTGTGGGGTTGATTTACTAAAGTTGGAGTGTGCAAAATCTGGTGCAGCTGTGCATGGTAGCCAATCAGCCTCTAATTTCAGCTTGTTAATAAAACCTGGAAGCTGATTAGTTTCTATGCAGCGCTGCACCATATTTTGCACTCCAGTTTTAGTATATCAATTCCTGTGTGTCCCATTCACACTGCAATGCAGCCAGGAATGGATGCGCTGCATTTTATCACAGTGCACTGTACAGGATTGCATGTTACTGTACAGCAGCACAGCACATCGCTCTGTTGTACAGTGACATGAATGAAGTGTACTTCTGTACACTTCAAATAAAGTGCAGTGAAAAAAATAGAGAGCTGTATAATGTGCTGAATCGTGCACCACGCCGCCCCCTACTGCAGCCAGAATGGACAGCTAGCGGAGAGGTGATTTACCTCTCTGGCAGCTGTCCGTTCTGTGTGAATAAGCCCAAAAACATGAACTTTTTTCTGTACAAAAGCCATTTTTGTCTGTTGGGCATATGTGGGGCTTGAAGATTACAGAGGTTTACATTATCAAAAATTTGCATCAGGATATGGAGTATATTAATATTTACTTTAAGCTACATGAGAAACATGTAAACTTTTCTTTTCTTTTATCATTTCAGCACCAAGTAGCAGCAACAGCACAGCCCACACTTCAGCTTCAACCACAGGTATATTTATAAAGGAAAAACATAATTAGAGTAGACCTGTGCTTTGTCAGTGCCATAGCTTTGTGCCCAGTAGCCTATACCCCCCCCCCCCCCCCCACCCCTGCTGTTCAGTTCAAACACTGGGAGCAAAAAAAGTACCTATGGCTTTCTAGGAGTATGTGACTTACTCTAATTGGCCTTGTTGATTGGCCCAGCACTGTCGCAAGTTGATGGAAAGAAAAATGAGCTCCATACAAATGACTTAGAACTTACACAGGACTTCCTATTCACACTCTAATTGGATGAAAGGAGAAGAGGGGATCTACAGCCCTGGCCAAAAGTTTTGAGAATGACACAAATATTAATTTTCTCTAAGTCTGCTGTTTCAGTGTTTTTAACCTCCTTGACGGTATTCCCGAGTGTGGCTCGGTGAGTTTTCACTGCAAATAGCAGTAACCCCGAGCCACACTCGGGATTGCATCGCTGGATCCAAGGCAACGTTACTCACCTTATCCCCTGGATCCAGCGATGTCCCCCACGCTGTGTCTGCGGGCTGTGTCCTCCGCCCGATGCCTCTGTGTGCCGGGCTCAGTTCCCTGTGAGCGATGCGTCGCACGGGGCGGAGCCAGGCGGGAAATTCAAAAAGTGAAGCACACAGTATACATACAGTACACTGTAATCTGTAAGATTACATTGCTGTATGAAATCATTTCCTCCTCTCCCAATTCATCCCCTTTGTCCCTAGTGGTTTGCCCAGTGCCCTGCATGCACTTTTATATTATATATGTCATTCTTTCTACTTGGAAACTTGAGAATGTACATGGCATAAAAAAGCCTCCCTTTACATCAAAAGCAGTTTTTGATCAGCTACAAAACACTGATAGTAATGAGAATCATTTGCAGAATTGAGTGATACTGACTTTTGGGGAAATTTATCATCAGACACTGAAAGTGACGACAGCAACAATTCTGCAACTAAGCAAATTTCTGTGTTTTTGACTAGATTACATTATTGAATACATTTTTTTATTATATTATCATCTTTGATAGATATTTATAGTTATTTATTATATTATAATTTTTTTTTTTCATATATATTATAATTTATGATTTTGTGTTTCAAACTTTATCATACCCGAGATGTCTACTAGACTCTTGTTTGGACAAATTTAAGTGAGTTATTCCTAAGAATTACAGGCCTACAATATAAAACGCCAAATTTCCATGCTAAATAATGGTACCGCTTTCAGCACCAAAAATCTGAAATAGTCATACCGCCAGGGAGGTTACATCTTTTTGTCAGATGTTACTATGGTATACTGAAGTATAATCACAAGCATTTCATAAATGTCAAATGATTTTATTGACAATTACATTAAGTTTATGCAAAAAGACAATATTTGCAGTGTTGATTTTTATTTTTCAAGACCCCTACAATTTGCCCTGGCATGCTGTCAATCAACTTCTGGGCCACATCCTGACTGATGGCAACCCATTCTTGCATAATCAATGCTTGGAGTTTGTCAGAATTTGTGGGGGGGGGGGGGTTTGTTCACCTGCCTCTTGAGAATTGACCACAAGTTCTCAATGGGATTAAGATCTGGGGAGTTTCCTGGCTATGGACCCAAAATTTTGATGTTATGTTCCTCAAGCCACCTAGTTATCACTTTTGCCTTATGGCAAGGTGCTCCATCATGCTGGAAAAGGCATTGTTCATCACCAAACTGTTCTTGGATGGTTGGGAGAAGTTGCTCTCGGAGGATGTTTTTGTACCATTCTTTATTCATTGCTGTGTTGTGAGTGAGCCCACTCCCTTGGCTGAGAAGCAACCCCACACATGAATGGTCTCAGGATGCTTTATTGTTGGCATGCCACAGGGCTGACGATAGAGCTCACCTTTTCTTCTCCGGACAAGGTTTTTCCTGGGTGCCTCAAACAATTGGAAAGGGGATTCATCAGAAAAAATTACTTTACCCCAGTCCTCAGCAGTCCAATCCCTGTACCTTTTGCAAAATATCAGTCTGTCCCTGATGTTTTTCCTGGAGAGAAGTGGTTTCTTTGCTGCCCTTCTTGACACCAGGCCATCCTCCAAAATTCTTCCCCTCACTGTGTGTACAGATGCACTCACACCTGCCTGCTGTCAATCCTGAACAATCTCTGCACTAGGGGTGCCCCAATCCCACAGCTGAATCAACTGCAGGAGATGGTCCTGGCCCTTGCTGGACTTTCTTGGGTGCCCCAAAGCTTTCTTCACAACAATTGAACTTCTCTCCTTGAAGTTCTTGATGATCCGATAAATGGTTGATTTAGGTGCAATCTTAATAGAAGCAATAATCCTGCCTGAGAATCCATTTTTGTGCAAAACAATGATGACTGCATGTGTTTGCTTGCAGGTAACTATGGTTAACAGAGGAAAAACAAAGATTTCAAGCACCACCCTCCTTTTAAAGTTTCAAGTCTTATTCTAACTCAATCAGCATTAGGGATGGGCCCGATATTACGTTCGACTTGAACATCGGGCGTTCGCCCGTTCGGCAAATTCGGAACATTATGGGGCATTCAGCGGTGCTTGAATTTGCAGTGCAAGGCCACGGGGAAATGACACCCGCTGATTGGCCAAAGCATGCACATGACCTGCATGCTTTGACCAGGAAGAGCCAATCATGGCTCAGGGGGCTAAGTCCACTCCCCACACTATATAAGGGTGCTTACACAGCAGCCATATATAGTGTATATAACGTGGAGCTAGAGAGAGGTTAGGCAGTTTAGTTAGTGGTGTGTAGGCAGTGCAGTATATAGATACAGTGTAGATAGAGTATATACAGTCAATGCAGGCAGTGTAAGAATATATATATATATATATATATATATATATATATACACACTATAGTATATATATATATATATATATATATTATTATTATTATTATTATACAGGATTTATATAGCGCCAACAGTTTGCGCAGCGCTTTACAAGATAAAGAGACATTACAGCAACAGTACAGTTTAAAACAAGAGGGTTAGAGGGCCCTGCTCCTGTGAGCTTACAATCTAAGAGGGGGGATATTAAGCGTGTATATATATATATATATATATATATATATATATACACGCTGCATTCAGTGTAGACTATATACAGTGCATGCTCAGATAAGAGACTGACATAAGATTTTAAGGGGAACTCCATGTCAAAATTAAAAAAAAAATTGACATGGGATCCCCCCAAAATCCATACCAGGCCCTTCAGGTCTGGTATGGATTTTAAGGGGAACCCCGCGCCAAATTTTTAAAAATGGTGTGGGGGTCCCCCGCAAAGTCCATACCAGGCCCTTTGGGTCTGGTATGGATTTTAAGGCGAACCCAGCACCAATTTTTTTTTTTTTATGGTGTGGGGGTCTCCCCAAAACCCATGCCAGAACTTTATCTGAGCACGCAGCCTGGCAGGACAGGAGGGGAGGATGAGTGAGCACCGTCCCTTTTAACAATACTAGGCCACATGCCCTCAACATGGGGAGGGTGCTTTGGGTTCCCCCCAAAGCACCTTGTCCCCATGTTGATGTGGAGAAGGGCCTCTTCTCCACAACCCTTGCCGGTGGTTGTGGGGGTCTGCGGACGGGGGCTTATTGGTATCTGGAAGCCCCCTTTAATAAGGGGGCCCCCAGATCCCACCCCCCATGTGAATGAGTATGGGGTACATTTTACCCCTACTCATTCACCAAAAAAAAGTGTCAAAAAAAGAAAATAATCACAGGACACAATTAGGGATAAGTCCTTTATTAACCTCCCTGGTGGTATGATTATGTCAGATTTTTGTGTCTCAAAGCGGTACATTTTTTCGCATAGAAATTTGTCGTTTTATATTGTAGGCCTGCAATTCTTAGGAATAACTCGCTTAAGACAAGTGTCTAGTAGACATCCCGGGTATGATAAAGTTTGAAATAAATCATAAATTATAATATATATGAAAAAATATATATAATATAATAAATAACTATAAATAATTATCAAAAATAATAATATAATAATAATAACATTTATTCAATAATGTAATCAAGTCAAAAACACTGAAACTTGCTCAGTTGCAGAGTTGTCGCTGTCATCACTTTCTGTATCTGATGATAAATTTCATCACAAATCAGTTATCAATTAATTCTGCAAGTGATTCTTATTTACTATCGCTGTTTTCTAGCTGGTCAAAAACCGCTTTTGATGTAAAGGGACGCTTTTTGGATGACATGGACATTCTCAAGTTTCCAGGCAGAAAGAATGACATATATATTATAAAAATGCAGGCAGGGCACTGGGCAAACCACAAGGGACAAAAGGGATGTGAAATGATTTGATACAGTAATGTAATCTTACAGATTACAGTGTACTGTATGTTTATTGTGTGTTTCACTTTTTGAATTTGCCGCCAGGCTCCGTCCCCATCGCTCGCCGGGAACGGAGCCCGGAAAACACAGAGGCAGCAGGCGGAAGACACAGCCCACGGACACAGCGGGGGGACATCGCTGGATCCAGGGGCCAAGGTAAGTAACATTGCCTGGATCCAGCGATGCGATCCCGAGTGTGGCTCGGGGTTACCGCTATTTGTAATGGAAATTCACCCCGAGCCACACTCGGGAATTCCGCCAGGGAGGCTACAAAAGAAAAAAGAAGTGTCCCACGATGTACATCGACGTCAATCACGGCGCGTGATGGGACAAAAAAAAAATTCCTCGATGGGAGGCTCCCGGCTACTGCTGTCTTTTTCCATGACAGCTCTTGCAAAGGCTAGGGCAGGGTCACCCGGTGATGTAAGCTGGTGACCCACCCCTTCTGATGTCATGTGACGTCAGAGGGGGGTGGGGTCACTCAGTTATGTCACCGGGTGGTCCCACCCTTGAGTATACATAAACTGTAAAAGCAAAAATAGGTCAGTCAGTGGGAGACCTCCCATTAGGGAGGAGCTGTTTCGATTTTTTTTTTTTTTCGGGTCGTTGCACGCCATAATTGACAATGGATTACATCAGGGGACACTTTTTTTTGAACAAAGGACTTATCCCTAATTGTCTCTTGTGGTTTTTTTCTTATTTGACACTTTTTTGGTGAATGGGTAGGGGTACGATGTACCAAATACCCATTCACATGGGGGGGGTCAGGATCTGGGGGGCCCCTTATTAAAGGGGGCTTTCAAATTCCAATAAGCCCCCCACCCGTAGACCCCGACAACCACAGCCCGGGGTTGTCAGGAAGAGGCTCATGTCCCCAGGTGCTTTGGGTGGGAGGCACAGAGACCCCCCAGCCCCAAAGCACCCACCCCCCCATGTTGAGGGCATGTAGCCTGGTACGGGTCATGAGGGGGGCACTCGCCCATCCCCCCCATCCTGCCTGGCCAGGTTGCATGCTCAGATAAGGGTCTAGTGGGGGGGGCCCACACAATTTTTTTCTGTGATTTTTATCTATATTGCCTGGAGCTGGCAATACATTATAGCCGCAAGCGATTTTAAATGACAAATTTTCCTTTAGAAATGTCATTTTGCGGCAGCACTGTTTTAAACATCACACAGATTTGCCTCTTTACAGGCAGACTAAGGGGAACCGGGGGGGGGGGGG
>BLSH010320921.1:40587-53732 GCA_018402905.1 Glandirana rugosa | reverse complement strand
TGGGGGGGGTCAGGATCTGGGGGGCCCCTTATTAAAGGGGGCTTTCAAATTCCAATAAGCCCCCCACCCGTAGACCCCGACAACCACAGCCCGGGGTTGTCAGGAAGAGGCTCATGTCCCCAGGTGCTTTGGGTGGGAGGCACAGAGACCCCCCAGCCCCAAAGCACCCACCCCCCCATGTTGAGGGCATGTAGCCTGGTACGGGTCATGAGGGGGGCACTCGCCCATCCCCCCCATCCTGCCTGGCCAGGTTGCATGCTCAGATAAGGGTCTAGTGGGGGGGGCCCACACAATTTTTTTCTGTGATTTTTATCTATATTGCCTGGAGCTGGCAATACATTATAGCCGCAAGCGATTTTAAATGACAAATTTTCCTTTAGAAATGTCATTTTGCGGCAGCACTGTTTTAAACATCACACAGATTTGCCTCTTTACAGGCAGACTAAGGGGAACCTCCCCCCCCCCCCCCCGGCATGATAGTTAAAGGAATATTTATTTATTTTTTTTTTCATTTTAATCATTATTAAAATCACTGCTCCTGAAAAAACGATTGATTTAAAAAATATCTTTGCATTAATACATGTACAGGACAGGACCCGGGTCCCCATACACTTTTTATGCTGTATGGTTTTGAGCTGCTATATTTTTGTAATTTCCTGACATAAGAAGAACAGCTAATGGGGAAAATGTATCCAAAACATAATAATATAATATAATATAATATCATATTGCAGTGGGATCAGCTTCTTGTGCCCCCCCAGGAAAAAAATGTTCTCCTACAGTCAATTCAATTTTAGACACGTCAAAACTTCACTTTGCATGCCTTTTCCTTTGCAAAAAATCCAATAAAAAAAGAGTAAAAAAAAATTTAATTTATTCCTCAATTTAGGCCAATATGTATTCTAATACATATTTTAGGTAAAAAAATCCCAATAAGCATATATTGATTGCTTTGCACAAAAGTTACAGTGTCTACATTAGGGATGGGCTGAACACCCCCGGTTCGGTTCGCACCAAGACATGCGAACAGGCAAAAAATTTGTGCGAATATTCAAACACCGTCTATGGGACCCAAACATGAAAAATCAAAAGTGCTCATTTAAAAGGTTTATATGCAAGTTATTGCCCTAAAAAGTGTAAAGGGACCCGGGTCCTGCCCTAGGGGCCATGTATCAATGCAAAAAAAAGTTTTTTAAATCGATCGTTTTAATAATGCTTAAAGTGAAATAATAAAAATGAAATATTCCTATAAATATCATGCCTGGGGGGGGGGTCCCTTAGTATGCCTGTAAAAGAGCGCACCTCTGTGATGTTTAGAACAGTGCCAGAGCAAAATAACATTTGTGAAAGAAAATTTGTCATTTATTATCGCGACTGTAATGTATTGCCGGCTTCCGGCAATATACAGAAAAATCACTGAAAAAAATTGTGTAGGGTCCCCCCCAGTCCATACCAGGCTCTTTGGGTCTGGTTTGGATTTTAAGGGGAACCCCGCGCCAACATTTAAAAAAACAATTCACGTGGAGACCCCCTGAAATCCAAACCAGACCCTTATCTGAGCATGCAACCTGGCTGGCCAGGATGGGGGGGGGGATGAGCAAGCGCCCCCCTCCTGAACCGTACCAGGCTACATGCCCTCAACATGGGGAGTATGGGTGCTTTGGGGCAGGGAGGCACTGTGCCTCCCCACCCCGAAGCACCTTGTCCCCATGTTGATGGGGACAAGAGCCTCTTCCCCACAACCCTGGGCTGTGGTTGTGGGGGTCTGTGGGGCAGGGGGCTTATCGGAATCTGGAATTAAGCTTTAATAAGGGGGCCCCCAGATCCCGACCCCCCCATGTGAATTAGTATCGGGTACATCGTACTTCACCAAAAGTATCAAAAAAAGCAAAAAACACAGGAGACAATTAGTGACTTTATTAAAAAAGAAAAAAGAAAAATAAGTGTCCCCTGTTGTAATCCATCATCAATCACAGTGAGCGATGACCAGAAAACAAAACAACGAACAGCTCCTCCTCCATGGGGAGGCTCCTGCCGGCTGAGCTCTTTTTGTTTTGAAGTTTTATGTATAGTGAAGGAGGGGTCACCAAGTGTCATAATTGAGTGACCCGCCCCTCTGACATTACATGACGTCAGAAGGGGAGGGGGTCACCCATAAGTCACCAGTGGCCCCGCCCTACATTATGAATAAAACGTCAACACAAAGCCAGCGCAGATGACGGCAGCCCTCCCATGGAGGAGGAGCTGTGCCTGCGGTCTTCAGGAATGCATTATGGGGCACTCCGCGGCTTCTTAATTTGACGAACGGACAAACTCGTTTGACTAGAAACGCGGGCCCATCCCTAGTCTACATATATTGGGGAATGGCACACAAGACTGCTGCTTAATTTACTTCTGATATCACACACTGGGCCACCATCCATCCCCATCTCTTCTCTCTTCTAGATCATCAATTCAGTATCCAATATTTGTCCATGACCATACTATAATAAATATGTACATGATGCCATAATACTGTACACAGGGAATTCCGAATATGATTGCTGCAGCTGTAGACTGTTTATAATACTGTTTGTCTACAGCTTGAGCCAGGCAGCAATTATTACAGGCCAGTGCCCCACTGCCTGTTATTACACACACACTGCCACTGTACCTTCTCTTCTCAGACTGTTTCAGCCTGACTCTGAGCCTCCACAAACAATCCACATGAATTTATTTGTTCACAAGCAGTTTTAGGACACTGGGCAGCTCAAGGCCCTTTCTCTCCTTGACACGTTTGGTAAGATGGTAAGATCTATTTCCCAGCCATTGTAGGATGCCCTATGTTCCTATAAGCTGAAGTGTGACTTTTAGGAATTCTGTACCAAGCAGACAAAAAGCAGAGAGGAAATGAGCGCTTGCGAACATAACAAACATACTAAGTGAAGCTGATGGAAGTTGCATAACTAATGAGAAATTAAGCAGAAAAAATGATTTGTAGCCTTTGGATCTAGTATCAGGTAAATGCATTAGGCACAGTGTTATTTTTAACATGGTACACGCAAGTCATAGCTAATGACAATAAGAAAGTATTTCACAATCACACACCTTATAGGCCGACAGTCCAGACAGTCAGGGACTGCGTGGGCTCCTCTGCTCTGTCATGGGTGGGATTGGAGCCTGTAGAAGGGATCACATCACGCTGAGGGGCGGAGCACCATGCTCGCGCTCAGAACCTCATTGGCTGGCACAGTGCCAGCCAGGCTGCAGGGATTGGCGGAGTCAGGCAGGCGGCGGTGACTCACTACCAATCCAAATCACACACAGTGCTGCCCGGATGGACCATGACCTGCAAGCAGAAATAATGCACAGGGAGGCAACACACAGACACAGTGAGTGACACTCCGGACGTGGACCTTGAGAGTCAGCACAGACAGGTCACACTGAGGCAGCACTATTGCGGCGGAGCCATACCAGCCGCCGGGCCTGGCCTGCACCCTTCCGACTAGGCTAGGCTAGGCGGCAGTACACCCTAGATGGCTGCCTAGTTTGCCTACTGGGAGCGCCGGCCCTGCTCATCCCTCCCTCCATTCAGACACGGAAGCCGTGGCTCTGGCCCACCGACCTCTCTTCTCATTGGCTGACCTTGATTGACAGCAGTGGGAGCCAATGGCGCCCGCTGCTGTCTCAGCCAATGAGGAGTGAGTGTCCTGGACAGCCGAAGCTCTCGTGCGACCTCACTGGATCGAAATGGGGTTCAGGAAAGTATTAAGGGGGGCTGCTGCACACAGAAGATGCATTAAGATAGAAAAGCCTTCTACCTTTAGAACCCCTTATGGTCTTAGGGTGGCATAGGACTACAAAACAACCCCCCCCCCCTCAACTATATTACATAAAGAAGATGGCTTTTGTATCTCATTAATAACATTAGTTAAGATTTCAGCTGAGTGTAAAGAGAGTTACAAGGACACCAAATTTCTGGCAGGATTAACAGGTATTTTCTGTAGTTGCATAAAATAAAGCTTAGCTTGAAAAAATGAAAACCAAATGTAGGCACAACATTTAAGCAATATTTTACATTCTTGTTCTTGGGTTTACAGCAGATACAATTCAAGGCTGAGAAAAGCCACTGAGGTACAAAAAAAGCCAAATATTAATTAAGTGTCTTTTTCATTTCAGCTACAACGCCTGCAAAAACCACAAGTGCAAGTTCTGCAGTACAGACCAGTCTCCTAACCATGGCTTTATTTCAGATCCTTGGCTTGCTTATCATCACAAGCAAGTAAATGTCCCAAAGTCTTCCATTCACCACTTACCATGTATGGACATATTCAAAGCTGTACATATGTTTGTGACAATGCAATATTTGATCTAATGTCCTACAGTGCAACCAGCAGCTCAACCAATATAAATTATCAAAATTTTTATTGAACCTAAAACATTAATCATTACAAGAAGGGATCACATTTTGAAGCTTAATGCAATAAAACGGGGGGAAGTCAAATATGGTTTTATCTTTATCACTTTGATTTGCACTACAGAAATAAAACTAACTTGTGTTTAGCTGCTCTGTATTCTACTGTGTAATGCACTACTATAGAAAGTCATATGGCTCTCCTGTATTTGTTTTTATCTATCAAGAAATGGATCAGAGAAAGTGGTTAGACAACTTAATTTGATGGAAAACAAAACAGAAACTCACCTTGAACCTGCCTGGACTTTCAAAGCAAACATAGCCGAGGGGGAAATTGCTTCTTTAGTAATTCACTACTCTAACATATGCATTGCAGAAGAGTCAACACTGCCAGTTCTAACTACATTAGTAATGATAATGCATTGCAAAAAGCCTTGGTAGAAGAATCAGCACCTACAATTTGACAAAAATGATTATTCTATATTTTGTAGATTTTTAAACAGATTCTACCACCAAAACAAAAAAAAATGCAGGTAATGCACAGCAAGTCAACTAGTTTAACCACTTCAGCCCCGGAAAGGTTTCACCCCCTTCATGACCAGGCCATTTTTTGCGATACAGCACTGCGTTACTTTGATGACAATTGCATGGTCATGCGACATTGTACCCAAACAAAATTGATCTCCTTTTTTTCCCAAAAATAGAGCTTTCTTTTGGTGATATTTGATCCCATCAGCAGTTTTTATTGTTTGTGCTATAAGCAAAAAAAGCAATATTTTTTACTTTATGCCATAATACATATCCAATAAAAAATGTACAAAATCAAATTTCTTCATCAATTTAGGCCAATGTGTATTCTGCTACATATTTTTGGTAAAAACAAATTCCAATAAGTGTATAGTTATTGTGTCAGTGATCAGTGATTTTTAGCGGGACTCAGACATTGCAGTGGACAAATATGACACATAGGGGTTGATTTACTAAAGCTTGAAATTGTAAAATTTGGTGCAGCTCCACACAGAAACCAATCAGCTTCAAAGTTTTATTTTTAAAGCTTGATTGAACAACCTCAGGTTAGAAGCTGATTGGCTAGCAAGCACAGCTGCACCGGTTTTTGCACTCTCCAGCTTTAGTAAACCAACCCTTAAGTGACACTTTTTGCGGACCAGTGACACTAATGCAGTGATGAGTGCTAAAAAAAATGCACTGTCACTGTACTAATGACACTGTCAGGGAAGGGGTTAACATCAGGGGCGATCAAAGGGTTAAGTGTCCTAGGGAGTGATTTACCTAGTGGGGGATGGTTTAACTGGAGGAAGAGATAGATCTGTGTTCCTGCTTAATAGAAACAATATATCTCCATCTTCCTCTCTCACAGAACAATGGTCTGCCTTGGTTACATAGGCAGACTGCCATTCTGCCTCTCCTGTCAACGATCAGCGGGTCCCGGGAGACCTCACGTCCCACTGACCAACTGATTGGCTCCTGCTGTGTCCAATCACAACGGGAGTGGGTCAATGGCAGTGTACGCATGCGTCCCAGACCCAGGAAGAGACAACAATGTACAGGTACATTGTTTTGCGCAGCCGGGCTGCCTTGCCGCAGTAAATGTGCGGTGGACGGTCCGGAAGCAGTTAAATGCTTATTTGCAGTGTTTTTTAATTGCATTATTTGTAGTTTATTTACAATGTGCCTTTGACTTGCATGAAAATTTCACTACTCCAGGAAGACTTAAATGTCTAGTACCCCCTCCAACACACACACCTGGCACATCATAGTCATTTCCTCTTCTGGGAGTTTCAAAATACTCTATGTGCTGGCCCAGCTCCTCTGCCCCTCTCCTCCCTATATATCCTTTTATCCAGCTGTCAGAGAGAAATGAAGGGGGAATACTATGTTGTATAGAGTGTCAGTTAAGTGATAGTTCTACATCTGCTGGGGCTGCTGAAATCCAATACAAGATCACCTTCAGATGTCTAAGGCCTCTTTAATGGCCACACAAGGGAGGCTTTTATAGGTATATAATATGCCTGAAATACATTAAATGCATATATAATTTATGGGAGCATTGTTGATGAAATGAATGGTCTTGCAACAGGTTCTCTTTAAAGAATGAAATGTCGAAGACACAGTGTTTGGTATTTTTATTAAAGCTAATCTCCAGGCAAAATTTAAAGAAATTGTTACTATAGGGCTTTGCTTTAAGATGACGCCAAGTATTTTCTTCACTAATTGAGCTGGAAATGCTGGTTGCTAACAGTTCCTTTGAAAACATATCCAATTGAGAAGACCAAAAACCCTGGGTAGCTTTCTGTGCACTGGGTCCATCTCTTTAACACCCCCATTAGCTCTGCAGGAGGCGCCTATGTGATTTAATGTGCCAAGCAGACTCCTCCCCCTTGCACCACTGGAAGAAGAGGATCTTGACGTTGGGTGATGAAGTCACTTGGATTTTTTTTTTTCACCTACAGGAGCTAGATAAGTAGAAAATGAAACAAGCAGATTCTCTAAATTAGTCTTTAGGATAATAAATGGAGATGGGCTTTGAAAAAAAAAAAAAACTTGTATTGTCTATACGCAATCTTTCATTTTTTATACTGGACAGAAACATGATAAAATAATAATAAATTCTGTAGAATTAAACACATTTCCACATTAATCTATAAAAGAACTGTCTGTAATAGAGCAGAGTGCTTTTGAAAACTGTAAGAAATGTATGTTGCATTTTTTGAAAATTGAAAGTTGATTTTTCTTTACATATAGCTAAAAGTATCTGCAAAGTCAATGTACCAATTCAATATTCTATAAATTCACATTTTCAATTTTAGTGTGAAAACTGGAAATGTGTTTTCTAGATATGATCACTAAAATGTAAATCAGTTTGTATTTTGTTAGCTGTCTTTTATGTTAACACATCAGTTATTGCCAGTGGTTAATATCTTCATTACTAAAAGTGTAGTTGTAATAATTCAGATTCAGAATGTGAAAAAAAAATAAATAAAAATCTCATGAAAAGTGTTTTCGTAGATAAACTGAGTATTTTAAAACTGAAGCTTTGCATGCTATCGGCTTTATTGAATGCAAGTTGTTTAGTTTTTGATACAGCGGGTGGAGGGTTAAAGCCAGGTTTCTATTCTGTCTCCAATGAGAAGATATTACCCGCTTTCTATCTTTGTGCAGGTGTCGCAGAGACGGGGAAACATTTTGCAATGGGGTTACAGAGAAAAACCTGCAGAAACGTTAAAGTGTAACTCAACTTCTATTGAGAATATATATATATATATCCCTCTGGGTGATCTATGTATATTGCAGATTTTTTTTTCCAAAAAGTTTATTGAAATGTTTAGCATTAGTACATGGTATAATTGGACTACAATCATCATAATTGGCCCAATGTAGTGTTCAGCATATGGAGAACAGGAGTCCAAGCAATACAAATAAACAAATAAGCGTTAAGAACCAATAAGGACAGGGTGGGGGGGGGGGGGGCAAGGTGTGGCAGGTGAACATGACCAGTTATTTTTATTGTAGCTTATACGTCCAAATGTCTTAATTTTTCTGTTCCGTCTCTTTGGTATTGGGAAGTTTTTGAAGGCTAAATCACCCCCGACAGGAACTTACTCTAACGGGGCAGAGACCGCCCTCCACTTGTTGTTGCCTTGCTGTAATTGTTCAGGGAACAGAACCTATTGCAGAAATTTTAACAAACTTAGTTGCTGATTCCTACCCCTTTTTGCTATGAAGAAATAGCTGTTTGTTTCACCATGTACTTTCCAGACTGATTCCTGAATGGGAGGATCTGGTTCATTATAACCCCCTGTTGCACATTCAGTGTTCTGATGAGGAAAGTTGCTAATTTGAAAGCAGTTAACCCTTGGGGTTATCTTATTAAAACTGAAATTTTGTACTGCACAAGATGCCTAAATTTGACTTGTATTTTAATGGAGACATCTAAAAAAATCAGTTAGCCAATCCCACAAGCAGGAAATTACATTTTTGGAAGCTTCACATACACCGACAGTGTACATAACACCTCCAGGTTTCATATTACAATACATTTTTTTGACAGTTGTAGAAAATGACATCAGCTGCAATTTAACCACTTCACCCCCGGAAGGATTTCCCACTGTAGGACAGAGCACTTTTTGCGATTCTGCACTGCTTCCCTTTAACTGACAATTGCGCAGTCATGCAACGTTGTACCCAAACAAAATTTTGCTTCCTTTTTTCCCATAAATAGAGCTTTCTTTTGGTGGTATTTGATCACCTCTGCATCATTTCTGATCGCCGATATAACCAAAAAAAGAGCGACAATTTTGCAAAAAAAACAATATTCCTTACTTTTTGCTAAAATACAAATCCAAAAAAATAAAAAATAAAAAAACTAATTTATTCATCAGTTTTGGCCGATTTATATTCTTCCTCATATTTTTGGTAAAAAAAAATTGCAATCGGTGTTTATTGATTGGTTTGCGCAAAAGTTGCCATGTTTACAAACCATGAGAATTAATTTCTGGCATTTTTACATTTTTTTTTTTTTTTTGTAGTAATGGTGGCGATCTGCGATTTTTATCAGGACTTTGATATTGGGATGGACATGTCAGACATTTTTCACACTTTTTTGAGACCAATGACATTTATACAGCGATCAGAAATTTAAATATCCACTGAATACTGTATAAATGCCATTGGCAGGGAAGGGGTTAAACTGCAGGGGGAGATCTAGGTGTTAACTGTGTTCCCTAGGCATGTTCTAACTGTGAGGTGGCTGGACTGTCAGGGGCATAAGAGATCTAACTGATCCCATTGACAGGGATCAATAGATCTCTTACATGCCGCCTCTCAGTGTTTACTTCGGCGGTTCCCTGTTCTTTCCCTCTGGCAGGTCATCGCGGTTTGCCGGTGGACATCGGGTCCTCTGGAGCAGCGGGCACACTCCTCCAGAGTGCGGAGGACCCCCTAGCTGCGCGTCCGCGAATTGCTGCTTATTTACAGTGATTCGCAGGACAACACCACATTGCCGCAGTAAAAATGCGGTAGCCCGTCAGGAACCGGTTAAACTGGAAATGTGATTTTTAATAACAGCAGGTACAGCACTCAGAACAGGAGAACCCCTATTAGATCATTAGTGGAATCCACAGATGGGTGCTCTGGCTCGGATGTCCTCTAATCAACACAAATACTCCAGGATCAAGTCAAAGAGCTGGCAACTCCAAATCCATCTGAATGATTTATTAGTTACATACCAAAAGAGTATAGAAAGGGGCTAACAGGTAACGCTGTGTGTGCTGTGATCAAGGCTACCTGCCGAAACACGTTAGTCCCTTTTTATACTCTTTTGTTATGTAACTAATACATTATTTATATGGATTTGAAGTTGCCAGCTCTTTCACTTGATCCTGATTTTTAATAACATGAACCAAACTTTAATGCCTAGGGGTAAAACAAATGTAAATGCCTAAGCACAATTTTACAACTTTGACATGTTAATAAAACTGTACATATCGTCACAATTACTTTGTGTATCCAGATGGACTATACCATATTTTTTTAGGACAAATTGGGCTTTCATTTCGTGGTAAATGGTAATGGATATCTTGTGGGGTTTTTTTTTGTTATTATCAAAGGAAAACTGGCCTAAAATAGTAAAAAAAAACACATTATTTTAAATTTAGCTGTATATTTTTTGGTATTATCATAATTTACCACCAAAGAACAACTCAAAATAAATTCTCCTACTTCTGACAATTGCAGCATTGTCACATATGTATATGTTAGTTGTTGTTTGTATCCATAGCACAGCCCAGAAACAATCCAAGTGCTGGCTGGCAGCTTAATGCTGCACTGATCAAGCGCCGCTCTGCAGCCTTTGTCCTGCATGATTGACAGACCTTACATGCACCAATAGTTGATTCAGCCCTGTTCCCCATTGGTTGGTACTCAGCTGAAATATCCCCCCCCCCCCCGTTGGACTTTTCGACGTGCCCTTGGTTGGCTCTAGTCCACTATACATACACATAATGTTTGTCCTCTTTTGGGTCCACATATGGAAAGTGGGGGTTTTCTTGCCACCATATCCCCAGTGGGTGTACACTTGGTAGTGATGGGGCCTAACCTCAGTAGTCATCTTTGGCCTTTAGTATTTATTTAATTTTTTATATACATCTGCAGTGTTTTGAGTCCAGCGAGCTTTTTCCCTTTTTGATCATTTTTAACTGTGGTCCCCATCATTGTACTTCATAAATTTCTTCCATCCTGTCCTCTTCCGATATCTGATTGGGCCGCGGGGCCATATCTCTCTGCTCCATCAAATACAAACTCCACCCTTGTATTTAGTGAACATCCCTGAAGAAGATCTTTTATTTTTCGATTATCTCGAAACACGTTGGATGTTTCACAGCCTTACATCTTCAGGAGGTTTCTGTATATATATATGTTGAGCCCATGTAACCTGTTTTGCACTGTTTTTCCAAGTACCTCTATTCCTCTCCCACATTGGCCCTGTTTCAACAAGGCCAGTCTTGTGTCAATAAATATTGATTTTATGCACATTGCTGTTACAACCTTCTTTTGTCTGTTATATGCCTTTAAAATCCCTTTTTTTGGAGGGTTTTTCTGACTGTGACCTTTGACCCCTGCCTTGACCTTTGACCCCAACCTTAACCCTAAAATCAAGGTCGGATAATGACCCTAAACGTGAAATCATAGATGATAATGGATTATTTTTTCTTTCTTTTTTTTGAGACTGTCTTTGAGGTGACAAACCTTAGATTGCAGCTGACCCTCCCGATCACTCCGTCCTTAGCACTATTGGGTATCCCAGATGACAAACAGCATTCTCACCATATTAAGTATGCTAAAAATGAAATCTTGCTGAAGTGGTCATACTCAACCCCCCTTGGCGTGTCCTCCTGGGAGGCTTTGGTGGATGCCGCCCTTCCTATGTACAAGTTAAGTTATATCAATGGGGCCTGCCCTTGGAAGTATGGCAAGGTTTGGTCCTCTTGGACTTCAAGTTAACTGGCCCTTTATCCTGCATAGATGCTGGGCAAGTGTTCTGGGTGTAGAGTCGGGACTGCCTGTAAAGTATGCTTATTTTTGATATGTGTCTTTGACATAATGTGCTTGTTCTGTACATGCTTCAAACAAATTCCTTATCACTTGCTGATCTCTGGCTTTGTGCGACTTTCTCTTTTGGCAATGTAATGCACTGTACCTTGTTTTGTGTACTTTTCTACTGCACTTGTGGCAATGTGAAATAAAGCACCCCGTTTTGTTAAAAAAAAAAAAAAAAAGACTGTGCACTTTAGAAGCACAGTTCCACTCTGCAAATGCAGTTGCTCCAGAGCTTAGTAAATGAGGTGAGCTTCACTTCGCAAATACTTTGCCACTAATGTCACAAAATAATGGTGGTGCTCAATAGTGATTTCAAGGCTATGTTAAGCAAGAGAAGGGTTACTTGAGTCACTATGGGTCAATGTATTAAGGTCTGGAAATAGTACATCATAATAATTGTTTTTTTGTTTTTTTTAATGAGAAAACAAAGGAGACAGGATCTCTTTAATGTTCGCTATACATTTAGAATTTTTGGGGAAAAATGTGGATGCTTTCCCTCAGTGTCAATACAATACACCAGTGTTTCTCAACCTTTTACGGTGAAGTACCCCTGCAGGTCTAAAAAAAATTTCTAAGTACCCCTGTCTCGAGACAGTTATCATTTGGGTATCATGGTTTCTGTGTGCGTGTGTAATGTCCGTATGTGTTTGTGATAATTTTTGTGTGTGTTTGTGATGGTTTTTGTTGGTGTGCAATATCAATGTATGTGTGCATGCTGCAATGACAGATACACACACACACAATCACAAATGAACACAATGACACCCACACATAATATAAAATTAACAGATAGGTAGACACATCCACACATATGAAGCCTACCAGTGCAGTGCCCACCAAATGCAGCCTCATCAGTGCAATGCCCACGATATGGAGCCTCATCAGTGCAGTGCCCACCAAATGCAGCCTCATCAGTGCAATGCCCACCAAATACAGCCTCATCAGTGCAATGCCCACCAAATACAGCCTCACCGGTGCAATGCCCACCATATACATCCTCATCAGTGCAGTGCCCACCATATGCAACCTCATCAGTGCAGTGCCGACCAAATACAGACTCATCAGTGCAGTACCCACCAAATGCAGCCTTGTCAGTGCAGTGCCCACCATATGCAGCCTCATCAGTGCAGTGCCCACCTTATGCAGCCTCATCAATGCAGTGTCCACCAAATGCAGCCTCATCAGTGCAGTGTCCACCGCATGCAGCCCCATCAGTGCAGTGCTCACCCCCACCAAATGCAGCATCATCAGTGCAGTGCCCACCAAATGCAGTACAGACCCCCCTCCACTAAGTTTTGCCCCCCCCATCTGTATAAACCAGCCCCCTCTTCCATCAGTGCAACCCCCCCTCAGGAAAAACCACCCCTCCTCCATCAGTGCAGACCCCCCTCAGGATAAATCCTCCCTCCATTCTCCGCAATAGGACTCCATTCCCCCAGACGTGAAAAACTTCCCCCCAATAGGACTCCCTCCCCCAGACGTGACTATCTCCCCAATAGGATTCCCCCTCCCAGAAACTACCTTACCCCAATAGGACCCCCTCCCCCCAGACGTGACTACCTCACCCACCAAATAGTACTCCCCCAGACGTGACTACCTCCCTCCTAAATAGGACTCCCCCCAGACGTGACTACCT
>BLSH010320921.1:24753-39232 GCA_018402905.1 Glandirana rugosa | reverse complement strand
GCATACACCCCTTAGGAAATCCCCCCCTCCATTAGTGCAGACCCCCTTCACATCACCCCCCCTCGGCAGCGGGCGGAGGAGGATGCAGTGTGCACCATGGGTTGAGAACCACTGCAATACACGATCACATGGAATTAAAGAAGACCTTTGCTATGGAAGTGGTGGCTAAAAAAGCAAGCAGAGGCAAAGGATTATTTAGGATGCCAGCAGTGGCGGCTGGTCCATAAAGGGTGCTGGGGCGCCACCCCCTCCCAAAGTTCATATTCATAGAATGATTTATTGTTAAATAAATGATGATACGACTAAAATTTTTTAACATCTTAAAGTTAAAAAATGTTAGTCATATTATGATTTTTTTTTAAAATAAATAGTTTTATGTGTGTCTATTAGCTCCGTCATTTTTTTAACAAGCACGTGTTTAGAGCCTGAGGCTTTAATTGTTTAACGTTTTCCTCGGGGCACAGAGCACTGAGCCCTGAACCCACCCACTTTTGATTTTAGCAAATCAAAATTCGCCATTGCGTCATTTCCTTTTTCCCGTCCCAGAAGATTTGGAGCGCAGAAACTTCCGCCCGTTGGGTACCAGGGGAGCCATAACAGCCCAGGCTGGAGGCTTCTGCTTGCAGGTAAGGACCTGGAGGGGTTTGTTTGGCCCCACCCCCCCAAAAAAAAATGTTATCACCATCTGAGGTGAGTTCGTGCTTTCTGGCTATTCAGCATCAACCTTCTGTTGTTCAAGCTTGTAAACCTGCTACCCGGTCTTCTCTTTACAAATTTAAAGTTCTTCCAGGTAGATGTTAGCGCCCTGTGGACACCGGTTTTAGGCAAAAGACCTTGCAGGTTCTATAGTGGAGTTCTCTTCAAATTCTGTTTCTGAGGTTTTGCCCATGTTGGCCTTGTTGCTTTGTTATACACCCCTAATGATCAGTGCTTTGGGATATTCAAAGTAATCATGAATGTGAAGTACCCTGTGTCCTGTGATGTAGTTCAAGCAAAGTATTTTAAAGGTAACTTTTGAAGACCCATTTAACTTACCTGAATACACCATTACATGATCCTTCACAATGTCTTTTTTGCTAGTGATGACTGGAAATCCACCACTACAGTCCAAGCCTATTGGCCTAGTTGCTACCCCTTGTGTTGTGACATCATTTAAAGTAGGGATGCGCCAATACCATTTTAACAACAAGTATGAGTACCAATACTTTTTTTTTAGTATTCGGTGATACCAATTACGATGCCTACTGCAACTGTTTAGCTATCAGCAATGGTACAAAGCATTGAAAAATTATTTACAAATTAAATACATTTATTTTTTTTATTTTGTACTTTTTCCAATGTGAAACGTGTAAATATATGTTAAAGGTGTAAAAGTATTAACGGACAAAGCAAACAAAAAAAAATGAATAAAATAGTTTAAAATACCGAAATAGACCAACAACACATCTCTACAGAAGAGAGGTATTAGGACTTTTGACACCCCCACATCCTTTAAAGTCCTAATACCTCTCTTCTGTAGAGATGTGTTGTTGGTCTATTTGGATAAGTTAACCACTTCCCTATCTCGTAACGACTATAAGCGGCGACAGTGTGGCTCTGTACCGTGAATCGCCGTTTATAGTCGGCGCTCGCGGGCGTGACGCTAGGGGGCGAGCACGCGCCACCGGCGGTGTGTGCACTCGTGCCTGCCGCACGCTCCCTGAGCAGGGCTGTGGGTCGGGCAAACTCGATGTCCGCCAGCGACCTGCAATTGCCTGTGACAGAGCCAGAACGGGGAACTGCCAATGTAAACACGGTGGTTCCCCATTCTGACAGGCGGCATGTCATAGATCTACTGATCCCTGTACTCGGGATCAGTTAGATCTCTGGTGCCCCTGGCAGCCCAGCCCCCATACAGTTAGAACACACACAAGGAACACAGTTAACCCCTTCACTGTCCCCTTCAGGTTAACCCCTTCCCTACCAATTACATAATATTTATAATTATATAGTAATCAGGGGATATTTAAATTTCTGATTGCTGTATAATGTCATTGGTCCCAAAAAAGTGTCAAAAAAGTCCGACATGTCCGCCGCAATATCACAGTCCCGATAAAAATCGCAAATCACTGCCATTACTAATAAAAAATTTAAAAAATTGTAAAAATGCCAGAAATGAATTCTCATGGTTTGTAAGCATGGCAACTTTTGTGCAAACCAATCAATAAACGCTGATTGCGATTTTTTTTTTACCAAAAATATGAGGAAGAATATAAATCGGTCAAAACCGATGAATACATTTTTTTAATATATATTTGTGGATATGTATTTTAGCAAAAAGTAATATTGTTTCTTTTGCAAAATTGTCGCTCTTTTTTTGTTTATAGCAGTGATCAGAAATGGCGCAGAGGTGATCAAATACCACCAAAAGAAAGCTCTATTTGTTGTGAAAAAAAGGACGCACATTTTGTTTGGGTACAACGTCGCATGACTACGCAATTGTCAGTTAAATCGATGCAGTGCTGAATTGCAAAAAGTGCTCTGATCCTAAGATGGGAAATCCTTCCGGTCCTTAAGTGGTTAATACATAGGATGTGGATGTGAATGGTTGTCCTTGGTATCAGTAAAACCAAACTTGATATATAATTATTAATAGTTTATAAAATAAAAGTGACAAAAAAAAAAAGTAGAAAAAAAATAATTAAATGTAGAAGGAGAATGAGGAGTTCATTAAAACTGATTAGAGTAAATTACGGGTTAACAAGGGGTTAAACAGAGGAACCTTTAATTAAAAAAAAAAAATGTTTTTTTTTACTTGACAGGTTTCTTTAAATTGACTTCATCTGCAGATCGAAGTTCATCCCTTTGATCTGTAGATGAATAAACAGAAAGATACAAAAATAAAACTTATATTTCTGTTTGAGTGGCTGAGCAATGTTATTAATAAAGATTACCTGGCTGCTTTTTTTCTTTGACGGCTCCAATTGCCGGGACTTTGTTTACACTTCAGCTGTCAACAGGGGAACCCCACTGACAGCTGAGTCATCGGTTGTTAAGGACCCGGTGCTAATTGCTGACTTTTTTTTTTTTTTTTTACATTTCAGCTGTCAGTGGGAGAATCTCGCTGACAGCTGAAATAACCGAGCCTGAAAGTATCAGTTGCAGGTATTGGAGCATTTGCACGAGTACCGATACGCATGCAAATGCTTAGTATCGGCACTGGTATTGGTGCAACCCTAATTTAAAGTCTTTGGGACTGTAATTGATGTCACTAGGAAGCAGCTTGGACACTGCCAATCTGCTGTCCAAAAGAAAGAACACTGCAAACTTCTCCTGTCATGAGATCATGATTTCGGGTAAGCAATCAGGTCTTTAGGCTAGTTTTATTTAAAATATAATTGGGGGTTAGCTTGAGAGAGTAAGATGGGTGAAGTGTAGTGTTTTTTTGGGGGGAAGTTAACTTTAAATATTGGTAAAGTAAAGGGTTACTTTAAGTGCAAAAATATTTTCTAATAAATGTAACTAAAATTGTAAAAAGCTAGATATGAAGTTAGAAGAAATGATCAGATACTGCTTGTTAGAACCAAGTAGTATTTTTAGATCAACAACTGTGTAACTCCTAAAATATTACAATAAGTGAAATGTTATTGAGAAGTGTAACCTAAGTGCAAGGTCATCTGATCAATTAAAAACAAATTAAAAAAAATGAACGGGACAAAGGTGTACCGAGGAATGTTTACTGAAGTGAGCAGGAATATATTAAGAAAAACACGTTAATGTTAAGTGGAATGCTGTACTGGGGCATTGTATTCAAAGTTAATATTAACCCCTCTGTTCCTTCAGGTGTGATAAAGTTAAGTTAGTATTATGTGCTAAGCCATATGGCATGGGGTTCTAACTTTAACTTCCTGTTCTAAGTTCACCTGATCAGTTCATAATGATAGCTCTTTTGTATAGCTGTCCTCTGTGTCAATAGGAATGGAAATTCCATGTTATACTACAGCCTGAGCACACAGGTGTACACCGCGTAAGTCTTCAGCATCAATGTCAATGGACAAAATACGTTTTTTTTTCATTGTGTGTGCCATTGGTCAGATTTCCTTTCGAACCCTTAGGCACAGCAGAAAGGGGGTGGAAATCTTTCCAAAGTGCAATAAATCTTTTCTTAGATGTTTTTCATCACAACAGGTTTCCATTGCCCCACTTTCCCATTCCTGTTCTTGAAAAAAAAAAAAACCTAAAAAAAATAGAGTTTTCATGAATTTTAATGCAAATGACAAAAGTTACTAGACCAAAGTTTAAATCTCCTTAATGGTGATACAGACAGCAATAAAACATACAGCTTTTCTAACGTTTTCCCATTGGTGTAGTGTTAATTTACCCTAGAGAGAACAATGCAGATATCATGAGGCAGGAGGTAACAGTATATATCTGGCGTCAGATAGTGGAATGAGTATTTCAGTGCTAGGTGCCACACCTGTCTTGCATGGCTACCAAACCTGCAGACTATTGGGTAGAAAGTTGATCTTCTGAGCTGTGCTTGCATTGCATCCTGTGGTTGGCTGGTCCCAGAGTGGGCTGCACTAGGTATGCCACTCCCGTGTCTGTCCAAATTATTATGTTCCAGCAGGAACATTTTTTATTGCTGTTATGTCATTGTCAATTTAATAGTTCCTGGACACCAATCTAATTTTTAGCAAGTGCCTGTACCTTGTTCTACCTGTCCATGTTAATATACTAAATATGTAGCCAGTTAATTGGCTATAGACAGATGTGTAAAAAATCGGGTTAATTTACCATTAACTAGTTAAGGTTTGCTTTTTGATACTGAACTTTAGTTGTGTGCATTATATCTGTATTTGTGCTCCCAGTAGCAGTGCAGAACACATTTGCTTAACCACTTGCCTACTGGGCACTTTCACCCCCTTCCTGCCCAGGCTGATTTTCAGCTTTCAGCACTGTCGCACTTTGAATGACAATTGCGTGGTCATGCAACACTGTACGCATATGACATTTTTATCATTTTTTTCACACAAATAGAACTTTCTTTTGATGGTATTTAATCACCACTGGGTTTTTATTTTTTGCTAAGTAAACAAAAAAAGACTGAAAATTTTGAACAAAAAAAACATTTTTCATTGATTGTTATAATATATTTTGCAGGTACTTTTTCTCCTTCAAGGTGTGTGCTGATGAGCCTGCACTGATGAGGCGGCACAGAGGGGCACTGATAGATGGCACAGCGGCTGGGTGCTGCCCCATTCATTATAATGACAGGTCGCTGGCAGGCTAGAACTATTGGTGGTTCTCTGCACAGCCAGGGATTAACTGTGGTGATCGCTGCTAGATGCACACAAAGTGTAATCGCTGGCTGTGCAGAGAGTGGCCCCTGGCGACCTGTCATTATAGTGAACGCAACCGGCGGCTGCACCTAGCTGCTGAGAGCTGCAGCAGGAACTTCCGCTACAATTCACACCAGCCTTAATCGACAGTGTGAATGTAGCCTTACTCTTAGATCTAAGGGGACCCCCAAAATGTATATTTATACAGCAGAGAATATGACATTTAACAAACATTCAGTGCAGTGAACACAATGATTAATTTACCCTTCAGTGAATATTTGGTGAATGTCACATTCACTGCTTTATAAAAATTCCCTATATTTTCTGTCATGGAAAGGGCTGTTGTTTTTCTGAAATGTTTCTGAAATTGCAGAGGTTATGTTATGAGGCAGTTTAGATAAGGAAAATAAATAATCATGTTCCTATTGAAATGTTTTCTTTGTGAAAGGGATGTCAACGTAGTGTTAGTTTTACTAAGCCTTTCATTATTTGCATAGGAGGCAGAAAAAAATGTAAAAAAACATAACTTTCAACTGATTATTGATTGTAATGGTTATACTGTCAGATCCCACTGCTGCCTCCAGAATGTGAAGATTACACACTCAGCCTCACCCTGTCCTGAAATTTTCCAGTTCATGGGATGTCTAAGCTTCAGGAGACTGAGAGCATTCATCACTGGGGCAGGTTAACAGGGCAGCTATCCCTTTGCACGCATGTGGGGGGTGCAGCATAGTGCGGCGGCAGTAACACACATTCAGTCCAGTTGTACTTTAAGAACTTGTATTGTAGACAAAGTAAAACAGTTCACAAGCCTAGCAGAAGGGAACACTCACAGAAGACAGCAGCATGTATCAGAGCAGTAGATATGCGTAATTTGTTTCGGTCCGAATGTAAATTCGGACAAATTTTTTGGTTACACCAAGATTCGGATGTATTCAAATCTCCGAAAGAAATAATAACCAATTTCATTTTGTTTATTTGTTTTCTAATGAATTCCAAATTTTTTGAACGATCCAAATTCAGATTGGTTGAAAAATGATCAAAGCCGTCAAGCCGGCCGCAGCATCCTTAACAACTGATGACTCATCAGCTGTCAGCGGCTACCCCACTGAGGTCTAAAATCGAGACAAAAGAATGCAATAGAACATTCTGAAAGAAAAAATTTGAAAAATATTGGGTCCCCTCCAAAAATCCATATCATACCCTTTTCCGAACATGCAGCCCAGCAGGCCAGAAAAGGTGGGGATGAGCAAGTTCCCCCCTCTTGAACGATACCAGGCCACGTGCCCTCAACATGGGGGGGTGCTTTGGTGCTTTCCAAAGCACCTAGACCCCATGTTGATGGGGACAAGGGCCTCTTACCCACAACCCTGGGTGGTGGTTGTGGGGGTCTGCAGGTGGGGGAGCCTATCAGAATCTGGAAGCCCTCTTTAACAAGGGGCCCCCAGATCCCAGCCCCCTCCCTCCATGTGAATGAGTATGGTGTACACAGTACCCCTACCCATTTACCAACAAAGTGCAAAAAATGTAAAGACACTAAACATGTTTTTGACAGTTCTTTTATTAAAAAATAAAAAACAATTTCCCCCCAGTGCAGATCTATCGACAATCACGCCACCCACTGCACCGCCAGAAAAAGAAAAAGAAAAAAGAAAAACATCTGGCCTCGTCGAACGTTCCCGCCGACTGCCTGCTCCTCTGTCTGACATTTCGTAAATAGCTAAAGGACGGAGTCACCCAATGATGTCAGTGGGTGACCCTGCCCCTTGTGACGTCATCGGCCCAGCATGCCTGTGTCAACAATGTCACAAGGGGGCGGGGTCACTCGCTGACATGACCATATGACTCCGCCCCCTAGCAATTTAAGAAATGTCAGCCGGAGGAGCAGGCAGTCGGTGGGGAGCCTTCGACATGGCCTGTTTTTTCTTTTTTTTCCAGGTCTGGTGGTGCTCTGGGTGACATGATTGATGATTGATCTACTCCGGGGGACATTGTTTTTAATTTTTGAATAAAAGAATTGTCAAAAACTCGCGTAGTGTCTTTATTCACTTTTTGCACTTTTTTTGCCCCATACTCATTTACATGGGGGGGGGGAGGGATCTGGGGTCCCCCTTGTTAAAGGGGGCTTCCAGATTCCGATAAGGCCCCCACCTGCAGACCCCCAAAACCATTGCCCAGGGTTGTGGGGAAGAGGTCCTTGTCCGCATCAACAAAAAAGTGGCTTCCCATGGGACACTCGACAGAGAGGAAGGGCCAGGAGCACCGGTGGGGCACCTGAGAAGAGGAGGTTCGGGGCCACTCTGTGCAATTCCATTGCACAGAGCAGGTAAGTATAGAGATGTTTGTTCGTTTTAACGGCTCTGCCTGTTAAAGGGGGCTTCCAGATTCCGATAAGCCCCCTGCCTGCAGACCCCCACAACCACAGCCCAGAACATGGGGACAAGGTGCTTTGGGGCAGAGCCCCCCACCCCAAAACACCCCCCCCCCCATGTTGAGGGCATGTGGCCTTGATATGGTTCATGGTATGGCCCTTTCCTGGCCTGCCATTATACAAGCTTAGATAAGGGACTGGTATGGATCTCGGGGGGGACCCGACGCTCTTTTATTTACCTTTTGGTGTGAAGTTCTCCTTAAAATCCATGCCAGACCCAGATGGCCTGGTATGGATTGAAGGGGGAGGGCCCACACCATTTTTTTTTTACATTTTTGTATTGCTGGCAATGGCTTGCAGCTGGGAAAATCAATTTAAATGTGATTTTTTTTTTACTTTATATATGTCAGTTTTGCTGCAGCAGGTTCTATACACAGTACAGATGTGCCACTTTACAGGCAGACTAAGGGACCCCCCCCCCCGGGCACTATATTTATAGGAATATTTCATTATTGTTGTTACACTTTACGCATCACTAAAATCACTGCCCCTGTGAAAACTTAAAAGAAAATGTTTTTGTACTGATGCATGTTCCCTAGGGCAGGACCTAGGCCACATAGCCTTTTTATGACCAATAACTTGCATATAAGCCTTCAAACTGGGAACTTTTGATTTTTCAAGTTAGGGTCCTGTAGACTTGAATAGGGTTTTCAGCACAACTGGGCAGCCCTTACTGTGAACCCAATGGGGAGAGTGTGTACCCAAAGCAGTGCAATATCTTCTCTTGTCATACAAGGCATATCTTAACCTTTCTGGGTTCAGGGGTCAAAATTTTGTGTGAGCACTTTATGTGATGGCACCAGTGGTTGGTTTTAAATGAGCAATTGTCACAAGAATAATTTCCATCCAGGTGTGTGAGAATCACCAACTTCTTGCTATGGACTTTTCTTTATATATGGACTATTGGATTTGATTATCAAACATATATATTGTTGTTCATGTTTAATTTGAGCAAAGTCAAAAGTGTACAACACTACTGGTATAGAGGTATATGTGATACCAACTTACTTTTCTCTTTTAAAGTCTGTCATAATGTGCTAATATGCAGTGCAGTGCATAAACCACCTAGGGTATCATGTAAAAAAATATTGAAGTTTAATACTGCTTTAAGTGTAGTCCAGCTGGTGTCTTTGGTTCAGTACAGAGTTCACATTGCTTGCATTGTAAGTCCAATCTGATCTGCAGAGTCAGATCTGAAACATGACTCCAGTATCCTTGGTAGTTTTGGTGTCAAAGGAGAGCTCAGAGGTGTACATACAGCCTGGAGGAGCAGGCAGTGTGCTTCTGTGCCCCCTCTTCCCTCAGTAGCCACAGCAAAACATACAGAAGAGGAGAGGTGTTAATGCTGCCACCCATCTCCTCCCCCCTGGATGGTACGGCCAAGCACGCAACCTTGGGAGTTGTAATTTAAGGAGGCTCTGTGCTGCATGACTATGGGGCTGCAGACCACATTATCAAAAAAGCCCTACATGCGTAGGAGACATTCTGAGAGAGGCGAGCATTTTATGAGTGCGGACCAGAGAGTGTGCAGACCTGCTGCTGGTTTTGGTTCCAACACTGGGGGAACAGAAGACAGAGAGAGAGAAGGAGAGAGACTAAGCCACTGCAAAGCCTCTGCTGTGCAGGGAAACTGGAGCTTACAGTCATGACCTGAGTGTTCAGAGACTGAGTTACTGTGAGCACACAGTCTTTGCTGAGCTGAGGACCGGAACCATACCAGGCCACCCAGAAGTGAATGGACATCTGACTAGAGGGACCACTGCTACTGTATAGCTGGCATTGGTGAGAGGGCAATGCTGCAATTAACTATTGCTGCTTGCAGAGACTGAGCTCATAAGGACTGACCACATATCTAACAGCCTTATCAACTGCATGCAGACTTTACTGGGAATGGACTTCTGTGCACCACTGTATAGACTGGGCCCAAATGGTAGCCGGCTGAAAAATTAGGGCAAAGAACTGTTCCCTCAGATAGTTATCCTATACAGGGCTCCATTCTAAACTATTATTATATAACGGTCACATTGTCTAGTAAACTGTTGCTGGTATAATTCTTTGCTTGCTCATTTTTATGTTTACCTTGCTATTCACTTCAATCTGTGACAATGAACTGAGTTCCTTCACCACTAACCAGTATGGTGTTTACTTCCTGATACTAAATCATAGCTGTATAGTTGTGTGTAGGGTATTTTTTTGTGCTTTCAACAGTATTGCAGGATTTATTTACTTAACCTGGTGTGTCAAACGGGCAGAGGTTGTTCACAGAGTAACAGCAAAGAACAGAGGACACAAGCTACCAAGCAGCTCCTGGGGGTAGCACTACAATTAAATCAACCAGTCCTGAGAGAGAAAGGGCATGCAGACTTATTGAAGATTAAAGTCCCAAGCATTCCTCCAACAGAGGAACATGACTCTCCTTACCTATCAGCAGATAGTGAGACAGTCCTAGCTGCTTTAATATTTTAGATAGGACAACACCTGTCAGCTGGTGAATTACATTTCTGCTCTACCCTTCACCTGAATTATAGCAGTGCACTTCCTGGTATATGAAGTTGCCTAGGCACTCCTTTACCTACTGCCTAATAGCTGTTTAGCTGCAGTCTATACTGCCTGTAACTGCTAGTTTCATTTAAAGATTTGGCTTGAGATTTGGTGGTCATTAGAGTTGAGCGAACACCTGGATGTTCGCGTTCGGTGGGTTCGGCCGAACTTTGCAAAAAAGTTTGGGTTTGGTACCGAACTTGACCCGAACTTGACCCCAAACCCCGAACCCCATTGCACAAAAATGACTGTAAAAAAGTCCTGGAAAGTGCTAGAGGGCTGCAATAGCAAGTAAAATTATTTTAGAACAATAATCTGTCCCTTACAGCAACAGCAGGAACCTGACCCTATAGGAGTAGGCGATGATTTTAGAACAAAAATCTGTCCCTCTAAGCAGTAGACTCTACCTAGTCCAGTCCGATCGTTCTGTAATGCAGGATGAGATGTTATTAGATCTGCAATCTGTCCCTAAAAGCAGTAGTAGTAGTAATCTCTACCTAGTCCACAATCAGATCATTCTGTAATGCAGGATGAGATGTTATTAGATCTGCAATCTGTCCCTCACAGCACCGGCAGCATCCTCTCCCTACACTAGCCAGAGAGCATGTGACATGCAGCACTAAGTGACTCCAGCTTATAAAGAAGCTGGGTCACATGATGCACTGGCCAATCACAGCCATGCCATTAGTAGGCATGGCTGTGATGGCTTCTAAGGGCAAACCAGTGAAACGCTTGTTGATTGGCTGCCCTGCAGCTATTCAACAGACGGGATCAAATAACCGAACCCAGAACCCGAACCCAAACTTTTTTTCAAATGTCCAGGTTCGGGTCCGGGTCACAGACACCCCAAAGTTCGGTACGGACCCGAACTTTACAGTTCGGGTTCTCTCAACTCTAGTGGTCACTACTGTGCTGCTTGCTGAAAAGGTGTCAGGTCACTGGAGGCCAGGTGACAGATGCACACCGCTGGGGCTGGGAGTGCACCACTAAGGTTGTGGACCCTTCGGCTGACTGCTACGGATGGAGCTCTGGGTGGTTCAAGAAAGCAGCTCCACCTGAACACCGACACAGACCAAACAGGGAGCTAGAGCATAAGATTTCCCAGGGCGCTAAATCTAAGAGCCAGCAGGTTTTCACCCTCTGGTGGGGAGGATGGATTTGGCTGCAGCTGACTCCAGGTCACGCCCCCCGGGGTCCCTATGCTCATGGCTGGCTTTGGTAGACAGAGTGGAAGCAGCAGTTCAGGGTTAAACACAGGATAGTCAGGAGAACAAGCCAAGGTCAAGGCAACTAGCAGACAGGGATGGTCAGGACGACACGCCATGGTCGGGGTCACCAGCAGACAGGAATGGTCAGGACACGCCAAGGCTGGTACATGGAAGTCAGAGATAAACATACAGCAGGACACCACATATAAGTCTAAACACAACTGTTGCTCGGGCAAGGCTGGCTTGCATTGCACGGGGTTAAATAGTGTTTCCTGTTAGAGGCTGGGGTGGAGCCATGCTGAGAGAAGATTTCTTAAACACACATGTGTGAGGGGATGGTCCTTAAGCTGATACACAGACCAGAGAGGTAAGCAGACAGACAGGGCATGAAACATTACTGCAGATTCATGACAAAAGGAAGCTGTCTCTGAAGACCAACAGTGTATGCATATTCATGTTTTTTTTAATTACTACATGGATCTGTGCTTCCTACACCTCTCTTAGTGCTTCTTATATATTCCCAAATCAGTGGGGCAGCTTCCACACTTCAGGTCTTCTTTAAAGTGGTTGTAACCCTCAGTCATGAAATCTGAGCTGAGCATATATATCTACAGTGTTTACTTATCTCTCTCCAAAGCTCTTAGTGTTTTTTCTCTCTGGTGCTTTGTTCCTCTGTTATCAGAAAAAGAGTCACTTCTGAGAAGGTTTCCTGACACATCAGATAATATTTGTGTCGGGGAGGGAGCACAGCATGGATCTTATCTATTCAGAACACAGTTTTTCTGCTGTGTGAAGGTGGGTGTGTTCCTTTCCTCCATTCATCTCTCACACACTGTAACTGCAGCCTCTCTGCCCTCTCCTCTGTGGTCCTCACAGATGCAGAAGGATTTTAACATGATTATGCCCTGTTGAAGTGGTGTAGAGAACAGAAGATTGCAGATAAACAAGTAAAACTTATGTAGGAGCATTTGTTTTATTTATGTGTATCATCTGAGGCTGTTCACTTCACTGGGTATATGTGAGGGTTTACAACCACTTTAAAGTGTTACTAAACCCACAACAGTAAAATCAGTCCATATATATTGCATAGTGGAACTTAAGGGGTTAATCCTCAGCATTGTTTAAAAAAGGCTGTTTTATCTTGTATGCATAGATTCTTCCCTCCTGCACTGTCAATTTGAGTAAGTCCATATAATACCCAACAGGGTGGTAAAGCTGCATATGCTCAGTTTGGTCTCTTATGCTGGATAGAACATTTCCAGTTTCAGTTGAACTGTTCAGGTCACATGATATTGACAGCACACATGTGGGCGTGTATACAGGCTGTAGTGGTAATCTCCTCCTACTTGAACACACAGCTATGGACAAAAAACTGTGCAGGTTATCAGGAAACCATGGTATAAAGATCATACCAAAAAGGTATATAGTGGCAGTATTTTATTGTAAAAAGATTTATAAGCTGTGGGCCGTGTGTGTATGTGTGTGTGTGGAGGGGGGGGGGAGCAGATGACGTAGTTTCATATTACTGGGTTTAATAACACTTTATGGTCTGTGTATTGGCATAACAAGCAGACAACTAGCATTTTTAGGATATGGCAGTTACTGCAGCCTCTATATTCTCATCTCTATTATTCACATAGGAGAAATACAAGGCAAACTCCTAGAGATACCTGTTTGCATTGCATATACATATTTACACAAACCTGGAGTGTAATTCTACCAGACAAATCTTGAACAACTCCAGTACTTCTCATTGAAACAAGTACAGCGAGAACTCTAGATATGCATATTTGTTCCAAATCAGTAACTCAGAAAGTACTGAAGCTATTCTGTGTGTGTCAGAATGCAGAGATGGCTCTATAATTAGGCAACTTAGGTGGTCGTCTAAGGCCTCGCACTCCCAGGGGCCTTGCAGGCCACCTAATTTGCCTGTGACCAATCACTAATATCAGCGCTGGCGGCTCCGTCTCCGCCCACCAGGACTCTGTGGCCCAGGGGCTGATTGTTCAATCAGGTACTGCCCGAGGGCCCCAGGCCAATAGCAGCCTCATCATGAAGCGTTCCGGTCTGGTGGCAGCATATGCAGGGAGCAGGACAGCAGAGGCCTCTAGGTGGCGGCAGCGGCTGGGTGACAGCACCCGGCTCCAGGTGCCATCTCTACAATGCATGCGGGCAGCATGTCCATGTGGGGCCTTAAGGCAGCTGAGCTGCTCCTTCAACCTGCACTGCTCACCTAGCCTCTTTGCACCTGCCTGATATTCGGTTCAGAAGTTGGGGCCAGGGGGACGGAAAATATCCAGCTGCCCCATAACTGTGAAGAGGAAGGAGCTCCAATTTCCTGATGCTGCCTGGCCGACCGGAGAGAAAGTAAGTGCCCGTGCAGCCTCCCTGTGTGCCTGGATAAGAGGAGCAGCGGGGCAGCTGCACATAGAGGAATTTATTTTTCCATAATCCTCCTGCAGCTGCTGAATGCCTCATTCTCATCCTCTCCCTCCTGCATGCATTCAGCGGCTGCAAGAGGAATATGAAAAAATCTATTCCTCTATATATGCAGCTGCCCCCGCCACTCCTCCTATCCAACTTCTTCTGCTGCCTCCCCTGTCTTTCTGGCCCCTCCTTGTGCTCCCTGGCTCCCCCCCTGCTCTCCACCCCACTCTTACTCCGTAAGTCGTCGACGTCCTCCTAATACCTTTTTATTTAAGGAGATACACGTCGACGGGGCGACGAGGAGAATAGGTCCGTGTGTCCCTCCGACGTGCCCGTGAATGAAAGAGAGGCCAGCCGGTCCGTCGTAGTCCTTTAACCTCGAGGAAGGAGAAGTGTCAATACCCCGTCGACCTATAAAAGGCAGGGGGACCGGGGTTGAAGACTTGGCTTATAGTCCGTCCACGTTTCTCCGATCCACTCGTCACGTCCAACTTCCTCGTCGAGTCGACGGAATTCCGGGGTGTACCTGTACGACGGGCGTACGTAACATC
>BLSH010320921.1:0-14469 GCA_018402905.1 Glandirana rugosa | reverse complement strand
ATGCCTGGAAAACTTCTTAATAACATTACGCACCGTTGAAACAGGGATGCCAAGGTCTTTGGAGATGGCCTTATACCCTTTGGAGGTCTTGTGCTTGCAAATAATAGCATTTCTGGTGTCGTCAGACAGCTCCTTTGTCTTTACCATTGTCACACATGAAGAGGGAATAACAGGTGGCTTTTTATAAAACCAAAATGTTCATTTATTGGCTAATTTGGGTCACATGGGTGGAGGCAATTCATCACAGGTGATCCTCATTTGAGATCTGCAACAGGTGAGCCAAATTGGGTTTCCATACTGATTTGCAGCAAAGGGTGCCAATACCACTGACAAGGCAAGCATTATGGTTTTCTCTGTTTTCCTCATAATGTTTATCTTTTTAAATGTTATTTATCATTTACAGTTTTTTGTCAAACACAAGCTATCTGTAGTAATATGTTGGTTAATTTGATACATTTCCTTCAGTAGATATTCCACAATATGTACATAAACTTCATGGGTGCCAATAATGGTGAGCAGGACTGTATACCCCGATTTCTCTCCAGAGTTACAGAAGAAGAGAGCTAAATTCCGGGACATTAAACGTACCTTATTACAGCTTAAAGTCAAGTATGCGTTACTTTATCCAGCTCGGCTAAGAATTGCGGCCCTAGGTCAAATACAACTTTTTGAAACCCCAGAAAGTGCCATGAAGTGGCTGGAGGACAATAAGCAAAGACTATGCTAACTATAAAACACAGTAGGAGGGTAGAGGGGAGAGAGGAGGGATATAGGTTTGAAAATTACACGAAAAATTAATCACAATACACAATATGGAGAGTAGGATTGGGAGGTACACTTTTGATGTTTGAGATGGGTAGTAGAGGGGGGTGTGTACCTCCCAACAGAGAATGTATACAATTTTTCTTTTTTTTTTTTCCCTTAAAAGGGTAACACATTTCAAAATAATGGGTGAAAACAAGATCACAATGTTATTGACACAAGAGAGTATCAGAAATAGCACAGAAATGTTTTTCTTTCTTTTTACAAGGGTAATATGTGGTAAAATAATGTGTGAAAATAATTTTAGATGGTTATCATGAATAACAAACAACTGCTTATTGCCTCATGGAATGTTAGAGGAATGGGGATTCCTGATAAGAGAGCTGCAATTTTTGCAAAGATGGGAAGGCTGGGGGTAGGGATAGTATGCCTGCAGGAGACCCACCTCTCCAGAGATACCAGTTTGGGATTGGGAAAAAGACAATACCAGTATCAGTATCACTCAGTGTACTCCTCCTATGCGAGGGGCGTAAGTATTTTTATAAAGAAAGGAGTGGCGGTCTCCATTGAGCAGATAGAGGTGGATGAAAATGGTCGCTATATTTTTCTGTTTCTTACTTATGATAGTAGGTCATTAGTATTGACAAATATCTATACTCCCCCTCCCTTCAATATGGAAATTTTATTTAAACTTTTTGAATTTATTATAGACAAATCCAGTGTTCCGGTGATAGCATTGGGGGATTTTAATATGGTCCTGGATGAGAAGTGTGATAGATTCCCGCCAGGGAATAATAGGAACAGAGCAACAGAGGAGAGATTCTCTTCCATTTTGAGAGAGGCGGGTTTATTAGACATTTGGAGATCTAGGAACCCAGAGGGGAGGCAGTACTCGTGCTTCTCTAGCTCATATGCCACTCTCTCCAGAATTGACCTTATACTGGGGAATTGGGAGGCTCTGGAGCTGGCGGAGAAGATCGAGTACCTACCAAGGAGTCTATCAGATCATTCCCCCATAATATTGTCATTAAATCGGGAAAAAACAAACATAGGGCCAACTGAAAAATTAATCCAGCCTGGCTAAATCTTATGAATTACCCGGGAGAAATAATGAAGGCGTTGGAGAAATTTGTAGGTATAAACTCCGGAACAGCAGCTGTAGAAATAGTGAAGGCCTACCTAAGAGGTTTATTAATCCAGCAAATAGCCAGGACCAAGAAGAAAAACAGGGAATGGGAGGAGCTAGTGGTGAGAGAACTTAAAGAGGCCGAAAGGCGATACATACAGAATCCTACGGTAGAGAAATATAGAGCTTTGAAAGATGGCCAGCAGAAATATAGAAATCTGGAGATCAGTAAAGCAGAGAACAAATGTTTATTTAGTAAGCAGTGTGCTTATGTGGAGGGAGAGAGTGTAGGCAGAGCCCTAGCTTTTTTAATTAAAACAAACTCACCAGCAAACTCTATCCCAGCTATAAGAAAAGTGGAGGGTAATGTGACTACGAACTTATCAGAGATATTAGAGACCTTCAGGACTTATTATGAAGATCTTTATCAATCAGGTGAGAGGGTTGGCCGAGGGAAAATGGATGCATTTTTAGATAAAGTTGATTTACCAACCCTCTCGGATGAGGAAAAGAGCCTCCTAGATGCTCCGCTCACTCTGAAAGAGTTGCAAGATGCTGTCATGAAAATGGCCAATGAGAAATCTCCAGGCCCGGATGGAATTACTGTAGAGGTCTATAAACTATATGGAGGGATATTGCTTCCGGAACTGTTAGAGGTGGTCAAAAGAGTAGTAGAGACGGGGGGATTGCCCCAATCTATGAGGGAGGCTGATATTATCCTTATATATAAGGAGGGAAAAGATCCGCTGGAGGCAGCTGCATATAGACCTATATCTCTACTATGTGTAGACACTAAAATTATAGCAAAGGCCTTGGCGACTAGATTGACAAACATTTTGCAGAAATTGGTGCACCCAGACCAGTCGGGGTTTATCCCCAACCGCTCTACTAGTGTGAATATTAGAAGAGTATACCTGAACCTGCAGTCACAAACTGAGAATATGGGCTCAAGGGCAATTCTGAGTTTGGATGCCGCCAAGGCATTTGACTTGTCTTGAATGGGACTACCTCTGGCGGATTCTAGATAAGTTTGGATTTGGCCCATATTTTGTATTTCAGATGGATAAAAACTTTATATATGGCTCCTAGAACACGAGTCAAGGCCAATGGGCAGTGTTCGGAGGGATTCCAATTGAGAATTGGGACAAGACAGGGATGTCCCCTGTCCCCCCTCCTTTTCGCCTTAGCGATGGAGCCCCTCGCGGAGGCAATCCGAACCTCAAAATCAATACAGGGCTTTTGTAGACCTGTAGGGGAGGAGAAGGTTGCGTTATTCGCCGATGATATTCTTCTGTTTCTAGGAGATTCTCAGGATTCACTAACATCAACAATGAAGCTGGTAAAGGAATTCGGCCCTCTCTCAGGGTTAAAAATAAACTGGGAAAAATCGGCACTTCTGCCAGTGGACCCAATGGGATCCCCTCCACCAGGGGAAGTAGCACAGTTAAAATTGGTAGACAAAATAAAATACTTGGGCATAATTATATCAGGAGAACCCAACCATTATATACAAGACAATTTAACACCATTGATAGATAAATACATTTAAAAGTAAATGTGAAATATGGAGACACCTCCCTATATCAGTAGCTGGTAATTGTGCCTTGATTAAGATGGTCTGGATGCCACAGTTAATGTACGTATTACATAATTCCCCAATCTGGATATATAACAACTGGTTTGGAAAGTTAGACTTATATTTTAGGGCTCTAATATGGAACAAAAAAACACAGAGAATTAGCTTAAAAAAGCTGCAATTACAACCAGAGGAGGGGGGAGTGGCTTTACCATACCCTAGAAACTACTTTATAGCAGCCCAGCTCCAGCACCTCGTAGGAAGTGGTATAGAGGGAGGAATAGATGCAAATAGCTGGATAATGCTATCAAGATCCCCTCATAATAAACTAATAGAAGCATTGGAGGCCAAATCTTTCGGCCCAATGTTTCCTACTTTAAAATTGGTTATGAAACTGTGGGATACAAGTCAGGCGATACTAGGATATGGGACTATTTCAAAATATACCCCCTTATGGAATAATAATACGCTGACAGAGTTGAAAGCATTGGAAAAAATTAAAGAATGGGAACAGCACGGTATACATCGATTAAGTCGAATATATTCAAACACCACTTTAAAATCTTTTGAGGATCTGAGGGGAGAATATGATATTCCAAACCAGACCTTTTTTAGATTTCTACAAATTAGACATGCACTACAAGCCCAGTTTAAAGATGAACCTATAGAATGGAGCGAGCTGACTGTCCTACAAAGGATAATAGAGTCAACATCATATAAAAGAGTAATCTCCAGTCTATATAGAGAGCTATGTAATTATACAAGGGAGAAAGAGGAAGAACTCGTTATTAAAAGAAAATGGGAAGAAGATCTAAGAGAGATATCTGGGGAGCAGTGGAAGCGAATTGTAAAGACCTGTGCATTAGTATCGAAGTCCCCACCACAGAGAATGTCCCACTTATACTTATTATATAGGGCTTACTATACCCCGAAAAAACGATATCAGATGGGTAAGAGGCAGGACGATAGGTGCCCTAGATGTAGTGGAACGGGGAGTTTGATACATATGGTATGGAGGTGTCCCAAACTATTTAGATATTGGGAGGGAGTGATAGACACTATCAATAGGATATATGATCTCTCCCTAGCAAAACAAGCTCAAGTATGTATTTTGAGCATCATAGAGGAAAGAATGGACAGCTCAGAACTTTTTGAGGTGGTAGTGGGTAGTCTGTTCCAGGCTAGAAAAATGATTGCTCAGAAGTGGCAAAATAGGAGTCCGCCTACTATAAAGGACTGGATTAAGACAGTTAATGAAACTAAATGGAAGGAAAAAATAACTTACCTTAGAAGAGGAAAATTGGATATGTTTGAAAAAAAGTGGGGACACTGGACCAGGGAAATGGAGTAGGCAATTAATCAATGGAGGGGAAGGGAAAAAAAGAAAAAGAAAAAAGAAAAAAAAGGAAAGGAAAAAAACTAGAAAGAAAAAAGCTAAGAATAAAAGAAACAAAAGAAAATGGTCAATAAAACAACATTATGAGCTGCTAGGTGTGAAAGAGACATAAATCTGAATGTAAGATGGATGTATGGAAGATCGAAGTTGAGATAAAGATAAGAAGGAATGAATTTAATACTGTTGCACTACTAAGGTACGCATGCCAATAGACATGGGTTGACAGGGAACAAGGGTGGGGGGATGGGAAGGAGTATGGAAAACAGAGAAGGTATAATAAAGATTGCAGGGAAGATGAATTGGGTGGGGAAGGGGACAATCAAAATATATTTATATATACCACGATGATGAGACTAAGCAAGAGACTTATATGAAAAACAAACTGTAATAGATCTCTTGAAGTTGTCTGCTGAAGTGGAAAAAAAAAAAAAAAAAAAAAGGTTCGCTTGGTTGAGTTGCATGAATCCTGCCATAACCAGATTTTACAGCTCCCTGTTTTGAGAGTTCACTATCAACTCTATGAAAATGTTGTTTTTGTTTTTTATTACTCTATTATCTGATGTCTCTGTATTGGAAGTAAGCTGGTTTGTTTTAGTCAAATTTTACTGTGCACATTGTTTTCAAATCCTGCCACGGTGCTCAACCTATGCTGTATGCATGTTTATCTTGTTTGAAAATGAAGTTTTAAAGAGGAAAGAGCTCAATTACAATGACTGATGCCATTGTAATTGAGCCCTTTCCCCTTTTTAAAGCTTCTATATCATGTAAGAACTGGCATCTTTATATTTTAACTTTCATTACATTTACAGGGCCTGTCAAGAATGGCATGCCAGCAGACACGATGGCTCCCTCAGGCAGATTCTTGTTCATGACTCTTCACACGCTCACAGGAAATGTGCACGTGCTTGTTCTCATATGTGTGTGCATTTGTGCACCCATATGCACACCAATGTAAATAGGAATGCTCACGTACACCCCATGATAGATGTTGGCACCAAATGGACTATATAAACTAGGCCAATACTCAAGATCAGTGCTGTCTTGTCTAGAGCATTCCTGTGCTAACCTGCAACCTGTTACTCTGCATCTGTCTCCAGGTATTGACCCAGCTTGCCTTGACTACTCATGAACTATGCCTGTCCCTGACCTTGCTTCTGCCTGTGCCCATAACTGCTACTCTGCTAATTTGTTACTGGCCTGGCCTGTACCGTGACTTTGCTCCTGCTTCTGCATCTGTACCTGATCTGTCTGCCTGTGTATGACCCGGCTTGTCTGGCCCTGTCTATGTTCCGGCTTGTCTGGCCCTGTCTATGTTCCGGCTTGTCTGGCCCTGTCTATGTTCCGGCTTGTCTGGCCCTGTCTATGTTCCAGTCATTACTTGATTTCCAAGCTTCAAGCACCTGCCTGTTACCCACTGGTGCCTGTTCTCCATCTGCTTGCTGTCTGCTACCTGCCTGGGGTTCCCCTGCTTGTTGCCTCCAGTGCCAGCCTGTTCCTGCTTACCTGGCATCTCCACTTGCTGTTAATCATTGACAACCATCCGCTGCTTGACCAGGAGATCCTGTCCAACCCTATGGCAAGCAAGAACATCAGGCAATCATGCCACTCTGCACTTCTGTGCTACCGCCTACCTGTCTACTCTATCAGGAGCACCAAGTTAGAGGTGTAAGAGAGGCCTTCCTCAATGCAACAGGTTCTTCTACCAGGCACATGACAGGGCTATTAGAGACACTGTCACTTGACCATTAGGGCAAAGTGATAGTGTATGTTAAATGGCCCCTACATACCCCCTGGTACTCCATCGATCAAGCTCTAGCTCAGAAAGCACAAAATACTCATGCTTCAGGTATAGGGGAGCATATAACCACCTTTCATGTGACAGTGCTTAGCAGGCAGTTGCATTAAAGATAAATAACATTGGATAATATCTGCGCTCAAAATATAACATCAAACAATAACAGCAGCTGGCATAAAATATTGTTGCTTGCAATATACAAGTATAAAAAAGTTCATATGCAGTGCTAAAGGCAGTAAGTAGAGACAACGGTGAACGAAGGAGACAAGACCCTCACACCAACTTCAATGTATATAGTATACTGATACACCACCATGCTCACATCTAATCGTCTTACCAGAAACCCAGAAATACAGGCATGTAGGTATATGGCACATCAAATATCTCTGATTCACAGTGTCATCCACTCTCACAGTGTAATCAACATGGATACTCTCAAGGCAGGAATCCTCAGCAGCCTATTCTGCCTGATCATGAATGTGACATCAACTCCATTTAGTAACAATAGAAGGAATGCACCCCAATAATGAAATAAAGAGGCGCATAGTGAAGCCCATACGAGAATATCTTTAGATTTTTTTTAACAAAAGGTACTCACAGACTGATAAAAAGGAGCATGGGATAAATTTCAAAGGAACCGCGGTTTGTAGCATGCTGGCATCCTCACAGCATCACCTAGTTGCATTAAAGGACCACTGTCAAATGACAGACTACTATCACTGACCATAGGATGAAAGAAGTGACATGATCCCTCTCTCTAGGATCCAAGGGTAATATAGTGCAGGCAGCGAAGGAGAAAGGAGCAGCCAGGAATCTCTGGAAAGGTGAGTATCAGTGGGTCACTGGGTTTCTCAGTCACTTTCTCACTTTACTCTGATTAGGGAAAGTCATAGTGACTATTCAAATACATCTATTAGGTAGAAACCCTGTTTACTATTTTACAATACCACGGACTCATTTGCTTATAGTCTTTGATCCACACTATTACGTATGGTCAGGTTGTACAGGACAGTCTCTCCTCAGGGCATTCTTTCTCATCATCTCCAGGGCCAGCCCTGCATAGTAGTCCAGCAATCTCTTCAGGAGGTACAGAAAAAAAAAAACATGTAACTTAAACAGTGGGAGGGGGTACAGGGTATGGGATACTCTGAACGGTACATGCCTCCCAACATTTTGAGATGGGAATGAGGGACACCTATTAGAAAAAGTATGTAGGCATAGGACATGCCCCCTGCCATGCCCCCTTAAAGGAGCATTATACAAAAAGTGATTAGTTAAACCCGCAAGTGCTTTTTTTTACCCCTACTATTCCTTTATATTGGCTTTTGGAGTTTACAAATGCAGCAATTTAGAATTTGGATGAAAGGTTTAGCACTGGGAAACACTTATTGAAAGATAAAAAGTGCATTTTATATACAACTAAGGGATAAATGAGCATGAAGAGGGACAGAGGGACTTTGTTTTTCAAATCAGGCACAGTCCCTCCAAATCAGGGACAGTTGGGAACTATGACTGTATAATTCAGTAAGAGGACACTCTATCTTCTGTGCTACACTCCTCGGAGAGGAAACTTTAGGATACATTTCCCCACAAGAGACTAAGGGAAGGTCAGAGTTTGGGACCCCATAAAAGAACTACTTGGTTCAGGTATCCCAATAGTATTCAGCCACCAGGATCTTGTAGAATAGTCAGTATACACGAGGCCAGGGAGAAGCTATGCCCATTCAACTTCTTTCAGATGCCTTCTACTGAAGCTTTGCAGACTGGATCTGTCAGGTGAACTTGTCTCAGTAGTATTTCCTACAAGGAAGGGGGGTGTCCACCCCCCCCTCCAGACTGGTGGAATCTCTTCAAAACAAAGACTCTTCTATTCTGGGGTTCCCACTATTTTTTTAGCCTCTCCAGCCAACTACTGGGCCACCCTCCCCCTGGGATTGGCTGGAGCTCAATAAATATTCAGGCTGGAAACATTCAGAAAGCAGGAAGGAGTAATCAGATCTGCAGCCTGTGAACTCCAGAATGACCTAAAGCAATTGAAGGTCAATTCACTGATTATAGTGAGACCAAAAGAGGAAAAAAACCCTACATTTACCTAGGAGGGTGCTACAGAGAGATCCCAATTACCCTGGGATGGGAGCCTCAGAATGACTGAAAGGAAGTTGATACATTGAAAGGAGTTGTAAAGGCAGAAGGTTTTTTTTTTTATCTTAATGCATTCTATGCATTAAGATATAAAACCTGCTGTGTATAGCAGCCTCCCCAGCACCCCCCAATTACTTACCTGAGCCCCTTCTCTCTCCAGCGATGTCCATGAGTGTCTTAGCCATCCAGGGCACTCCTCCTGATTGACTGACACACATAAGTGGTGCTATTGGCTCCCATGGCTGTCAATCAAAGTCAGTCAGCCAATCAGGGGAGAGAGGGGACAGGGCGGGGCTCCGTGTCTGAATGGATACACAGAGTTCTGACTCGGCTTGGGTGCCCCCTACAGCAAGCTGCTGGCTGAGGGGGCACTCAATGGAACGAGGGGCCAGGAGCTGCAAGGAGGGACCCAAGAAGAGGAGGAAATGTGCTGGCAAAATTTGAAAGTGCAAGACAAACATGTGAGCCCTATGAAACAACCTGAATTTCTATGTGAAAACTCCTAATATGAAGTCTAATTTTCAAGACGTAAACACAAATAGTCTCATGTAAAGGGTCAATTTCATTTTAATTTTCAAAAGTGTTTAGGGTTATGTTTTATATGTCTCTCAGCCCATGTCCATCATGTTGCATTTTTTTTACACTACTCCCTATCTGTTAAAACCCTAATAAGCAAAACAGGAAGGGAGAATTGGAGCTCAGAATAGCAGTAAAAACTGGACATGAGTTCTAATCCCTTAACAGTTTCTCCAAAGCTAGAAAAAAAAATTTGGCTTGATTCTACTTTAATGATCTCAGAACCTTGAGGATTGCACAGCCCCACTAAAGCTGCCCGACATGATTATTGCAGCTTTAATCAAGATCTGGATCCCAATCTCTTGTGTCTGTAGCAAAATTGAATTATCAATCAAATGATTGCCCTTTTTTAACCACTTCAGCTCTGGAAGGATTTACCCCCTTAATGACGAGGCCATTTTTTGCGATACGGCACTGCGTTGGTTTAACTAACAATTGAGCGGTTATGCGAAGTTGTACCCAAACAAAAGTGAGACCTTTTTTACCACAAACAGAGATTTCTTTTGGTGGTATTTGGTCACCTCTGCGGTTTTTATTTTTTGCGCTATAAACAAAAAAAGAGCTACAATTTTGAAAAAAATATATATGTTTTACTTTTTTCTATAATAAATATCCAAATAAAAAAATAAAAAAAATAATTTCTTCATCGGTTTAGGCCAATATGTATTCTGCTACATATTTTTGGTAAAAAAAATGCAAAAAGGAAATATTTATTAGTTTGCGCAAAAGTTATTGTGTCTACAAACTACGGATAGATTTATGGACTTTTATTTATTTATTTTTTTGTAACTAGTAATGGCAGCGATCTGCAATTTTTAGTGGGACTACGACATTGTGGCGGACAAATCTGACCCCAAATTACACTTTTTGGGGACCAGTGATATTATTACATTGATCAGTGCTATAAAAATGCACTGATTAATGTATAAATGACACTGGCAGGGAAAGGGTTAACACTAGGGGCGATCAAGGGGTTAACTGTGTTCCCTGGGTGTGTCCTAACTGTAAAGGGGATGGGCTACCTGCGACATGACAGAAATCACTATTCCCGATGACTGGGAACAGCAGATCTCTGACATGTCCCCTGTGAGAACGGGGATCCACCTTGTTTACATAGGCAGATCCCCGTTCTGCCTCTGTACACCATGATCGTGGGGACATCGAGCGTGTGCCCACAGTAACTCATGCACAGACCGCCATATAGGTTCGGTGGTTTGCACAAGAGAGCCGACCTGCCGCCATACATATACAGTGGCTGGTCGGCAAGTGGTTAAAGAAAACAGACAACACTTAGGCCTCATGTACGCTACAGCTGCTAAACTGATCAGTTGATCAATGAGCAGTTAAGCATTTTTTCGTCTCTATGTTATCTTATATGTACATGTCTTTTATAGTAGCTTAGAGGCAGTTGAGGTTACAGGCATTTTTTTAAAGCCGAAAAAATCACTGTAGTTTACAGGCAATTCAAACGCCAAATGCTTGTGGTTGCTTGCAACCTTGTGTAAACGCGGTAAACTGTGTTTATGCGCATTTGCATTTATAAGTGGTTTTAAAGGAGAAAACATTTCTGATAATTTTTGAACATATAAAATGTTGAAAAAACACACATTTCACCACACGCTGTTGCCTGCATCAGTGGATGAGTCCAGTAGCAACAAACTCTGGTTCTCTCACGCAATTTTCTATGTCTTCGGAGCTTCAGGAGCATTTCCTTACATGATGGGATCCATAGTGAAAACACCAAAAATAAGACAGCTATATAGAAGCACACTGCTCTCGCTGCTGCTGTTCTGTCTTCACTCACAGAACGACTGAAATAGTTAATAATATACTTGTTTTTCATGCATTTTGGGCATTTTGGAGGGTCTCCTGAGGTTATCTTTACTGACTTCAGCACCGGAAGGATTTACCCCCATAATGACCAGAGCACTTTTTGCGATTCGGCACTGCGTCACTTTAACCACTTCAGCCCCGGAAGGATTTCCAGCTTTAGGACCGGATCCCTTTTTGTGATTCGGCACTGCGTCGCTTTAACTGAAAATTGCGCGGTCGTGCGACGTTGTACCCAAACGAAATTTGCGTCCTTTTTTCCCCACAAACAGAGCTTTCTTTTGGTGGTATTTGATCACCTCTGCGTCATTTCTGATCGCCGCTATAAACAAAAGAAGAGCGAAAAGTTTGCAAAAAAACCCAAATTTCTTACCTTTTGCTAAAATACAAATCCAAAAAAAAAATATAAAAAAACATTTTTTTTCATCGGTTTTGGCCAATTTATATTCTTCCTCATATTTGTGATAAAAAAAATCGCAATCGGCGTTTATTGATTGGTTTGCGCAAAAGTGGTCGCGTTTACGGATGATGAGAATTCATTTCTGGGGGTTTTATTTTTTTTATTTTTTACTAGTAATGGCGGCGATCTGCGATTTTTAGTGGTACTGTGATATTTCAGTGAACATGTCGGACCATTTTGACACTTTTTTGGGACCATTGGCATTTATACAGCGATCAGTGCTATAAAAATGTACTGATTACTGTGTAAATGCCATTGGCAGTGAAGGGGTTAACCTGCAGGGGGCGCTCTAAGGGTTAACTGTGTTCCCTGGGCGTGTTCTAACTGTGGGGGGACTGCCCTAGCTGGGGAAGGGAAGTGGTCACAGCCTCCATGTAGAGGAAGGCTGTGATCACAGCCCTTCCCCCCTCACAGAACGGAGGTCCGTGTTTACTTACACGGACCTCCGTTCTTTCACTCCGGGGGGGGAATCGCGGGTGGCCGGCTGAGATCGACTCCGCCGCACCCGCTCCCTGGCCCTCCCCGGACACTAGTGAGCGCGCGCGTGCCGCCGGAGGTGCGCCCGCGCGCTCACTAGGCTCGATCCCACAGCCGCCGTCCTATGACGGCGATTTGCGCAATAGAGCCACTCTGTCACCGTCAATTGCCAACCAGCGGTCGGCAAGCGGTTAACTGACAATTGCACGGTCGTGCGACGTTGTACCCAAACAAAATTGACGTCCTTTTTTCCCACAAATAGAGCTTTCTTTTGGTGGTATTTGATCACCTCTGTGTCATTTCTGATCATCGCTATAAACCAAAAAAGCCACAGTTTTGCAAAAAAAAAAACAATATTTCTTACTTTTTGCTAAAATACATATAAAAAAATATATATAAAAAAAACAAATTTGTTCATCGGTTTTGGCCGATATATATTCTTCCTCATATTTTTTATAAAATCGCAATTGGCGTATATTGATTGGTTTGTGCAAAAGTTGCCACATTTACAAACAGTGAGAATTAATTTATGTTTTTTTTTTTTTGTATTATTTACTAGTAATGGCGGCGATCTGCAATTTTTATCGGGACTGTGATATTGCGGTGGACGTGTCGGGCATTTTTGACACTTTTTTGGGACCAATGACATTAATACAGCGATCAGAAATTTAAATAGCCACTGATTACTGTATAAATGTCACTGGCAGGGAAGGGGTTAACCTGCAGGGGGCAATCTAGGGGTTAACTGTGTTGCCTGGTTGTGTTCTAACTGTATGGGGGTTGGGCTGCCAGGGACATGACAGATCTAACTGATCCCAAGTACAGGGATCAGTAGATCTGTCATGTCCCCCCTCACAGAATGGGAAACCGGTGTATTTACATTGGCAGTTCCCCATTCTGGCTCTGTCACAGTCGATCGCAGGTCGCCGGCGGACATTGAGTTTGCCCGACCCGCGGCCCCGCTCAGGGAGCTTGTGGCAGGCACAAGAGCGTGCCCCCATAGCTGCGCGTGCGTGAATCGCTGTTTATAGACGGCGATCTACGCAGCACTGCCACTTTGCAGCAGTAAATCTACTCGAGCCGGTTGGGAACCGGTTAAAAAATTATTCTAACCTCAAATGCTCATAACTGCTGCTAAACTCGCATAAACTTGTTATGTAAAAGCTGTAAAAAAAGATGTTTTTCACTGTCGGTTTCCAGCTGTCAGTTTCCAACTTTCAGAAGAGTTTTACAACTGCCCTGTACACATGAGCCCTTAGACACATGTCACACTAGCAACCCCTTCGCTGGCAAAAACTCTGCAGCATCAGGATCGCTAAAACGCAGCGGCGGCTGGTGTGGGAGGGGCGCTGGGGCACCGCCTCCCCGCCGGCAAAAGAGGAAAAAAAAAAAAGTAAACCCCACCCCCCTGCAAGTGGCGCCGGTACATTGACTTTCTCCTTTTTTTTTCGGCTCCTTGGCTGTCACATGACAGCCAAGTAGTGAGCCTATTGGTTGGCCATTAAAAGCTATGAGTGTGCGCTGAGCAGGCGCACACTCATAGCTTGATTGGCTGCCCTCATGCCCAGAGCCTCCGCTCAGGGGGCGGGTCACTGTGGCAGCGGAGGTGACTTCCACTCCCACAGAGACCATGACTGCCCGGGACCGACGAGGGGGGGACAGCCGCTCTCCGTGTGCCGAACTTTGCAGACTCCAGCGCGCTCTCGCATGCCGAATCTCTGCAATAATCCTGCCTGCTGGATGGGGTAAGTGTGGGGGGGGGCGGGGGACGACTCTGCAATGTACCCCACCTGTGTCACTGGCTGCAAACTGCCCCTCCTGTGTCACTGCCTTCAAACTACCCCACCTGTGTCACTGGCTGCAAACTGCCCCTACCTGTGTCACTGGCTGCAAACTGCCCCACCTGTGTCACTGGCTGCAACCTGCCCCTCCTGTGTCACTGGCTGCAAACTGCCCCCCCCCCTGTGTCACTGGCTGCAAACTGCCCCTCCTGTGTCACTGGCTGCAAACTGCCCCACCTGTGTCACTGACTGCAAACTGCCCCCACCTATGTCACTGGCTACATAACTGCCCCTCCTGTGTCACTGGCTGCAAACTGCCCCTCCTGTGTCACTGCCTGCAAACTGCCCCTCCTGTGTCACTGGCTGCAAACTGCCCCCACCTGTGTCACTGACTGCAAACTGCTCCACCTGTGTCACTGGCTGCAAACTGCCCCTCCTGTGTCACTGGCTGCAAACTGCCCCTCCTGTGTCACTGGTTACATAACTGCCCCTCCTGTGTCACTGGCTGCAAACTGCCCATCCTGTGTCACTGGCTGCAAACTGCCCCC
>BLSH010320913.1:9084-20774 GCA_018402905.1 Glandirana rugosa | reverse complement strand
GACAGGGTTGTCCCCTGTCCCCCCTTCTCTTTGCGCTGGCAATGGAGCCTTTGGCAGAAGCAATTCGGACCTCGGAAAATATACAGGGTTTTCAAAGATCTGTCGGAGAGGAAAAAGTGGCATTATTCGCTGATGATGTCCTTTTGTTTCTCGGGAATACGCAGAAATCATTAATAGCAGCCATAGATCTGGTAAAAGAGTTTGGCTTGTTATCAGGCCTGAAAATAAACTGGGACAAGTCGGCACTGATGCCACTGGATTCTAGGAGTTATTGTCTACCAGGAGAAGCGGGGCAACTAAAGACAGTAGATAAAATAAAATATTTGGGAATAGAAGTAACAAAGGACCCTGGAGATTATTTGCGAGATAATCTAACCCCTCTCTTAAAAAAATTTAAACTTAAATGTGAAACGTGGAGACATCTCCTGCTTTCAGTAGCGGGCAGATGTGCTCTGATAAAAATGGTTTGGATGCCACAGCTAATGTATGTATTACATAATTCACCTGTTTGGATCTATAATATCTGGTTTAAAAAACTAGATGGTTACTTCAGAGACTTAATATGGAATAAAAAGTCCCCAAGAGTTAGCTTAAAGAGATTGCAATTAAACCCCGAGGAAGGGGGAGTTGCCCTGCCACACCCTAGAAATTACTATATAGCGGCTCAGCTACAGCATCTGGTGGGGAGTAAAATAGAGGGAACAATGGAAATTAACAACCGCATAATGCTGTCTTGCTCAAACCATAGTAATTTACTAGAAACACTGGAGGCAAACTCATTGTCGCCCAAAACCCCCACAATGAAATTAGTTGCGAGGGTATGGGAGGTGAGTAAGACCCTGTTGGGGTACGAAAAGCCCTCTAAGTTCACTCCCTTGTGGAACAATAATAAATGGCCAGAACTTAAAAAACTGGAAAAAATTAAGGAATGGGAAAGAAGGGGAATAGTATGGGTTAGCCAATTATACTCAAATAACACATTAAAATCTTTCGAGGGACTGAGGGAGGAGTTTGGTATTCCGAAATGGTCTTTTTTTAGATTTCTACAAATCAGACATGCATTACAAACGCAATTTAAAGATGTGCAGTTAGAATGGAGTGAATTCCCTATCCTCCAAGGAGTAATGGAGTCAACAGAACGTAAAGGAGTAATCTCCAAGGTATATAGGGAATTGTATGTGCATATAAAGAAAAACGGGGTTGAGGCATCTATCAAAAAGAAATGGGAAGAAGATGTAGGAGAAATTTCTGAGGAACTATGGAACCAGTATTTAAAGACTGGTCCCTTGGTTTCAATGTCCCCGGCACAAAGAATGTCCCACCTATACTGGTTATATAGGGTTTACTACACCCCGGAAAAGCTGTATAGATATGGGAAAAGACAGGATGACAGATGCCCAAGATGTAGTGGAAGGGGCTCTCTGGTGCACATGATCTGGCGCTGTCCTAAACTCTTCAGATATTGGGAGGGGGTAATAGAAAAGATCAACAAAGTCTGTGGTCTCTCCTTAACTAAAGGAGTACAATTATGTGCATTAGGCATCTTAGATGAGAGAGTGAGACGTTTGAAACACTTTGAACTAGTGGTTGGCTGCCTATTTCAAGCCAGGAAGGTGATTGCGCAAAAGTGGCAAGAGAGAACCCCACCTAGGGTAGAGGACTGGATCAAAACACTTAGGGAAACGAAATGGAAGGAAAGAGCAACTTACATTAAAAGAGGAAAACTTAGAATGTTTGAAGAAAAATGGAGACCCTGGAACGGGGAAATAGAGGGGTGACTTAAGGAGAGGGAAGAGGTGAAGAAAGGTAGAAGAGGTGAAAGTAAAATGAAGTGAATAGATCAGGTCTAGTGAAGAAGACCCTATAGGGAGAAATATAAGCTTAGCTGGATGGGATGCGTGGAGTGGATGAAGTGAATGAAGTGGGATTAAAATAAAAATAAACAAATAATAAACAATATTAATAAAACTACGATATGGTAAATTATCTAAGGAGGGAGGGTGAAGGGATGGGACGGGGACTAAATGTAGCAAAGGAAAACAAACCACAATGATGAGACTAATTGAGAGATCTATACGAATGTCTATATGAAATGGAACTCTTAAAATGGTCTACTGAAGTGGAAAAAAAATAAAAAAAAATAAAAACAAAAACAAATGAAGAAACAATTCCAGTAGTATCTAAATGGATCCCACTTGTGCAATGTTACAGTCTAATATACATAGATGCAGAGATATCCACAAGTGCAGATGAAATGTAACAAACACCCAGTGCGCTGGTAAGCAGTGCGTATCCACCACCTAATAAATGGAGGCTTACCAGAACCTGCTGTGTTAAGAGCAATAGTTCATCCCCAGCCTGGGGTGTAGGATAAATGAGCCCATCTTCTCACAAAGGTGCTGTATAATCCTCCACTTTATTCCTTGTGTATCATCATGGGTGAGATCTTGGAGATCACTTCCACTTCAATAGAAACGCTCCCTGGTGTTCAGACAGCACGAAGTCTCCTACCTTGCCAGGGGCTTGTCAGATCACTCCCCTGTAAAATTTCAGCTTCGGTTCCCCACAGTTAAACAGCCAATACACTGGAAATTTAATCCTTTTTGGTTAACACTTTTTACTAATAACGCCCAGATCCAGTTGCAAATTAAAAACTTTTTAGTTGATAATAAACACTCAGCCAACTCTGGTGTTGTGTGGGATACATTAAAAGCATTTATTAGGGGATTGTGTATCAGAGAAATAGCCCTAATTAAAACCAACAGAAGACAATGGGCCAAAGATGCCAGTGAAGCAGTAGATAAAGCCAAGGAAGAGTTTTTAAAGCGCAGTTCCACCCACTCAACACTAAATAGATGTAAGCTTTTGTTTCCTTACTTTCAAACCACCTAGTAATTAAATTTTTTACTCATAATTTAGTTTCTCTCACTGCTGGACTTTTCCATTTTAGGTGAGGGCATCTGAAGCCCATCCTGGGTCTCCTGGCATCTCTTCCTGAAAGAAGTGCATGGTGGGTAACCATCATGCACTCCTCAATCTCAGTCCGCCTTAAATCGCGTCATTTCCTGTTTGGAAATACAATTTTACAGTACAGGGAAGCCCACTGACTCCTGGGAAATGATGAGTCACATCGGCCAGGAGAAGGAAGTGAGGAGAAGAGCCTAGGACCTAAAAGGGGCAGAATACAGAGACCACCTTGCAACAAGCGACTTCGGGTGAGTATACATTTTTTTTTCCTTCAAAGGTAAGTCTGTATAGGCAAAGGACTTGTATGATGTAAAAAAAATTTCTGGCGGAACTCCACTTTAAGTACCCCCACGTAGGAGAGAGGAAAAATGGCTAGATGCACAAAATGTTTACCGCATTGTTCAACATCAGCAGGCAGAAAACAAACTCTACTTTACCTCGCAAACGTATTTTGAGGAGGGGGAGAAAACAGGACACATGTTAGCCACGATAGCCAGATCTCAACAACCAAGGGTTGTTCATAGATTGCAAATCTCCCCAAACCAGGTCGCTACAGACACTACCTCCATTATGCAGGGCTTCAGTACCTTCTCTAAAGACCTCTACTCCTCTAAAGTAGCATATCAAGCGAGAGATTATCTGCTTTCTTAAATGGGATTCAGTTCCCACAGCTTGGGAGTGCAGATAGAGTGCTTTTGAATAGACCAATTACGCTAGAAGAGCTGCAAACAGCACTAGTTTCTTTCCCTAACTCCACGGCTCCAGGGAACGATGGCATACCAATAGAGCTCTATAAAAACTTTGGGGATATCCTATTGCCAGAACCAGAAGCAGTGCTCTGCTCCCCAAGCCCACCCTTATTTGAAGCCTATTAGAGCCTCTGGAGCTAATCAAATGTTTCAAAAACAAACACACCCTCACCATTGGAATCCATGGGTCTGGCACCCTGACAGGCTGGGTCAGGAACCCTATATCTCTGGAACCATAGGTGCCAGGAGCCCCAAATTTTGACCAGTGGTGAGGTAGGACTTCGGCTGCCTAACACCCCCCCCCTAAATTCGCCAGGTCGCCGAGCTGCAACCCTCGATTGTTTTGTTTTTTTAATGTTCATGGCAGGCAAGGCTCTGCCTCACCTGGCTCCCCTGACTGCATGTCCCTGGTAGATGTGGTGGCTGCATGGTTTTTCTATTCTTTTTAGTCCCCACTTTTTTCACCTGGTGATCCAGCCTATAGCACACCCCTGTACTAGAGTACCCTACTCTGAATGAAGGAGCTCAGGGGGCACCTGTGGGCAGCAGCATTGTCAGCCTGGGGAAGGAGTGTGTTAGATGTACTAACAGATTTAAATACACAAATAAATTGAAGCCAAACTCCAGCTAATACTTTATAGGTTGTTACAGCAAACAGTTTTTTTACGTTTGGGATAAAGGTGAAAGGTGTTACATAAAGAAATAAAAGCAAATCATTGCAAGCACCCCTGCCAGTGGTAAATGGTTTGTTTCATCACGTAGTCTTATTGCAGATACAATATGCAAGAGAGCCTGTAATTTTGAAACACAGACTTACTAGCTGGACCACCAGGTGAAAATAAAGGAAAGAAAGCGTAAAAAAGAAAACAAATGCAGATACCACATCTAAGAATTGTTAAGCGGCAATATAACAAATGTATGTTTCTTGTTTAATACTGCTTTAAAAATTAGGAACAATGGTCCGGCTATGACATGGCTAAGTTCCTTGAGAACTCTCAGGTGTAAGCTATCAGGTTCTGGTGATTTATTCACACTTTATAAAATCATATCAAACCGCTCCTCAGCCAGTACGGCATATGTGCAGAAGTGTGTCTGGGCTGCTGCAATCACAGTACAAGCTGTGGAATGGTTTATTAACAACAACCTGCTCCACAGCTCATACGGTGCATGGACAAGATCTTCGCTGGGCTGGATAGGGTAAGAAAGAAGCGGTCTGCTTGCTTGCTTGCTGGGTGCAATGCATAGAAGACAGAGTCCAAAAAAGGGATTTTATTAAGAGCTTACCGTAAAATCCTTTTCTCTGAGTTCACTAACAGACGCAGCCCTTCATTGACAAGTGGGGTTTATGCACATCCTACCAGGAGTAGACTAGGCAAATAGAAAAAAGCAAGCTGACCCCTCCCAGGGGGCCGTCCTCACTCCAGCATATAACCCCCCTGCTCTGTATAGCATATCAGTTTGTAACAAGCCGTACAAACGCAACACAAAGGGGTGGGTGCTGCGTCTGTCAGTGAACTCAGAGATAAGGATTTTACGCTAAGTTCTTAATCCCTTTTTCTCTTACGTTCACTGACAGAGGCAGCCCTTCATTGACAAGTGGGGATGTCCCAAAGCAGTGTCATTCAAGAGGGGTAGGTAAACAACAACTACTGTACCCAACAGAATCCTCTCAGGAGGCGCCAGCCGCGCCTATACCGCCGCCTGTAGAACTTTACGGCCAAAAGCAGCATCCACAGATGCTGACACATCAACTCTGTAAAACTTAGCAAAAGTGTGCACTGAGGCCCAAGTAGCCGCCTTGCACACCTGGGACACCGAAGCTTGGTGTCTGAAAGCACAGGAAGTACTAACTGCCCTGGTGGAATGAGCCGTGACTGGAAAAGTAAGGAAAAGTAAGCCCCGAACAGTATACGCATGTGTCACGGTCTGTCTGATCCAACGGGAAACAGTAGCCGAAGAGGCCGCCAACCCTTTGCGCGGTCCTTCTGTCAGCACAAACAACCATCAGACTTCCGAAAGAAAGCTGTAGCCGCCAACTCAAATTCCTTGGGATACGACGGGTGCGGACATAATGAAGGGAGAACAATATCCTCTAATGTGGAAAGAGGAGGCCACCTTCAGTAGAAACAAAGGGGAAGGTCGCAAGACCGCCTTGTCCTTATGAAGGACTAAGGAGACTTACAGGACAACGCTGCCAACTCAGACACCCGCCTAGCGGATGTAATGGCCACCAAGAAAGCCACTTTTTGCGACAGCAATTTTAGGGGAATATCCCTGATTTTCTCATATGTCGGTTTCTGCAGTACAGAAAGCACCATATTCAAATCCCACGGCGCCACAGGTGACTGTATATGAGGAGCCACATGGTGTACACCCTGTACAAATGTACGTATCAATGAATGTGATGCCAAAGGCCGCTGAAAGAGAATCGCCAGAGCCGAAATCTGACCCTTGAGAGTACTCAATGCCAACTTGTTATCCAGGCCCTGCTGCAAAAAAGCCAGCACCCGCGACACAAGGTAAGAGCGGGGATTCTAACCCCCCCCCCCGCCTCGCACCAGGCAATATAGGCCTTCCAGGTGCGATGATTAATCTTGCGCGATGTACACTTGCGCTCCTTAAGCATGGTAGGGATCATGGAGTCAGAGACACCCCTATCCCTCGGCACCTGGGACTCAGTAGCCAAGCCGTTAAAGCCAGCGAGGGTAAAGCAGGGTGCAGGATGGGTCCCTGTGACAGCAGATCTTCTCGCAGCGGCAGACGGCAGGGAACATCTGTCACCATCCGTAACACGTCGGCGTACCAAGGGCGGCAAGGCCAATCCGGAGCTACCAGGATTGTCGGGATTCCCTCCGCTTCTACCCTGCGCAGTAGCCGTGGTAGAAGCTTGATGGGAGGGAAGGCGTACAGGAGCCGATACCGACCCCAAGGCGCTACCAACGCGTCCGTGGCGGCCGCCAACGGGTCCCTTGTTCTGCACACGAACGTCTGCACCTTGTGATTGAACCTGGATGCCATGAGGTCCATGTCTGGCATGCCCCACTTGTGGCAAATCTGGCGGAACACCCCTAGATGTAGGGACCATTCCCCCTGATCCAGCGTCTGGCGACTGAGAAAGTACGCCTGCCAATTTTCTACGCCCGGAATGTAAATGGCGGAGATTGCCGGTACGTGGAGTTCTGCCCAGCGCAGAATGAGGGCCGCTTCTGCAGCCGAGCTCCTCGTTCCGCCCTGATGGTTCACGTATGCCACAGCCGTAGCGTTGTCCGACTGAACCCGAACTGGGAGGCTGCTCAGCCTTACCGTCCAGTGGGAGAGGCAGAGCCTGATTGCCCTCAGCTCCAGCACATTTATCAGAAGGCGGGATTCCTGTGCCCACCAACGGCCCTGAGCAGACAGCTGCCCCAGGACCCCCCCCCAGCCCGATAGGCTGGCATGCGTCGTGACTATCGACCAGTGCAGTGGAAGAAACGACTTCCCCAACGTTAGAGCAGGGGCCCGAAGCCACCAGGTCAACGATCCTCTGGTCTGATGATCCAATCTGATCAGCCGATCCAGAGACAGCGGAGACTTGTCCCACCTTGACAGAATCGCTCGCTGTAGGAGCTGAGTTTGACTCTGGGCGTAAGGTATCGCCTCGAAGGCTAAATCCATGAGCCCCAACACCTGCATACAGAACCGTAAGGAGGACCACTGGCGTGACAGCAGGGTTCGCACCACTGCTTGCAGTGTTAGTAACTTGGCCGGAGGTAAGAACACCTTCGCCTGCCCCGTGTCCAGAATTAGACCCAGATATTCCAGTCGACAGGACGGGGTCACCGTCGACTTCTGCAGGTTGATCAGCCAGCCGAAGTCTTTCAACTAGGCCATGATGATAGCCACGTTCTCCTCCAGGGCCGAAGCAGACTCCGCTCACAAGTCGTCAAGGTATGCTACTACCGCAATGCCTCTCTGCCTCAATAGCGCCAGCACCGGAGCCACCAGCTTGGTGAACACCTGAGGAGCCGAGGCCATACCAAAGGGAAGTGCCACAAATTGATAATGTAGATCCCCCACCGCAAAGGGCAGAAAGCGCTGGTGCCGAGGACAAATGTGAAGATACGCGTCCCTGATATCCAGAGACGCCATGAAGTCCCCTTGGTGCGGGGCGGCCACGACCGAACGGATAGATTCCATCCCGAACTTTCGCGCCTTCACAAAGTAGTTTAGCACTTTCAGGTCCAGAACTGGCCTGACCCCACCCTTCTTGGGCACCACAAAGAGGTTTGAATAGAAGCCGCGAACCTTTCAAACAGAGGTACCGGCACAATCACCCCTTGTTTGGAGAGCGTCTGAACAGCCCCTAGGAGAGCCTCTTGACGCCCCTGAGGGAGTCTCAAGTTCGATGGGAAGAACCTGTCTGGGAGTAGAGTGCTGAACTCTATCCTGTATCTGGAGGATATCTCGAGAATCGGGTGAGGGCAACCCATCATGCGGAGGAGGACTTATCCTCCACCTTTTCACTCTTGCGCTGCCAGGGCCGTTTACCGGATCCAGAGGCAGACTTGCCGGGCCTCGAGCCCTTGCCCGCTGCACCGGGCGCACGAAAAAAACCTCTTCTGACCCGAAGAAGCAGGACCCTGCTTACGGCATAACTCCCGCCGCCTGGGCTCCAGGAGAAAAGTACTCTTCCCTTCGATGAAATCTTTAATGATTTTATCCAATCGTGCCCCAAAGAGCCGACCACCCTGAAAGGAGAGATACGTGAGGCCCTTCTTGGACGCGTGTTCACCCGACCAAGAGCGTAACCACAGCACCCGTCTGATAACGATTGCGAAAACAGACATCTTAGACAGCGTGGGAAGCAGGTCCAAAGCTGCGTCACACAGGTACCGAAGACCCTGTATCAGATGGTCTGCTCACCGTGACACCTCAAGCGAGCTCCCACAGCTCAACTCATTGTGCAACTCAGTCGCACACTCGGTAAGGTGTTGCGCCACCATGGCCGACACCAGGGCCGGTCTCATGGCCGACCCCGCCAACAAGAACAGTGCCTTGGATACCGCCTCCGTCCACCTATCGGCCGGATCCTTAAAAGAGGGAGACCCCTCCATGGGGATGGTCATTGCCTTATTCAGACGAGCCACCGGAGGGTCCACTGCAGGGGATGCCCACTTCTTCACAAAACTATCCTTAAAGGGATAGCGTACCGCAAAACATTTGGGCAAAACAAAGGAATTCTGTGGACACTGCCATTCCTTATAGACCAGCTGGTCAAAGAATTGATCATAGGGATAAGCCCTAGGGGACCTATGTGGCTTAAAAGACCCACAAACACATGCAGATTCCTGCAACTCCCCGGCTTAGTCCAGTCGCAGGGACGCACGTATATTGCGATCAGGGTGGCCACCAGCGCCCGCTCGCGTGCTACTGAGGCCCCTTGGTCTTCCTCGCCATCCCAGGGGCTCCAGTTCACCATCAGAGCTCCACGGGGGTCCCCGTGACCACGGAGGCCCCTTCCGGTTCAGAATCCTCCCCCGATGAAGGAGGGGGGGTGGACGCTTTTTAGACACCCCCTTAGCACGGTAAATAAAAATCAGTATTGCGCTAAAGTGTCCAGTGCAGCAGCAACAAATCGTGTGATAAGAACACAAATTAATCAAAAATAGTAAAAAAAGTTGCGCTTACCCCCTTAGCACAACACGGCACCTCCCGGGGAAAAATTCCCCCAATACGGATCTTAGTTGATCCAGGGGAACCACAGGCCCCAGCGCAGGTTGCACTTCAACCGACTCCTCCTTGGAAGGACACGCAGGTTCAGCCGCCATTGCGCCACCGGACACTGACAGGCCAAAAGGCCCTGACACCCCCACAATGCAGCCCCACCACTGCCCCACAGATCAACCGGGGGACACGTAGCAGGATTGCACCCACCGCTACCAGCACCCCAGGGAGAGCCCAGCTATACTTGCTGTTAGTGATTGCCCTTTAAGTGCTGCGTCCCAGTAGGAGTGCCTGCCGCCAGTCAGGAGCCTGCGCCGCCTTGTGCCATCCACGCTGTCCCAGAGTGAAAGAAAGAGGAAGAAGCGGCGTCGGCCACACGTTTTCATCCACAGGCACATCAAACATGGCCGCCGAGCGGTCACAAGAGGCCAAAGCCTGTTACACAGGCAGCGACTACGGCAAAATGGCCGCTGATCCGTCACTAGAGGCCAAAATAACCCACAAAATGGCCATAGCTACGGCAAAATGGCGGCGATCCACCGCAAAATGGCGGCTTTTAGAGCGCGGGATGCGGTGCAGGGGGAGGGGGGTGTAGGAGGGGGCAACCCCAAGCAAAGACACCCACGATGATCTGTAGCCCCAGGAACCCTCCACCGGCCGGCCTAGTCCGCTACATAAACACCCAGCCCCCCCCCCTCCGCTCCCCGGGGGGGGGGAGGGTGTCACTCACCAATCCGACGGGCGTAGCGGGTAGCCACCCGGTTGCAGACCTTCCTCCCATCTGGCGGAGAGGGATGCTGCAGGCCAAGCGCCCCTGGACGTGAGCAGAGCCCAGTCACTGGGTGCAAGTGGGGGTCACCCACTGGCCTCCCGCACGGAACGGGTACGATGCGGCGAACCCCGCCGGGCTAAGGGTAGCTCGCATCGGTCGGCCGCGCTGGGGAAGGTTCAAGATTCAGGATATCCTCTATGCCCCAGCCGGCTACTTGATAGCAGTCTTCAATCAGAAAGCTTCCAAAGAAAAAACAATCTGTGGAACCGCAGGTCCCAGCAGGGAACCAGGTCTAACTCCTTGCACTAGGCAGAGTAAAACGGATATGCTATACAGAGCAGGGGGGCTATATGCTGGAATGAGGACGGCCCCCTGGGAGGGGTCAGCTTGCTTTTTTTCTATTTGCCTAGTCTACTCCTGGTAAGATGTGCATAAACCCCACTTGTCAATGAAGGGCTGCGTCTGTCAGTGAACTGAGTAAGAGAAACTATAAGTACGTTTATTGCTTGTCATTAAAAGATTGCATCGCTGTGGTCAGGGTAAAATTAACGGGGTCCCTTTAAGGAATCAAAATATAAATGGTCTCCCCCAGACAGGCCCGGACTGGCCATAGGGCAGACCAGGCATTTGCCCAGTGGGCCGGGGGCTGTTCCATGGCCTGTTGCTGTCCAGGATGCACAGGGGGTGGTAAGCGGCAACCATGGCCTGGACAGGGTTAACAACCGCGGGCCGCTGCTCACCTACCGCTATGTGGCCATGTCTGTGTCTCCAGAGACGGGTGCCCTAATCAGTACAGTTTGCTAGAGGGAGCGCAGGTAAAGTGCTGGCAGTGTGCTTCACAGTACACACTAGCCGGCGCCGCTAATCGTCCCTGTACTGTCTATACTGTAATGTGCCGAGTGCGCTCCTGCACCAGGTGTTCTGCCGATTAGTGTCCCCTGCCAAAAAGTGTCCGTGCATGCGCAGATCGCACAGGTAGAACAGCTGATTTCCCGATCAGCTGTTCTACCACTCGGGGCTATCAGTGTCCTCTGTCTGTGCATGCGGCAGAACAGCTGATCGGGAAATCAGTTGTTCTGCCTGTGCGATCTGCGCATGCGCGGGCGCTTTTCGGCAGTGGACTGTAATTGGCAGAACACCGGCACAAGCCTGGACAGATTGTCACTGCACCAGCCCCTTCCCTGTCAGCGCTTCACTCCCCCCATGAAGGCGCTGCTTCGTAGTCCCGTCCTGGCTGCGTGACGTCACTCACGGCCGGAGGTGGGATTGGAGCAGCGTAGAGAGCTGCTGCTGAACCTGCGACTGCATACTAGAGTTACCACCGAGGAGGAACCAACAAAGTGTGTATATCACACAAAAGAACTAAGCACTGCTAATGTTGCCAAATGCCATGCCATCTGCAGATTCATAAATTTAAGGTTTAAATCTGATTGGGGGAGGGGAGCTGGCTGAGGGGACATTAATTACCAATGCTACCTATTTTTAATTTCTGTAATATG
>BLSH010320886.1:126960-157328 GCA_018402905.1 Glandirana rugosa | reverse complement strand
AGGATTTCGACGGGTTAACAACAAAAATGGAAAATTACAAAGGTTTCTAATTTTGTTATGTTTTTTTCCTCTTTATCTCAGAGAAAAGGTGGCTAGATCGTCTTTTCTACCGCACTAAGGGGGTATTAGAGAGTATCTACCTACATATTGGTTCGTGTTTAATCCGAGAGAAAAAAAAAAAAACAAAGTATTGTAAAAATAACTCTTCTTTCTTTGTATGTCTTCTTATTTCTCTAAATCCTAGTATTCATCTCAACTCGCTTGAAGCCCTGTTTCAGACCCAGGCCCAGGCCTGCCTTGGGCTTGCTAGCGTGCCTGTTGCTTGGGGTAACTTTAGTCCATTTTTGTGCCTAAAAGTTCGGGTCCCCATTGATTTCAATGGGGTTCGTTGTCCGTGCGATCGTTCGGGTTCCGTCCGGACCCGGACCCAGACTTTGTCCCGAAGTTCGCTCAACTCTACTTATGATCCTAAATCTCTTTATTCTTCTGTATGTTTCTTTCTTCTCAATAAAAATGTTATGAAACAAAAAAAAAAAAAGAGAGCCTAATTTGTGCTTGGTTATACATCCATCTATGAGAGATTATGGGGGAATCACGCCATCTTTTCTGCTAGATCGGTGGAAAAGAGACTCTATTTCTCCTTTTTTTGTATTGTTTTAATCTTTGGAAACATTAAAAGGTAAAAACAACAATTGGGCAGCTTTAGGATTTACTTCCATCTTGAAGCTAACTTCACTTAGTCTTTTTGGGAGTTTATTTACTTATGTAATTCAATACATGTATCCTTTTATAGGTATCTTTATATCCTTTACTCCTATGGTTCCTATACGCTGCTGCTGTTGGGCTCAGGGCCTCAAAGTTACTTGATTCTTATTGTAATACACCTCCGATTCTGGAAACTTTGGGTAGGTTTTGTTGGTGTCATTCAGCCATTGAACAAAAGCGGGGGAAAAAGATTATTATGACAATGATATATGAATTGCTTTACAATAATGTATGTGCTTGTTTCAGAAATGTTTGTATTATATGTTTACTATGTCTCTCTTTATTCATAGTCAGCTCCAAATAAGTCTCCTGAGGAAACCCCAACTGTGGGTGAAACATGTTGAGCCTGGTTTAGCTGACTTTCTGTATATTTAATTTCCTTATGAGGATGTTGCAATATTTTTATGTAGAAACATTTTTAATGTTTGTATATCAATAAAACATGAGAATTTTTATTCAATGCATTTGATTTTATTGGCACCTTGATAGTCCTCTGAGCCACACAGGGTTCATTAAAAAAAACTTTGTTCTTTATTCTAGATCATAAAATTGTCTGTTGTACATTTCAATACCTTTTGGAGTTAAAGGGCAATATCAATTAGCATTATCCAATATTTTTCTAGACATGGACACATATTGGTTGTTGTCTATTAGGACATTACCTCCCTTATCCGACAATTTAATCGTAAGGGAGTGGTTGCTGGCTAGAATTTTGTAGGGCCTGTCTTACCTTTTTAGTTAGGTTGTCCTTTTCTATGTTGGAAGTGAGCAGTTTTTCTATGTCTCTAGTAACTAATTAAAAAAAAAAAGCAGCTACGTTTGAATTGGAGCTTGGAGGGGGGAAGAAATCAGACTTCTTTTTTAGATTGGGCATTGAGAGTATTTTTTTTATCCTCATACTTTTGTAAAAGTCGATCAATATCAATACAGTCAATCAAATTAGTGTTTTCATTTTCTTGTGATAAAGATATTCATTTTCTTTTTTGTTTAGTTGTTGTGATGAACCTTGTTCATTTTTGTTATATAGACTTTTTAATATTAGCTTCCTCACAAATAGCTGCAAATCTTTTATTAGATCGACTATGAGACTATGTGAAGATAAATTGATTATATTCATTTGTGAGTTGTTTTGGATATGGGCCCCAAATTGTCCTCCTTTGTAGTGTTGGGGATGGGGCGGTTTGGAAAAAGGTGAATAGAGGTGGCTTGTATGAGATGGATAGAACATGTTTCCCCTGCTTCATTGTGGTGAGTGCATGTGCTTGTGTCTATAGAAATATCATTAGTATAGGAAGTATAAGTAAGTTCTTTCACCACACCCTGTGTGTTACCTGACACCATAGACGGAATACACCCAAGTGAACGAGATGAAGATTTGGATTTTGGTTCGGTTCCAATAGTGTTTTTTTTTACTTTTTAATCCTGTGTTCCTTCTTCATTTCTTATTCTCTGTACACACAATACAACGGTCGTATGACCGCTTGTCGTACTACCAAAGTTTTCTGGTCTGCTCATACAACTTCTGTAGTACGACCGTCGTACGTCGGCTGTTCTAATCACGCGTACTAACGATCGATTTCACATACAACGGTCGTTCGTATGACCTGTTGTAAATGACCGTCGAACCGTGTGTACGAGGCTTTAGTCTTTTAAATTGATCATTGTTATTTTGTTTTGCAGAGGTCTGTGAGGAGGTGGAAGCAAAAGAAGAATTAACAGAAACATCAGACATATTATGTGCATGTTTTTTCTTTCTTTGAAAGGTCTAACTTGTTTGTTTTGTCCTGTGTTCCATTTATATGCCCTACCCTCTTTAAAGGAAGTTCTATCACTAGAGATTTTTTTTCTCTTTTTTGACTAAAATTCCTCTGTTGGAGTTATGCAATCTTTCATGTAGAGTTTTCCCTTTTTCTGCATATGCATTGTGTGTTTTTAGAGGTTGGAGTTGACCAGAAATCTGGTCCAAATCCAAGTCTAATTTGCCTATTTGTTTTTTATAGGCAGATATACAGTATCTCACAAAAGTGAGTACACCCCTCACATTATTTTTTTTTAACATTACGTTTTTATTGAAGGTTAAAGTGAAGTACATAATAAGGTTAGGTACATAAACAAGTATGCAGAGTATATGCGATACATAAACATAAGCAAGTAAGGTAGCATTATCTCATTGGCATTGTGAACTGGTGTAAATAACATTCTTCACTAGCTTTAACTAGGTTCAAATAACCTTATATTTATCAGTCCATATAGACCAATTTTTGTCAAAGGCCTTTCTGTGTAGTGTGTTTGTAGCTAGTGCACGTTCAGTTATTCAGTTACTTCAGTTATGCGGGGTGGTGTTTTAGACTTCCATGTTTTCAATGTCAGAGTACGAGCTGCTAGAAGTATGTGCGTGATCGGGCGTCTGAAGTTGGGTGGGTATGTTTCTATTCCAATGTGGAGTATGGCTAATTCTGGTTTGGGTGTCTTGATGTGTCCTGTAATTGTGGATATGTTTCTGAAAATCTGGTTCCAGAAGCTGGAAAGATGTGGGCACTTCCAGAGGGTGTGTAGTAGGTTTCCCGTCTGTCCGTACCCCCTCCAACATAATGAGGAGGTGTCCGGATAGATTTGGGCCATCCTGTATGGTGTTAAGTACCATCTGTTGGAGATTTTAAATGACATCTCCCAATGATTGTTGCAATGTGAAGCCTTGAGTGTTTCTCTGTAAGCTGACTTCCATTGTTCCAGTGTGAAGGTGGACCCAATATCATCTTCCCATTTAAGATTAGCTTTGGTTTTTGGAAATATGGTCTTATTTTGCAAATTGTTATAAAAATTAGTAATACCTTTGGTTTTGGGTTTTAGGTTTGAGAAGAAATATTCCCAAGCATATGTTGGAATTTCTAGCTGTGGTACCGGGCGATCTTTTAGGAAGTGTATTATGCTTGTATATGTGAGTTGTCACGCTTAACTGGTATTTCTCAGATATGTGTTGTATGTTGCCTGGCTTCCCTTCCTGTAGTATGTCATTGATGTGGCTTATACCGTGTTTTTTGAGGTGTCCTGTGGATATGTGTGGGACCATTACCTCTAGTGTTTTTAGTGGGAACTCATAGTCCACCCTCCTTTGGTTTGTTTTTTGTTTTAGCAGATGACGCCAAGCCAGTATGGATGCTTGTATGGTAGGTGGGAATTTGTGTATGTCCCACTTTTTCCATTTGTCGCTCATTAACAGTGTTGGGAGGTTCTCTGTGGGTTGCATAGCTTGTTCAATTGCTGTCCATACTGGTTTGTCAGTATCTGAGAGCCAGTGATAGATTTGTTCTAATCTTATTGCCCAGTAATAGTCCTTAACAACTATTGCCCCAGCACCTCCACATTTTTTGTGTACAATCATGGTGTTTTGTGTGCATCTGGCTTTCTTTCCGTTCCATACACATCGCTTTAGGAGTCTCGACAGGTTGTCAATATATCTGTTTTGAATAGGGAGAGGTAGTAATCTGAATACATACAGTATCTGGGGGAGAACCATCATTTTTATGGCGTTGATCCTACCTGCCCATGAGAAGTTGCGTTGGGAGATATTTGTGAGCATAGGTTCGATTTTGGTGATAAGTGAGGCACCCCTCACATTTTTGTAAATATTTTATTATATCTTTTCATGTGACAACACTGAAATTACACTTTGCTACAATGTAAAGTAGTGAGTGCACAGCTTGTATAACAGTGTAAATTTGATGTCCCCTCAAAATAACTCAACACATAGCCATTAATGTCTAAACAACTGGCAACAAAAGTGAGTACACCCCTAGGTGAAAATGTCCAAATTGGGCCCAATTAACCATTTTCCCTCCCTGTCATGTGACTCATTATTTTACAAGGTCTCAGCTGTGAATGGGGAGGTAGGAATGTTAAATTTGGTGTTATCGCTCACACTCTCTCATACTGGTCACTGGAAGTTCAACATGGCACCTCATGGAAAAAAACTCTCTGAGGATATGAAAAAAAGAATTGTTGCTCTACATAAAGATGGCCTAGGCTATAAGAAGATTGCCAAGACCCTGAAACTGAGCTGCAGCATGGTGGCCAAGGCCATACAGTGATTTAACAGGACAGGTTCCACTCAGAACAGGCCTTGCCATGTTCGAGCAAAGAAGATGAGTGCACACGCTCAGCGTCATATCCAGAGGTTGTCTTTGGCACACTGCATCAAATTGGTCTGCATGGCTGTCATCCCACAAGGAAGCCTCTTCTAAAGATGATGCATGAGAAAGCCCGCAAACAGTTCATTGAAGACAAGCAGACTAAGGACATGGATTACTGGAACCATGTCCTGTGGTCTGATGAGACCAAGATAAACTTATTTGGTTCAGATGGTGTCAAGCGTGTGTGATGGCAACCAGGTGAGGAGTACAAATACAAGTGTGTCCTGCCTGCAGTCAAGCATGGTGGGGGGAGTGTCATGATCTGGGGCTGCATGAGTGCTGCCGGCACTGGGGAGCTACAGTTCATTGAGGGAACCATGAATGCCAACATGTACTGTGACATACTGAAGCAGAGCATGATCCCCTCCCTTCAGACATTGGGCCACAGGGCAGTAGTCCAACATGATAACGACCCCAAGCACACCTCCAATATGACCACTGCCTTGTTAAAGAAGCTGATGGTCAAGGTGATGGACTGGCTAAGCATGTCTCCAGACCTAAACCATATTGAGCATCTGTGGGGCATCCTCAAACGGAAGGTGGAGGAGTGCAAGGTCTCTAACATCCACCAGCTCCCTGATGTTGTCATGGAGGAGTGGAAGAGGACTCCAATAGCAACCTGTGAAGCTCTGATGAATTCCATTCCCAAGAGGGTTAAGACAGTGCTGGAAAATAATGGTGGCCACACAAAATATTGACACTTTGGGCCCAATTTGGACATTTTCACTCAGGGGTGTATTCACTTTTGTTGCCAGTGGTTTAGACATTAATGGCTGTGAGTTGAGTTATTTTGAAGGGACAGCAAATTTACACTGTTATACAAGCTGTACACTCAGTACTTTACACTGTAGCAAAGTGTAATTTCTTCAGTGTTGTCACATGAAAGGATATAATAAAATATTTACAAAAATGTGAGGGGTGTACTCGCTTTTGTCAGATACTGTAAGTAGTTGCATTAGACTTTTGGAACATTTATTGAGTATTTTCTCCCACTCTTTTTTGAAATCTGAATCCACATCCTCAAAGGTGGGAAAAATTTGGGCTCTAAGCCCAAATGGGTTTATATCCTCTTTTATGTATTTTTCAAATGATTGTATATGCCAATAAAGTAGAGATTTTTTCTCCAATGTTTTACCTAGGCTGAAAAATATTGATGATAAATCAGAGTCAATACGTTCTGTCTGTCCAAAACTCCTCAGGTATCCCGACATACAATTATCCCACTCTCTGCCTTTGTAGTCTGTCATGCTGTATAAGGTCAAAGAATGTTCAAAAGCAGTGACTAAACGCACCAGATTAATTATATTTTAAAAAAATATATGAAAAGTAGCAGATAGATCTCCCCAGATAGTTTTGTTGAGGGGTGGGTATTTGCTACCCAAATACTGTAAATGAGAAAAGGTTGGGAGAATGAATTTGCATAGTTAGGCCACAACCCTAAATAATATGAAAATAATAGAAATGCTCCCTCATGCAGCATGGGACTTTTAAGGCTCACAAACAAAGACAGTATTTTTAAAAAAATATATATATGATTTTATTATTAAACAAGGTATAACATTTAGAAAAGAAAGTTGTTCATAGTATTTTGTACAAAACTATAAAATATAGGGTTACATAGTGTTGTTGGTGACAGATATTGCCCAAATCCACTGTAGAATTCACAGTCAGGGGGTCAGGTGTTTCAGAGTTTTGAAGACTCCTTCCTCAGGGAAGTCCCTGGGCATGATACTAGTAGAATTTACAACGTAATCATAGTACATAGAAATTCATAGTAATCATAGGACAATGCTCTGTCAAGTTGCTTATTGCGTAAATCAACGGCTGGCAACATAATATTGCATGCCTCTAGCTTGCACCCTAGACCGCTTATGATATCCATCCCATATAGCCAATACCTCCGAACAAAACGCAACTGTTCTGATGAGGTATCCTTTCAACAAGAAGCTAAAATCCTGAGAGATTGTCTGTTACAAAGAGGATACACCAAGACATGTTTAAAAAAGGCCTATTTGTGTACAGAATAACCTCAGATTAGGACTTTAGCGGCAATTCAAAAAATATCTCTTCATCAAAGATATATTGTATGAAATCACATTTATTATTTATTCATTTAAAATTATACCATAGAGGAGAAATATATAGAGAAGAAAAGAGGGAAAGAAAGTTCTCTCCACATATAAAATATACTTTCCGTTACATACAATACTAGTACATTCTTGTCCACACAGATGTGAAAATAAATTTCAAGTTTCCGAAAATGGTATTCCCCATATACTGCTAGGCCACAGATGACTTGGTGGTTTCAGTAAAAGGGGAGACATCCAACGCATTTCAAATTTTTTGCAAACAATATCTTCCTCAGGGATATATTACCTTTTCTGCACTCATTACACATATTTTCAAAAGTTCTCACATTATCCCATATATACAGAACTTACATTTATGGATGCATAGATATAGACATGTCATGGAGAAACCGCAGTGTGCCTTCTCTGCTGCATGTTTGTTTTGCCTCAAATGCTGTGCAAGGACCACTGGGACATTGTCCAAGGAGCGGCGTTTAAACAAATCTCCTTTGCTAAAAAACAAAAAGCAAAGATCACATGATAGGATTGCCATATGGTATATAATTGAAGGAGACCCCCCATATATCGGGTCTATCCCCCAAGTACACATGTTAATGGCACCTCAGAGGGGAAACTGGCCCATAACAAAAAAATAGGTTTCAGCACAAAAAGAGATAGGTACCTGTATGGGGGTTGTAATGGCTTGGTCCAGAGGAAAGTTCCTGTGGCGTGAATAAACTGCCAAACACGGTATTTCCAGTAGTCCGGAATGGACGTCTGCACCGTCTGGCGTGCAGAGAGGAATAGTGCCGATCATGGTTCCCGGCATCTCTAAATTGCGCATGCACGACTCGCTTCACGTGCAATTGTGTCATATCCGGCATATCGGATGAAAATATCCAGTCGTTGGACATGTACTACTTCCGCTATTTCTGTCTCCCTGATGTAAACATCCGGGAATTGGGCTGTGCGGTGAGACAAATAACGCCCACACAGAGAGCTCCTCCTGGATGCCTCAATCGGGAGACAAGCTACCAGACTGAGCATTCCATGGGAGGAGATACAAAATGGCCCCACACGGATTATGTGGGGGCCCTTCTGTGCCGGGCACAGCATAGGCACATGGAGTAAAAAAAGACATACCCACACCCCAGGGACCTCCAATCTTCACAACACACAGTATATATAGGTGAAAGGCTCAAAACCATAAACAAAAACAGACAAAGTGTTAATACAACACAGTTATACTATAGCTTGCATTAGAGAACTGGATATCAGCACTATACACAAATATTTACTTAAAAGGAAAATTGTATCTATCCACTTCTCTTTAACGTCCACCTCATAGGATAACATATTAAGGTATACAATAAATCTAAAACAAAACCCACTTGGTGCAATATATACACTTTTTTTTTATTGCTTGTCACCCTCATCTTGGGAATCTCTTTAGGTGAGGGTTATGGTTGTCTAGGGCCTGCAAGTGCTATTTTCTAAAAATAATCCTTAGCTCAATGACTCTATTATCCATGTAAATGGTATTGGTCAGTGTGGATATGTTCCTGATGAAGAAATCTGAGACATAAAATAACATTTTGAATAGATATCTCACTTTTTTTTTGTTTAGATATTCAGCATGGGGGACCTTCAGGGTCAGGATTGGGAAGATCTTATGTCTAGCATTCAAACCAATTACCAAACCAATGAACAAGTGCAATCGGACCCGGCATCTCTCTTTTTAATCTGACAAATGTTTTGGAGAAAAAATCTGCCTTACACTGTCATATTCAGTCTCTAGATAGATATATCAGAGAAGGGTTTAACCCAGTGGGCCTTACTATCCAAATATTTCCTATTTTTAACCATATTTCCAATGACCTTAAGAAAAATTGGGAAAGTAAGCTTAACGATTTCTCTAAGAATTAAAACTCTTCAATATAGGACATTTATACCACCTTCCTGCCCAGACCAATTTTCAGCATTCAGTGCTCTCACACTTTGAATGGCAATTATTCAATTACGCAACACTGTACCCAAACAAAATTTTTATCATTTTTTCACACAAATATAGCTTTCTTTTGGTGGTATTTAATCACCTCTGGGTTTTTTATTTTTTGCGACATAAGTAAAAAAAAGCAAAAATTTTGAAAAAAAACCCACTTTTTTTTAGTTTCTATGAATTTTGCAAATAAGTAATTTTTGTTCATAAATTTGGGCCAAAACCTATACTGCTACATATCTTTGGTAAAAATAACCCCAATAAATGTATATTATTTGGTCTATGTGAAAGTTATAGAGTCTACAAGCTGTGGTGCCAATCATTGAAAATTGATCACACCTGATGCACTGACGGCCTATCTAATTTCTTGAGGCCCTGAAATGTCAGGAAAGTACAAATACCCCCCACATGACCCCTTTTTGAAAATTAGACATTCCTAGGTATTAAGTATGAGGCATGGCAAGTTTTTTGAAGTTGTAATTTTTTCCTCACATTTCTTGGGAAAATTAAGAAATGATTATTACCGTATATACTCGAGTATAAGCCGAGTTTTCAGCACATTTTTTGTGCTGAAAAAGACCCCCCTCGGCTTATACTCGAGTCAGTGTCTGTGGATGATGAGAAGATTCACATTACATAGAGCATGCTGCTTCAAGAGCCACCCTGTGCATGAAACTGTGACCTAATTACATTGGAATGCAGAGAATACTGAGAGAGGTGTCAGATTTTCAACTTGATGTCGGGAGGTGGGCGGGACACGTTGGTGTCAGCTGTTCAGTTCCGCATACATCCGATCTCAGTGAAGATCTGCAGCTCTCTCTCTCTCTCAGCATTCTCTGCATTGCAATGTAATTAGGTCACAGTTTCATGCACAGAGCGGCGCTTAGAAGCAGCGCGCTCTGTACATTGGGAATCTACCATACTCATCTCTTCTGTGGCTACAATCCCTGTGTTCTGGCTACAATCCCTGTGTCCTGGCTACAATCCCTGTGTCCTGGCTAAAATCCCTGTGTTTGTTTTGGCTACAATCCCTGTGTCCAGGCTACAATCCCTGTGTTCTGGCTGCTGCATTTCCCACCCTAGGCTTATACTCGGGTCAATAACTTTTCCCAGTTTTTTGTGGTAAAATTAGGTGCCTCGGCTTATATCCGGGTCGGCTTATACTCGAGTATATATATATATATATATATATATATATATATATATATATATATATTTTTTTTTTTTACACTAAATTGTCATAACAACAAGTTGTTTCTCACACACAGCATATGCATACTTCCAATAACACCCCAAAATACATTCTGCTACTCTCCCAGAGTATGGCGATACCACATGTGTGAGACTTTTTCACAGCCTGGCTACATATAGAGGCCCAACATGCAGGGAGCACCGTCAGGCATTCTAGGAGCAGAAATTTCACATCTAATTTCCCAATGACCTATTACACTTTTGATGGCCCTGGAGCTCCAGGACAATATAATTACCCACAAAATGACCCCATTTTGGAAAGCAAACACCCCAACGTGTATTCTATGAGGCATTATGAGTCTTTTGAATGGTTCATTTTTTTGCACAAGTCTTCAAAAAAACGTGGAAAGAAAATGAAAATGCTTTTATTTTTACACAAAGTGGTCAATTTATAAGATATTTCTTACACATAGCATGTACATAGCAAAAATTAACCCCCAAAGTATATTCTGCTACTCATCCCGAGTATGGTGATACCACATGTGTGAGACTTTTACACAGCCTGGCCACATAGAGAGGTTCAACATGCAGCGAGCACCGTCAAACGTTCTAGGAGCATAAATTACAAATAAAATTTTGCTAACGACATATTACACTTTTGAAGGCCCTGGAGCACCAGGACAGTGGAATTACCCACAAAATGACCCCATTTTGAAAAGCAAACACCCAAATATATATTCTATTAGGCATTATGAGTGGGGTTGAGCGGACACCTGGATGTTCGGGTTCGTCTGGTTCGGCCGAACTTCGCAGAAAAGTTCGGGTTCGGTACCGAACTTGACCCGAACTTGACCCCGAACCCCATTGAAGTCAATGGTGACCCAAACTTTTGGGCACAAAAATGGCTGTAAAAAAGTCCTGGAAAGGGCTAGAGGGCTGCAAAAGGAAGCAAAATGGGGGTACAAGTAGGGCAAGTGCCCTGCAAACAAATGTGGATAGGGAAATAACGTAAAATAACATTTTAAAAAAATGGAGGAGGAGGTGCATGTGGAGTAGGAGGTTGAGTAGGCCATGACCGTGGCGGTGTAGGTGGAAGTGGCGGTGGAGGAGGAGGAGGAGGAGTTAGCCAAAACTGTTTTTTGTTTGTTTGGTTTATTTTTTTAATTGGGGTAGCTCCCAAAATATTGAGACATATTAAAAAAAACAAGTATACCAATGGCTGTGAGAGGCCGGTCTAGATGTCTATTCTGCACAAGGTACAGACAAGTCTTGTGGGATCCATGCCTGGTTCATTTTAATAAAGGTTAGCTTGTCCACATTGGCTGTGCACAGGCGGCTGCGCTTGTCTGTGATAACGCCGCCTGCCGTGCTAAACACACGTTCAGACAATACACTGGCTGCAGGGCAGGCCAACACCTCCAAGGCATAAAGGGCAAGCTCAGGCCATGTGCCCAATTTGGAGACCCAGAAGTTGAATGGGGCAGACCCATCAGTCAGTACATGTAGGCGTATGCACACATACTGTTCCACCATGTTGCTGAAATGCTGCCTTCTGCTAAGACGTTGCCTATCAGATGGTGGTGCTGTTTGTTGTGGCGTGCTGCTGACAAAGCTTTTCCATATTTCGGCAATGCTAACCCTGCCTTCTGAGGTGCTGGCGGTGCCTCAGCTGCGTTGGTGACCTCTTCCTCCTCCTCCGCCTTCACCTTGTGCTTCCTCAGAGCCCCCGGTGTAATTTGGGAATGCCCTCAGCAGCGCGTCTATCAGCGTGTACTTGTAGTCGAGCATCTTCCAATCACGCTCTAGTGAGGGAATTAAGGATGGCACGTTGTCCTTGTAATGGGGATCCAGCAGGGTGGCCACCCAGTAATCAGCACAAGTTACAATGTGGGCAACTCGGCTGTCGTTGAGCAGGCACAGCATCATGTAGTCGCTCATGTGTGCCAGGCTGCCCAGAGGCAAAGACAAGCTGTCCTCTGTGGGAGGTGTATCATCTGTGTCCTCCGTATCCCCCCAGCCACGCTCCAGTGATGCCCACGAGCTGCGTTGGGTGCCACCCTGCTGTGAACACGGTTCCTCCTCCTCCTCATCTTCCTCGTCCTCCATAACTGTGCCCTGGCTTGAAAATTTTTGACCTGGCCTGTGCTGGTGCAGGAACCCACCCTCCAAGCCACTTGTGAAGGACTGGCCTGATAACCGTGGAAATGACCCCTCTTCATCCTCCTCTTCCTCCTGTGCCACATCCTCTTCCATCATCGCCCAAAGTGTTTATTCAAGGAGACATAGAAGTGGGATAGTGAAGCTGAGAACAGCGTCATCGGCACTGGCCATGTTGGTGGAGTACTCGAAACGGTACACAGGTCTCACATGGAGGCCCACTCGTTGGTGGTGAAGTGGTGCTGTTCCACAGAGCGACTGACCCGTGCATGCTGCAGCTGAAACTCCACTATTGCCTGCTGCTGCTCGCACAGTCTCTCCAGCATGTGCAAGGTGGAGTTCCACCTTGTGGGCACGTCGCATATGAGACGGTGAGTGGGAAGGCTCCGCTGCAGCGCAGACAGACGAGCAGCAGCAGGGTGAGAACGCCAAAAGCGTGCACAGATGGCCAGCACTTTCTGCAGCAGCTCTGACATATCCGGGTAGTTTTTTTAGAAATTTCTGCACCACCAAATTCAGCACATTCGCCAGGCAAGGGATGTGCATCAAACTGGCTAGGCCCAGAGCTGCTATGAGATTTTGCCCATTATCGCACACCACCAAGCCGGGCTTGAGGCTCAGTGGCAACAACCACTCATCGGTCTGTTGTTCAATGCCCGTCCACAGCTGTTGTGCAGTGTGGGGTGTATCCCCCAAACATATCAGTTTTAAATCAGCCTGCTATCATTTCCCCCTGGATATGCTGAAGTTGGTGGTGAAGATATTACGCTGAGCGGATGAGGAGGTGGTAGAGGAGGAGGAGGAAGCGCAGAAGGAGGAGGAGGCAACAGGAGGCAAAGAGAAATGCCCTGCAATCCTCGGTGACGGAAGGACATGCGCCAAACAGCTAGCCGCCTAAGGCCCACCCGCCACTACATTTGCCCAGTGTGCAGTTAGTGAGATATAGCGTCCCTGCCCGTGCTTACTGGTCCAGGTATCAGTGGTTATGTGGCAGATGGCATTTCGCAGTGCACACTTGATCTCGTCTCTGACTTGTTTGCGCAGGGAAAGGATGGCTCGCCTGAAAAAGTAGTGGGGGCTGTGAACCACGTACTGTGGGACAGCCACCGCCATCAGGTTTTTAAAACTGTCCGTGTCCACCAGACGGAATGACAGCATTTCAAAGGCCAGGAATTTTGAAATGCTGGCATTCAGGGCCAGGGATTGCGGGTGGGTAGGGGGGTACTTCCTCTTTCTCTCCAGTGTTTGGGAGATGGAGAGCTGTAAGCTTCCATGGGACCGTGTGGAAATGCTTGGGAACAGTGGCAGACATGGTGGTGTTGCTATCACACCGTCTATTTGCTGGGTGGCAGGTGACACTGGCACTGTAGAGGTGGAGGAAGAGGCCGAGGCAACAGCAGAAGAGGAAGCAGGAGGAGGCTGAGACCTTTCTTGGATTTTGAGGTACTTATTCCACTGCAGCTCGTGCTTTGAATTTAGATGCCTAGTCATGCAGGTTATGCTCAGGTTTAGAACATTTATGCCTCGCTTCAGGCTCTCATTGCAAAGGGTGCAAATCACTCGTGTCTTGTCGTCAGCACATTGTCTGAAGAACTGCCACGCCAGGGAATGCCTTTGAGCTTCCTTTGGTGTGCTAGGTCCCTGGGTGCGGTGGGTAGTAGCAGGCATACGGTCTAGGAGATGCTCGCTCCGCTTTTGCAACCTGCTTCCTCTTTTGCTGTGCTGGTGCCTCTGTGCGACCACCTCTTCCTCCAAACTGCACACGTCACTCGCATGACCTTCATTCCATGTGGGGTCTTGGACCTCATCATCCTCCTCCACATCATCTTCCACCCACCCTTCACCACTGCCCTCCTTGTTAGTCTGCACACTGTGGAAAGCCGCAGCAGTTGGCACCTGTGTTTCGTCATCATCAGAGACGTGCTGCGGTGGTGTTTCCATGTCCTCATCCTGCAACAGAAGTGGTTGGGCATCGGTGCACTTAATGTCTTCCACTTCTGGGGCAGCGCTATGTATATGGCCCAAGGAAATTACACCAGCAGAGTCATCAAAAGGCATAAGAGACTGTTGCATGACTTGGGGCTCAGACTGCTAGGCTGATTTACAAGGGGCTGAGGTGAAAGACAGATGGCCATGGGGTTCAGGTGCCAACTCTGAGCTTTCATCAAGGGACCGGGTGGGAGACAATGTGAAGGAACTGGAGGCATTGTCAGCCACCCAATCTACGAGGGCCTGTACTTGTTCTGGCCTCACCATTCGTTGAGCAGCATTCGGGCCTACCATATAACATTACATGTTCTGTCGGCTACTCGCACCTGAAGAAGGTGTTTCACTTGTGCGTCTAGCTGGCACAAATCGACCATGTCCTCTCCTTGCAAGAAGAACTTCACCAACACCAGCAGCACCAGCAGCACCACGACCACGTCCCTTATTTGACGCTCTCCTCATTCTGGCCGCAAATGTACTATGTAGCACTATTTATTAATACAAAAAAAAAAGAATAATAAATTCTTCTTTTTTTTTGGAAAACAGCAACGTAGACGCACTTTTTATTTTTGTGGAAGAAATGCACAGCTCACACCAGCAGCAGAAACCTCTCCCTACACCAGTATGATATGTTTTTAGAACAATAATCTGTCCCCAACAGGAGCAGCAGGAACCTCTCCCTGTAGCACTATGATGAGATAATTTTAGAACACTAATTTGTCCCTCACTGGAGCAGCAGGAACCTCTCCCTCTGCAGTATGATATAATTTTAGAACAATAATCTGTCCCTCAAAGGAGCAGCAGGAACCTCTCCCTCGATCTGCCCGGTCCTCTTCTGCTCTATGACCTTGTCACATGACTGCAGGGAACAATGCACTTCTCAGTGTGTCTGACTTTCCACATCGGATTCTCCATGCATTGGGCCGTGTCGTCTGTGTAGCCATCTCCCTGTGGATCATCTCTGATTGCTATGCATTATTATGAAGAGGTGAAACTTGTGGTAGCAGAGCCCATGCAGCTGGCACAGGGATTCCGTAAGTTTGATCTCAGCAGCTCCTGAAAAGCCATTCCAATCCTCCTGGAGGCGCAGGAAAGCCTTTGGGCCGAGCTCCCTATTGTTGGGGACCTTCACTCTTTTTGGGCATCCTGTCTGCAGACGCTTTAAAGTGATATTAAAGAGCTGGAGATCATTAGTTCCTGGTGGAGTCTACCCTCTGGATAAGGTCTAAGGATGGGATGCTTGAGCTGACTATTTGAGATATAAAACAAGCGGTTTCTATACTGAGTTCTGGTGAGCCCCCAATTTGTCCTCAAGCACGTGGTGACCAGAGGTGGAGGATTTAGTCTTTACATGCAGACTGTTTTCCACATTGTGAAGAGGATTCACTTGTAGCACCTGCACTTTAATTATTATTTTGCACTGGACATTTATGTTATTGCACAATTATTTATGAACACTATCAAGCGCTGCTCTCACTAATACGAATATAAGTGACTTTTTTAAGGAACCTCTCCTTGTAGCACTATGATGAGATGATTTTAGAACAATAATCTGTCCCTTACAGCACCAGCAGGAACCTCTCCCTCTAGCAGTATGTGATAATTTTAGAACAATAATCTGTCCCTCACAGGAGCAGCAGAAACCTCTCCCTATAGCAGTAGGAGATGATTTTAGAACAATAATCTGTCCCTCAGAGGAGCAGCAGGAACCTCTCCTTCTAGCAGTATGAGATGATTTTAGAACAATAATCTCTCCCTCACAGCAGAAGCAGGAACCTCTCCCCATAGCAGTAGGAGATGATTTTAGAACAATAATCCGTCCCTCACAGCACCAGCAGGTACCTCTGGTTATAGCAGTAGGAGATGATCTTAGAAAAATAATCTGTCCCTCACAGGAGCAGCAGGAACCTCTCCCTAAAGCAGTAGACAATGATTTTAGTACAATAATCTGTCCTTCACAGCACCAGCAGGAACCTCTCCCTCTAGCAGTATGTGATGATTTTAGAACAATAATCTGTCCCTCACAGGAGCAGCAGGAACTTCTCCCTATATCACTAGGAGATGCTTTTAGAACAATAATCTGCCCCTCACAGCACCAACAGGAACCTCTCCCTAGAGAACTAGGAGATGATTTTAGAACAATAATCTGTCCCTCACAGGAGCAGCAGGAACCTCTCCCTCTAGCAGTATGTGATGATTTTAGAACAATAATCTGTCCCTCACAGCACCAGCAGGAACCTCTCCCTCTAGCAGTATGTGATGATTTTAGAACAATAATCTGTCCCTCACAGGAGCAGCAGGAACCTCTCCCTATAGAAGTAGGAGATGATTTTAGAATAATAATCTGTCCCTCACAGCACTAGCAGGAACCTCTCTCTCTCGCAGTATGTGATGATTTTAGAATAATAATCTGACCCTCACAGGAACAGCAGGAACCTCTTCCTATAGCAGTAGGAGATGATTTTAGAACAATAATCTGCCCCTCAAAGCACCAGCAGGAACCTCTCCCTATAGCAGTAGTAGATGATTTTAGAACAATAATCTGTCCCTCACAGCACCAGCAGGAACCTCTCCCTATAGCACTAGGAGATGATTTTAGAGCAATAATCTGTCCCTCACAGCACCAGCAGGAACCTCTCCCTATAGCACTAGGAGATGATTTTAGGACAATAATCTGTCCCTCACAGCACCAGCAGGAACCGCTCCCTATAGCACTAGGAGATTATTTTAAAACAATAATCTGTTCCTCACAGCACCAGCAGGAACCTCTCCCTATAGCACTAGGAGATGATTTTAGAACAATAATCTGTCCCTCACAGCACCAGTAAATTGTACCTAGTCCAGTATCAGATGGTTTTAGAACACTAAGCTTTCCCCTCACAGCACCGTCAGGAACCTGTCTGTAATGCAGGATGAGATGATATTAGATCGTTAATCTATCCCTCACAGCACTAGTAAACTCTATCTAGTCCAGTATTAGATCGTTTTAAAACTCTAAGCTTTCCCCTCACAGCACCGCCATGAACCTGTCTGTAATGGAGGATGAGACAATATTAGATCGTTAATCTATCCCTCATAGCACTAGTAAACCCTACATAGTCCAGTATCAGATTGTTTTAGAACGCTAAGCTTTCCCCTCACAGCACCGCCAGGAATCTGTCTGTAATGCAGGATGAGATCATATTAGATTGTTTATCTATCCCTCATAGCGCTGGCAGCATGCTCTCCCTACACTAGCCTGAGACAATGTGACACGCGGCATAGGTGACTCCAGCTCATATCGAGGCTGGGTCACATGATGCACTAGCCTATCACAGCCATGGCATTAGTAGGCATGGCTGTGATGGCTTCTAAGGGCAAACGAGTGAAAAGCTTGTTGATTGGCTGCCCTGCAGCTATTCAACAGGCGCCAAATATAGTCTGGGTCACATGATGCACCGGCCAATTGCAGCCATGCCATTAGTAGGCATGGCTGTGATGGTTTCTAAGGGCAAACGAGTAAAACGCTTGTTGATTGGCTGCCCTGCAGCTATAGAAAAGGCACGAAAAATACCCGAATACCGAACCCGGCATTTTTTTCAAATGTCCGGGTTCGGGTTCGGGGCACGGACACCCCAAAGTCCGGTACGAACCCGAACTTTACAGTCCGGGTTCACTCAACTCTAATTATGAGTCTTTTGAATGGTTAATTTTTTTCCACAAGTCTTCAAAAAAAAAGGAAAGTAAAGGAAAACTCTTTTTTTTTTTTTATTACACAAAGTGGTCAATTTATAAGCTATTTCTAACACAAAGCATGTACATAGCAAAAATTAACCCCTAAAATACATTGTGGGTGGAGCCTGTGACGTCAGCACGCACCTTGGAACGGTATTTGGTGCATTAGGATTTATAGCAGCTGGAGATTGATCTACTCTCTTGTAGTTTTACCTATTGTTTTGAAGTGTATTGCCCGAGTGTGCAGGAGGAGGCACATCATAAAATGTGAGTCTTTATTTTTGGATTATTTTAATAAAAACGTTTTAAGGATTCAACACTTTATATTCCTATCCATTTTTTGAACACACCACTATGAACGGGTTGGCTCTGGAGCTTCACCATCTCTACCCATTGGGAGGATATTACCCCTAAGGGAAATGCGAGGCTTGACCCAGTGGGGGTCAGTGAGGTCAGTGATTAAGGTGAGCACATAGAGTGACCGGTGGTGTGTGATCCCACAGTGAAGTCTTGCAGTGGATTCTGCTCAAAGAAATTTTAAATATCAGCACAGTGTGCGAAGCACTTTATGCATGTTGTTGCACATGAGCTATTTGTGGAGTTTTTCACTGAGTTTATTTACCACAAGATTCTCTCTTCTTCTTTTTTATGTGTGATATGATATTTAATATGTGTGATGAATTTATGTTTTAATTTATATGTTCAGGTATTGCACTTTGCACTTTAGTCACAGGGTGGCACTGTTTTGCAATTTTATTGTATTTTTTTCAGTTATATGATTTGCTCTTCACTACTATTTTTTAATGTATTTGTTGTAGTATATGGGATTCTATTTAGGTGACAGGCAGCAACCACTCTCATTTATTTTCACTTAAAGGGATAGTAGCATGGTAATTCCTCACGTTAAATATTCTGCTACTCGTCCCGAGTATGGCGATACCACATGTGTGAGACTTTTACACAGCCAGGTCCAATATGCAGGGAGCACTGTCAAGTGTTCTAGGAGCATAAATTACACATAACATTTCCTAATGACCTATTATACTTTTCAAGGCCCTGGAGCACCAGGACAATGGAATTACCCACACAATTACCCTATTTTGGAAAGAAAACACCCCAACGTATATTCTATGAGGCATTATAAGTCTTTTCAATGGTTCATTGTTTTCTACAAGTCTTCAAAAACATGAAAAGAAAATGCTTATATTTTTACACAAAGTGATCAATTTATAAGATATTTCTAACACGTAGCATGTACATAGAAAAAATTACCCCCCAAAATACATTCTGCTACTCATCCTGAGTATGGCAATACCACATGTGTGAGACTTTTACACAGCCTGGCCACATAGAGAGGTCCAACATTGATGTAGTAATTTCAGGTGTTCCAAGACCATAAGTTACACATCTAATTTCATTCCTACCTATCACACTTTTGAAGGTCCTGGGACACCAGGACAGTGGAATTATCCACAAAATGACCCCATTTTGGAAAGCAAACACTGCAGGTATATTCTATGAGGCATGGGCTGCAGATAGGTAGTCGGTACTCAGGTACTCTGATGGGCTGGTGACAGGAGCTCAGGTACTCTGATGGGCTGGTGACAGATACTCAGGTACTCTGATGGGCTGGTGACAGGTACTCGGGTACACTGATGGTCTGGTGACAGGTACTCAGGTACTTTGATGGGATGGTGACAGGTACTCAGGTACTTTGATGGGATGGTGACAGGTACTCGGGTACTTTGATGAGCTGGTGACAGGTACTCAGATGGGCTGGTGACAGATAATCGGGCACTCAGAGGGGCAGGTGACAGGTACTTGGGTACTCTGATGGACTGGTGACAGGTACTCTGCCACTTTGATGGGCTGGTGACAGGTACTCAGGTACTCTGATGGGCTGGTGACAGGTACTTGGGTACTCAGATGGGTTGGTGACAGGTACTCGGGTACTCTGATGGGCTGGTGACAGGCACTCAGGTACTCTGATGGGTTGGTGACAAGAACTATGGTACTCTGATGGGCTGGTGACAGGTACTCAGGTACTCTGATGGGCTGGTGGCAGATATTCGGGTGCTCAGATGGGCTGGTGACAGGTACTCAGGCACTTTGATGGGCTGAGGACAGGTACTCGGGTACTCTGATGGGCTGAGGACAGGTACTCAAGTACTCTGATGGGCAGGTGACAGATACCCGGGTACTCAGGTACTCTGATGGGCTGGTGACAGGTACTCAGGTACTCTGATGGGCTGGTGACAGGTACTCAGGTACTCTGATGGGCTGGTGGCAGATATTCGGGTGCTCAGATGGGCTGGTGACAGGTACTCAGGCACTTTGATGGGCTGAGGACAGGTACTCGGGTACTCTGATGGGCTGAGGACAGGTACTCAAGTACTCTGATGGGCAGGTGACAGATACCCGGGTACTCAGGTACTCTGATGGGCTGGTGACAGGTACTCAGGTACTCTGATGGGCTGGTGACAGGTACTCAGGTACTCTGATGGGCTGGTGGCAGATATTCGGGTGCTCAGATGGGCTGGTGACAGGTACTCAGGCACTTTGATGGGCTGAGGACAGGTACTCGGGTACTCTGATGGGCTGAGGACAGGTACTCAAGTACTCTGATGGGCAGGTGACAGATACCCGGGTACTCAGGTACTCTAATGGGCTGGTGACAGGTACTCAGGTACTCTGATGGGCTGGTGACAGGTACTCAGGTACTCTGATGGGCTGGTGACAGGTACTCGGGTACTCAGATGAGCAGGTGACAGCTACTCGGGTACTCAGATGGGCAGATGACAGGTACTTTGATGGGCTGTGACAGGTACTTTGATGGGGTGGTGACAGGTACTTTGATGGGATGGTGACAGCTCCTCTTTATTACTGGGGGTATCAGTGTGCTTGGTGTGTACACTAGGCGGTAACAAGCTTTTACCGCAATCTCCTTCTCACACGCGATCGTCATTGGCTCTTTACACTGATCGAGGCTTGGGTTTGTCCCAGGGACAAGCTTTAACCCCAATCGCCATGCTGCACACCCCTGGGGGCGTGCATGGGTGGCGGGAGCGCGGATCTCTATAGTGACCTGCTGTGATTGGACACAGCCGGTCACGTGGTAAAGAGAAAGATTTTATTGGCTCTTTACCCCGACCGGCGAGATACCGAGGATGTCATATGATGCCCTCTCGGGATGGGAGATCCCATCTGCAGGCGTCATTTGACTATAGCCTGGTAGTGAAGTGGTTAATGATGTTATTACAGGATGAACACCATCAACAACTAGAAAAATTGGACATTGAGATCGATACACTTTATGCCCAACTCACTCCACTTAAAATACAAAAGGAATATACCACACATGAAAAAAAGTTAAAAGAGCATCTTGGGAAAACCATCTCAAAAAAGAGAAAAAATACTGAAGGGATAAAAACGCCTTTAGAGGCAGTAGGGAATATAAGTGGAATAGAGATACTAAATCCCAAAAAAGAAATCAAAATAAAATGATTTACAATACAAACACTAACAGTGATACTCCATCTAACTCCTTCTCTTCAGCTTCCTCCACAGGCCGTCTCTTCCGGAAACGAAAAGACTCCATTCAAACAAAGGGAGCATCTCAACACAAAAAATGCACTACGGAAACAGAATCAGCCCAACTCACAGGTGGTGATAAAGGTGGTGGGTACAATTCTATTAAACACATTACACCAAATGGTGCTCAGGTAAAAAAGTCAAACACGTCACGAGGCACTGCTCCCAGTTCCCAAAAAGACCAGGGAGCAATTCTCAAAACACAGGTTTTTTAGACAAAAGTCTCATGATTAGAGTTGAGCGGACACCTGGATGTTCGAGTTCGTCGGGTTCGGCCGAACCTTGTGAAAACATTCGTGTTCGTCACCGAACTCGATCCGAACTTGACCCCGGACACCGGACCCCATTGAAGTGAATGGTGACCCAAACTTTTGGGCACAAAAATGGCTGTAAAAAAGTCATGGAAAGGGCTAGAAGGCTGCAAAAGGAAGCAAAATGGGGGTAAGAGTAGGTCAAGTGCCCTGCAAACAAATGTGGATAGGGATATAACTTAAAATCACATAAAAAAAAAAATGGGAGGAGGTGGATGTGGAGTAGGAGCCTAGAGGTTGACTAGGCCATGACTGTGGCAGTGTAGGTGGAAGTGGAGGTGGTGGAGGAGGAGGAGGTAGCCAACACTGTTTTTTGTTTTTTTGTTTTTTTAGAATTGGGGTAGCCCCCAAAATATTGAGACATATTAAAAAAAAAAAGGATACCAATGGCTGTGTGAGGCCAGTCTAAATGTCTATTCTGCACAAGGTACAGACAAGTCTTGTGGGATCCATGCCTGGTTCATTTCAATAAAGGTTAGCTTGTCCACGTTGGCTGTGGACAGGCAGCTGAGCTTGTCTGTGATAACGCCACCTGCCGTACTAAACACACGTTCAGACAATACACTGGCTGCAGGGCAGGCCAGCACCTCCAAGGCATAAAGGGCAAGCTCAGGCCATGTGGCCAATTTGGAGACCCAGAAGTTGAATAGGGCAGACCTTTCAATCAGTATGTGTAGGCGTGTGCACACATACTGTTCCACCATGTTGCTGAAATGCTGCCTCCTGCTAAGATGTCAGCTGGTGGTGCTGTTTGTTGTGGCGTGCTGCTGACAAAGCTTTTCCACATTTCGGCCATGATAACCCTGCCTTCTGAGGTGCTGGCGGTGCCACAGCTGCGTTGGCGACCTCTTCCTCCTCCTCCTCCTCCTCCTCCTCTGCCTTCGCCTTGTGCTTCCACTGAGCCCTCGGTGTCATTTGGGAATGCCCTCAGCAGCACGTCTACCAGAGTGCGCTTGTAGTCGCGCATCATCCGATCACGCTCCAGTGAGGGAATTAAGGACGGAACATTGTCCTTGTAATGGGGATCCAGCAGGGTGGCCACCCAGTAATCAGCACAAGTTAAAATGTGGGCAACTCGGCTGTCGTTGAGCAGGTACTGCAGCATGTAGTTGCTCATGTGTGCCAGGCTGCCCAGAGGCAAAGACAAGCTGCCCTCTGTGGGAGGTGTATCATCTGTGTCCTCCGTATCCCCCCAGCCACGCTCCAGTGATGCCCACGAGCTGCGTTGGGTGCCACCCTGTTGTGAACACGGTTCCTCCTCCTCCTCATCCTCATCATCCTCGTCCTCCTCATCCTCCAGAACTGTCCCCTGGCTTGAAAATTTTTGACCTGGCCTATGCTGGTGCAGGAACCCACCCTCCAAGCCACTTGTGAATTACTGGCCTGATAACTCTGTAAATGACCCCTCTTCCTCCTCCTCCTGTTCCACATCCTCTTCCATCTTCGCCCAAAGTGCTTTTTCAAGGAGACATAGAAGTGGGATATTAACGCTGAGAGCGTCATCGGTACTGGCCATGTTTGTGGAGTACTCGAAACACCGCAATATGGTACACAGGTCTCGCATGGAGGCCCACTCATTGGTGGTGAAGTGGTGCTGTTCCGCAGAGCGACTGACCCGTGCATGCTGCAGCTGAAACTCCCCTATTGCCTGCTGCTGCTCGCACAGTCTCTCCAGCATCTGCAAAGTGGAGTCCCACCTTGTGGGCACGTCGCATAGGAGGCGGTGAGCGGGAAGGCCGAAGTTCTGCTGCAGCACAGATAGGCGAGCAGCAGCAGGGTGAGAACGCCAAAAGCGTGCACAGGCGGCCCGCACTTTCTGCAGCAGCTCTGACATATCCAGGTAGTTTTTTAGAAATTTCTGCACCACCAAATTCAGCACATGCGCCAGGCAAGGGATGTGCGTCAGAGCTGCTACGAGATTTTGCCCATTATCGCACACCAGCAGGCCGGGCTTGAGGCTCAGTGGCAACAACCACTCATCGGTCTGTTGTTCAATGCCCGTCCACAGCTCCTGCGCAGTGAGGGATTTATCCCCCAAACATATAAGTTTTAAAACAGCCTGCTGTCATTTCCCCCTGGATGTGCTGAAGTAGGTGGGCGGATGAGGAGGTGGTGGTAGAGGAGGAGGAAGTGCAGTAGGAGGAGGAGGCAACAGGAGGCAAAGAGAAATGCCCTGCAATCCTCGGTGGTGAAAGGACATGCGCCAAACGGCTAGCCGCCTCAGGCCCACCCGCCACTACATTTGCCCAGTGTGCATTTAGCGAGATATAGCATCACTGCCCGTGCTTACTGGTCCATGTATCAGTGGTTATGTGGACCTTGCCACAGATGGCGTTGCACAGTGCACACTTGATCTCGTCCCCGACTTGTTTGTGCAGGGAAGGGATGGCTCACCTAGAAAAGTAGTGGCGGCTGGGAACCACGTACTGTGGGACAGCCACCGCCATCAGGTTTTTAAAACTGTCTGTGTCCACCAGACAGAATGACAGCATTTCAAAGGCCAGGAATTTTGAAATGCTGGCATTCAGAGCCAGGGATCGCGGGTGGGTAGGGGGGTACTTCCTCTTTCTCTCCAGTGTTTGGGAGATGGAGAGCTGTAAGCTTCCATGGGACCATGTGAAAATGCTTGGGGACGGTGTCGGACATGGTGGCGTTGCTGTCACATCGTCTGTTTGCTGGATGGCAGGTGACACTGGCACTGTAGAGGTGGAGGAAGAGGCCGAGGCAGCAGCAGAAGAGGAAGCAGGAGGAGGCCGAGACCTTTCTTGGATTTTGAGGTACTTATTCTACTGCAGCAAGTGCTTTGCATGTAGATGCCTGGTCATGGAGGTTGTGCTCAGGTTTAGAACATTTGTGCCTCGCTTCAGCCTCTCATTGCACAGTGTGCATACCACTCGTGTCTTGTAGTCAGCACATTGTCTGAAGAACTGCCACGCCGGGGAACGCTTTTGAGCTGCCTTTGGTGTGCTAGGTCCCTGGGTGCGGTGGGTAGTAGCAGGCATACGGTCTAGGGGACGCTCGCTCCGCTTTTGCAACCTGCTACCTCTTTTGCTGTGCTGGTGCCTCTGTGCGACCACCACCTCTTCCTCCAAACTGCACACGTCACTCGCATGACCTTCATTCCATGTGGGGTCTAGGACCTCATCATCCTCCTCCACATCATCTTCCACCCACCCTTCACCATTGCCCTCCGTGTCAGTCTGCACACTGAGGAAAGCCGCAGCAGTTGGCACCTGTGTTTCGTCATCATCAGAGACGTGCTACGGTGGTGTTTCCATGTCCTCATCCTGCAACAGAAGTGGTTGGGCATCATTGCACTCAATGTCTTCCACTTCTGGGGCAGGGCTATGTGGATGGCCCACGGAAAGCACACCAGCAGAGTCATCAAAAAGCAGAAGAGACTGCTGCATGACTAGGGGCTCAGACTGCTTGGCTAATTTACAAGGGGCTGAGGTGAAAGACAGTTGAGCGCCATTCGGGCCTACCATATAACATTGAAGGTTCTGTCGGCTACCTGAGGAAGGTGTTTCACTTGTGCGTGTAGCTGGCACAGATCGATCACGTCCAATCCTTGCAACAGGAGCTTCAGCAACACCACCAACACCAGCAGCACCAGCAGCACCATGACCACATCCCTTATTTGACTCTCTCCTCATTCTGGACACAAAAGCACTATGTAGCACTATTTATTAATACTAAAAATAATAATAATAAATTATTATTCTTGTTTTTTTAAAAAAAAGAAAATTGTAGATGCATTTTATATTTTTGCACAAGAAATACACAGCTCACACCAGCAGCAGGAACCTCTCCCTACACCAGTATGAGATGATTTTAGAACGATTGATAATCTGTCTTTCACAACACTGATAGGAACCTGTCCCTACTGCAGTATGAGATGATTTTAGAACAATAATCTGCCCCTCACAGCACTGACAGGAACCTCTCCCTAATGCAGTAGTAGATGGTTTTATAAAGATAAACTCTACCTCAGAGCACCAACAGGAACCTCTCCCTAATGCAGTAGGAGATGGTTTTTGAATGATAAACTCTCCCTAATGCAGTAGGAGATGGTTTTATAATGATAAACTCTCCCTCAGAGCACCAACAGGAACCTCTCCCTAATGCAGTAGTAGATGGTTTTAGAACGATAAACTCTCCCTCAGAGCACCAACAGGAACCTGTCCCTAATGCAGTAGTAGATGGTTTTAGAATGATAATCTCTCCCTCAGAGCACCAACAGGAACCTGTCCCTAATGCAGTAGTAGATGGTTTTAGAAGGAGAATCTCTCCCTCAGAGCACCAACAGGAATGTTTCCCTAATGCAGTAGTAGATGGTTTTAGAACGATAAACTCTCCCTCAGAGCACCAACAGGAATGTTTCCCTAATGCAGTAGTAGATGGTTTTAGAAGCAGAATCTCTCCCTCAGAGCACCAACAGGAACGTTACCCTAATGCAGTAGTAGATGGTTTTAGAATGAGAATCTCTCCCTCAGAGCACCAACAGCAACATCTCCTTAATGCAGTAGTAGATGGTTTTAGAATGATAATCTCTCCCTCAGAGCAACAACAGTTCCGTCTCCCTAATGCACTATAAGATGGTTCTGAACGCTAATGTCTCCCTCACAGCACCGGCATGAATCTCTCCCTACTCTAGTCTGAGACGATCTGACAAGTGGCGCTACGTGCCTCCAGCCCCATATAGAGGCTGGGTCACATGATGCACTGGCCAATCACAGCCATGCCATTAGTAGGCATGGCTGTGATGGTTTCTAAGGGCAAACTAGTGAAAAGCTTGTTGATTGGTTGCCCAGCAGCTATAAAAAAGGTGCCAAAAATACCTGAATACCGAACCCGATCCCGGACTTTTTTTTTAATGTCTGGGATCAGGTTCGGGGCACGGACACCCCAAAGTCTGGTACGGACCCGAACTTTACAGTCCGGGTTCACTCAACTCTACTCATGATGCAAACACCAACAATACAAAAGGGATAGAACCTTACACAGTGAAAACCACACTGAAAAACAACTAAATATTATTAATCTTTCATCCTATACACTTTCACTAGTAGAAGAACAGGTGTTATCACTGAGTTTTTATTTCTACCTGAGCCACAAAATAGACAAATTTGAGACATTAAAAGATGTAAATTTGGGGGGCGTGTCCGGACGTGTGAGGAGAAAGACGCAGCAGAGCCGAGCTCTGGACAAAACAACTCTAATCTATAGCCATCCTGGCTTCCGCGTCCCTGGTGAGAGACTTTTAACCCTCCACACTGCAGACTCACACCCCCTGCTCATCCCAATACTGAAATTAAAAGATTCAGCCACTCACCCACGGTGGATGGAAGCGGCTTAGCAGCGCACCCAGCAGCTGCAGCCGCCATTTTCCAGGCCTCTGGACTGCCACTTGAGAACGGAGCTCGCCTCATCCACCGTCTCAGAGGTCATAGCAACACCACAGGACCTCCCTGACGGCCCCCTACACCTCCGGCAGAGTCTTGGTGAAAAACGAACCCAGCGGCCATAAATATAGCCCGCGGCTCCGGCCTAAACCCTGGGTGTAGCAGCCATCTTGCTACACCCGGCGGCGCAACACTCGGCCCCTCCGGACTCTCCTGGCACCGGCCTCCCCCTGAGACAGACACCGGAGGTTAGCTCAAGACTAACACCACCCTCCAACCCACAGCTGACTGTACCCACTGACAGATAGGCAGGGTAAAATGGTTACCTCACCTGAACGGCGGCCATCTTACTCCACCCAACAGGCCTCCACAGCCCCCACAGCCCACTCCACCACAGCCTCACTCCGCTCACAGGAGCACAACTTCAGTGGGGACCAACAAAAGGAACATACCCCTGAAAAACAGCTGGTTACTGAAGCCCCAGTCCCTAAGCCACAATTGGCAGCCATCCTGATACACTTTTACAGTTCTACCTTTGTTTTTCCTGCTTCTCCAAACGAGAACACATGCTGCTAATGGCAGCATAACCACCCTAACTCTCCACAGACAACCAAAAATCGATTGGGGGACGTGTCCCAGATACTGATGATGGCGGCATAACTCCCCTGCTTCGCTACCCTGCCCTACTCTATTCCAGAACAGGAGCGCATCTTCATCATCATGGGGAAATCTGATCGAAATAAATCTCCTGAACGCTCCAGATCACCCAGAACCGACAGCACGCAGCTTAACGGGAACGTCCCAGAGATGTTCCGCACCAGATCCCTCTCGCAAGACACGGCCTCCAACGCATGGGCCTTGGACTTCAGCAGTGCGGTAAGCCACAACCTCAGCTCTCCACAGCACCATAACTCACTACAGGAGCACCCCACCGCACATGCCTCTTCCACTCTGAACATAAATGATTTGAAAGCGGTGGCTGCGGACATCAAAAACACCCTTTCAGCGGCTATTGCAGATCTCAGACTGGATATACAGGCAGTAGCAGCACAACTCGAAGATGTGGAAGACACCACTGCCCGCCATGAGACAACCATCAATACACAAAGGCGCACCCTGTCCTCTCATACCCAGCAACTATGAGAAATGCACAGAAGTATAGAAGACCTCGACAACAGAGGTCGTAGACACAACATTAGGATGAGAGGCCTACCTGAGACGGTTGACCCAGAGCACCTAATCCAAGCCACCACCTCCATTTTCAATGATCTCCTAGGGAGACCACCGGATATGCCGATAGACTTTGAACGCCTCCATCGGGCCCTCCGTCCCAAAGGAAGAGATACCGGCCCCCCTCGAGATGTCATAGGATGTCTGGTGGACTTCAAACTTAAAGAGGATGTCATGCGCCAGGCACGCTTGCGAGGCCGTCTACTCCACAATGGCTTTAAAATTAAACTATATCATGATCTATCACAGATAACTCTCCAAAAGCGCAAATCTCTACGCCCCTCTCTTGGACACTTTAGGAGAGCGAAATCTACCTTACAGATGGAAATTTCCCTTTTGCTTACAAGCGGGCACAGGAACCAGAATCGCATACCTGCGCCACCCGGAAGACGCCCACTCTTTTTGATCAACACTGGGCATCCCACTAGTCGAGATCCCGGATTGGCATCTCGACCAACAACACTCACCCCTGCAACAAGAATAGCCAATGGAAATACACTGCCGAGAGAGCCCACAGCCATACAGAAGGCGCCGCCACTCTCCTCACTCCCCTCCTCCGCTTCCCAACCACCGGTCTTCAGGCAGAGATAGCGTGTTGGCTTCCCCAGCTCACAGGAGAGCCAGGAGAGACTGACTTACATCACACCAACCTTCACATACCCACTACCCGTTCATAGAAGCTATTTATATACACCTACGTCCTTTTTCTTTCATTACCTTTCTAACTCTTTAACTTTGACCTAAACGAGCAAAGCAATCTTCACTGTTCTCTACTATAGAGCCTTTACAACATTCCTCCTCCAACTCATTACCAACTCAGAAAAGTTACCTTGCCTTGCCTCCTCCTACTATGACTTCAACATCCTGACGCACTTTCTACTAGCCATGCCGCATAGCCATCCTACTACAAGAGCACAGATCCACTCCCAGCTTGGACTTTATCAAAGAATGGTTCGGCTAACATTCATCTCTACCCCCTTCAATTAAACACGGACCGGGCCCATAGGTTTCATGAAGAGACTGGCCTATACGAAATTGTGCTGACAAGCCTAATTAGTGATGTGAGACTGCTCAGAGAGGTGACTGTTCTTCTTTTCCTCTGCATTGAACACACCAAGGAAGGTTCTTCTGAACAGTATGTCCGTAGACGGCCAGTGTTTTATTAATATACCAAGACCTGTAAACCATACTGGAGCCCTCTTATTTTGATAAGATATAAATGGCCTATATATTGGACACTTCCTGGATGGTAAGGTCTTTCTCTTTAATTCCACTTGAAAGAATTGTAGTACGGTAAGCCACCACACATTACCGCCGTACTGGTTTACTCTTAACTAGAGATGAGCGAACTTCTAGAAGTCCGGGTTCTGCTGGTTCGGCCGAACTTCGGGAAAAAGTCCGGGTTCGGGTCCGGACAGAACCCGAACTTTGTCCCGGACCCCGAACCCCATTGAAATCAATGGAGACCCGGACTTTTAGGTACAAAAAGTGCTGTAAAATAGTCCTGGAAGGTCCTAGAGGTCTGCAAAAGGAAGGAAATGTGGGTAAGGGTGGGACAAGTGACCTACAAAGAAATGGGGACAGGGAAATAACTTTAAATATTTTTAAAAAAATAAAAACATAAAAAATGCAAAAATGGAAATCATCTTCAAAATGGGTCTGAAAAGTATTAATTAACATTAGAGGCCATAGAACTGTTCTAAAATCATCTTCAAACTGTGTCAAAAAAGTATAAATAAGCCGGAAGTACCCATATCACT
>BLSH010320886.1:70905-93749 GCA_018402905.1 Glandirana rugosa | reverse complement strand
ATGTAATTCCCCATTCGGAATGATGTAGATTATTAACAGTGACGTTGTAAAAACATTAAGTCACTAGACCTGGTGAGAAGATCTTGAAAAGAAGTGGTAGATAACTAAGATATATGACTTCTGGGAGAAGATGTGTAGTACGTGAGTCCAAGTCATTCCGCACTAAATAGGGCGGTTGGTCCCAAACTACGGGGATTAAGATTCCTGGGTAGTTGTGGTAACCCAAGATTAAGGAGATGTCCTCCATGCCTCCTCTACCTCCGGCCGAGTCTACCCCCGAGGGTCCAAGAGGGGAGTGGCAAATCGTGGAAGCTGGGGAAAGAATTTGTGCCATACTTTGGGTTCCAGGTGGTGGACCCGGTGAGGGGAGAACCTGGGAGCCCCCATCTGAGCCGGCCTCCATCTCCTCCGTACCTCCTGTAGAGGAATTAGAACCCAATGGTGTTGATGGGTCCTTAGAATTAGGGGCATCAAACCCTGGTTGGCGGGATAAATCACGCCTTACTGAACCTGAGTGCATGATGTGTAGAAGAGGGTCTTCAGTATATAGAATCAATAGATGGTGAAGAAAAGTTCTAGAAGAGTGGTCCAGATCACTGAATTACAAAAATGTTGCAGTGACAATTATTAGATGTAGTAAGGCTTACCCCTTAATGTAAAGGGATTTCTAGAAACTGCCAATGGGAGTATTGTCCTCGCTACATGGGGAATTCAGGGTGTTCCTTTCCCCTTAATAAGTTGTACTGGTGGTTCAACAGTCCCTCTGGGAGATCAAGATCATAGAGATGAAGGCAACTAGGCCCAATCCGCGGCCTAAATTAATGGCACCGTAGTCTGATCTTCACCCCCACTGTATGGAATAGCTCACTGGCATACCTTGGTTTGGGAGACTGTGGTAGCCGGAGGTAATGCTAGCCGGTGATAATGCTTCCCGCTTATCGTCTGAGCCCTGGAGCCCCAGGGAATAACAGCCGGACTTCCGCGGGTATAGGCCGAAGCCGCGGCCTCGATTTCCGGATCGGGAAGCTCGTGAGCTTTGCGGTTTAAATTATCTACCCCCGCCGCTTCTCAGGGCTTCCTGGGGGTGCACGGATATGTTGTCCACTTAGGGCGGGCAAACCGAGCTCCGCTGGAGGCTTTCTCCGGTCCAGATGGCCGAGGGGACTCGGAGCACTATGTGGACGCGTCCTCCATTATGCCCCGCGCATGCGCACTCCTCAAGAACACTCTTCAGGAGGTAGGTGTATGTGTGTCAAAGCCAACAATCAAGAGAAGATTTTACCAGAGTAAATACAGAGCGTTCACCACAAGATGTAAACCATTGGTGAGCCTCAAAAACAGGAAGGCCAGAGTTTGCCAAACAACATCTAAAAGAGCCTTCACAGTTCTGGAGCAACATCCTATGGACAGATGAGACCAAGATCAACTTGTACCAGAGTGATGGGAAGAGAAGAGTATGGAGAAGGAAAGGAACTGCTCATGAGCATACCACCTCATCAGTGAAGCATGGTGGTGGTAGTGTCATGGCGTGTGCATGTATGGCTGCCAATGGAACTGGTTCTCTTGTATTTATTGATGATGTGACTGCTGACAAAAACAGCAGGATGAATTCTGAAGTGTTTCGGGCAATGTTATCTGCTCATATTCAGCCAAATGCTTCAGAACTCATTGGAACGGCGCTTCACAGTGCAGATGGACAATGACCCGAAGCATACTGCGAAAGTAACCAAAGAGTTTTTTAAGGGAAAGAAGTGGAATGTTATACAATGGCCAAGTCAATCACCTGACCTGAATCCCATTGAGCATGCATTTCACTTGCTGAAGACAAAACTGAAGGGAAAATGCCCCAAGAACAAGCAGGAACTGAAGACAGTTGCAGTAGAGGCCTGACGGAGCATCACCAGGGAAGAAACCCAGCGTCTGGTGATGTCTATGCGTTCCAGACTTCGGGCTGTAATTGACTGCAAAGGATTTGCAACCAAGTATTAAAAAGTGAAAGTTTGATTTATGATTGTTAATCTGTCCCATTAATTTTGGAGGCACATATACAAACTGTTGCAATTCCTACACCGTTCACCTGATTTGGATGTAAATACCCTCAAATTAAAGCTGAACGTCTGCAGTTAAAGTACATCTTGTTCATTTCATTTCAAATCCATTGTGGTGGTGTATAGAGCCAAAAAGAATAGAATTTTGTCGATGTCCCAATATTTATGGACCTGACTGTACATTACAGACGCAATTTTAAATGACAATACTTCCTATGGAAATATCATTTTGCTCTGGCTATGTTCTACACATCACAGAGATGCGCCCTTTTATAGGCAGACTAAGGAGACCCCCCAGGCACATTATTTAAATGAATTTTTTTTTCACTTTAAGCATTATTAAAATCACTGCTCATTTAAATTACGTTTTTTACTAACTTTTTTCATTGATACATGTTCCCTAGGGCAGGACCCGCACCCCTATAAACATTGTATGCTCAATTACTTGCATATAAGCCTTCAAAATGGGCATTTTTGATTGTTGACATTCAGGTCCCATTGACTTCGATGGGGTTCGTTGTTCGGCCCATCCCTAATCATCATCCAAGTTTGCAAATGTATACATCTGGACTGGGGTGAGATACCATCTATGATTGATTTTTTGTGAGATTTCCCAGTAGTTGATGCAACTGGAGGCCTTTTGGTTATATTGAATAGCTTTACGCCATTGGGAGTCAGTGAAAGTAACTTGTAGGTCCCTTTCCCATCTTTTATATGTTGATGTTTTAATGACTTTATCATTGTCAAGGAGGGTATTGTACAGGAGAGTAATACCTTTGACCTTAGGGGAGTCAGATGTTCAAAATTACCAAGCCTTGCTTGGGACATTGACAGTGGGAGTGCCTTTTTTGTCAGGTATGAGTGAATTTGATTATATGTGTAGATACCCTGAGAATGAATATCATGCTTGTTCTGTAAGATTACAAAGGGTAGAAGTTGGTTCTTGTGCATCAGAGATTGTAGAGGATGGTGCTTCACATGGGCCCAGTGGGTCAAGGTTAAATTCGGAATTAGGAATTTGGAGACTTCTAGTGGTATGGGTCATCATCTGTATGGGTATGGGCTAGAGATAGGAATCTCCATGCAGCTGTAGCCACGGAAGTCGTGCGGTGGGTTATCTCCTTGGGCTTATCTAAGAGGGATTGGGCCAATAGGAGGGAGCTTAGTTTACCCTCAGTGATGAATGTTTGTTTGATTTGATGCCAATGTTTGTTGGGAGTTGGAGTGAACCAGTGTCTGACTTGATCAAGAATGACTGCAACATGGTAATCTTTAACATCAGGAAATCCCATTCCGACTGCCATCTTGTGTTTAATGGTGGAGTTATAGGAGCAGTGAGGTTTCTTTCCCTGCCAAGCAAATGCACCTAAGATCTTTTTGAGAGTAGTGAAGAATGATTTGGGGACAGTTATGGGTAGGGCCCTATATAAATAGAGGAGCTTTGGAAGGGTGAGCATTTTGAAGGCCACTACTTTACCCGCTCAGGAAAGGTATAATTTGCTGTATGCTTGAGGGTCTTTTTTACATGTTTGTAGAAATGTTATATAGTTGCTTGCAAAGAGATTAGTTGTAGGAGTGGTGAGGGAGATTCCCAAATATGACATGGAGGAGTACACCCAGTCGAAGGGAGCAATGGATTTAAGTTGGCGCTTGACTGCTTCAGGTATCATTACACTTAATATATTTGATTTGGATTTGTTCACCTTGTAGAATGAACAAGTGTTAAAGACCTTTAAAATATTCCATGTGTTTGCCAGGGAAGAAGCCGGATTTGTCAGCGTGAGGATTATGTCGTCCGCAAAGAGAGTGATTTTGTATTCATGGTCTTTCATTTTTAAGCCTGTTCATCTAGGAATGCTCAGACCTGACACCCATAATGTGGTGGTGCACCATCTTGCTGGAACTATGATGTCGGTGATAGGGAATTGCTGGCCATCAAGTCGGCTTTGGAGGAATGGTGGTACCTCCTGGAAGGAGAAGCTCACCCGGTATTTGGTATAGGACTGAAGGTGTAATTAGACTGCAGCCTTCCGGTAACTTCCTAATGAAGGAAGCAAATGATCATGAAGTGGAGACAGCGCCATATCCGTTTTCTCCACTTCATGATCATTGGTTTTTACTGACCATAAAAACCATAAAAAAACCATATGCTGTGAAGATACGAGATGTGCAGCACCTGAAACTACGGATACTGGAAGCCTGTGCTAGCATTTCTCCTGCGGTGTTGCTATCAGTGTGTGAAGAGTGGGAGAAGAGGGTTGCATTGACAAGCCAACACAATGGGCAGCACATTGAACACATTTTATAAGTGGTCAGAAACTTGTAAATAACTCATGAAAGAATAAAGTTACGTTAAAACCAAGCACACCATTGTTTTTCTTGTGAAATTCTCAATAAGTTTGATGTGTCACATGACCCTCTTCCTATTGAAAAAACAAAAGTTGGATTCAAAATGGCCGACTTCAAAATGGCCGCCATGGTCACCACCCATCTTGAAAATTTTCCCCCCTCACATATACTAATGTGCCACAAACAGGAAGTTAATATCACCAACCATTCACATTTTATTAAGGTGTATCCATATAAATGGCCCACCCTGTAGATTGATTGCTTTAATTGTATTGTCTCTGGCTTCTCTTCCTGGGATGAAGCCAGATTGATCTTGAGAGACAATTGATGGGAGGAGTGGAAGGAGTCTATTAGCTAGTATTTTAGAGAATATCTTGATGTCCACATTAAGTAATGAGATTGGTCTACAATTGCTTACGTGTGTGGGGTCTTTATCATCTTTTGGGATAACCACTATATGTGCTTCAAGCATCCTGGGTGTCAGTGGATTCAGGAGTGAAAGGGAGTTGAGCGCTGCTAAAAATGGGGTACTGAGTGTATCCATAAAAGTCTTGTAGTATGCATCAGTTAAACTGTTCAGGCCCAGGCTTTTGCCTGGTTCCAATTGTTTAATTGCCTGTGTCCACTCTGTTGGGTTGATTGGGCGCGCTAATTCTTTAGTGGCTTCTGAGGGTATCGTTTTGGAGATGTGTTTTTGCAAGAATGAGGTGATTTCATCAGTTCTTTTAGAGCTAGAGGAGTTCTTGGGATCTCCTGAATTTAGGTCATATAGGGTAGAGTAATACTTCTCAAACTCTTGTGCAGTGTCATAGTTTTTATTAAGTATGTTATTGGTAAAGGAATGTATGTGGTGTACGGTGGCTTTTGTTTTTTTTTTTACGTAGTGCTTGGGATAGTAGGTGACCACATTTGTTCCCAGATTCATAAAAAAAGTTTGTGGGATAACATATATTTTTTCCGGAGATTGTAGTTTAGCTCTTCCTGTAGAAGAGTGTGCGTTTCTATGAGTTCCGTGTAAGATTTTTGAGGGTGCGTTTATGTTGTGCCTCAAGTGTTTTCAATTTAGTGTACAAGTCTCTGAGTCATGTTTTCTTTTCTCTGGTAATTGTTGCTGCTATGGAGATAAGTTTTCCCCTTATTATACATTTGTGGGCTTCCCACTGGGTCAGTTTGGAAACATCAGGGAAGTCATTTTCTTTAAAGTAATCGGTGAGACATTTATGAATCTCTGTTTCTCGTCAGAATACTGGGATTTAATCGCCAGATTTGTGTGTGGGTAAGTTTGTCTGGGAAAGTGAGTATTGTAGATATAGGGTGGTGGTCAGAGAAGGTCATTGCTTCAATTTGGCTGTCGACAGGAGAGCTAGGTCTTGTTGTGACAAAAACAGGTAGTCGAGGTGAAAAAACCTGTTGTGAGGGGTTGAGAAGAAGGTGAAGTCTCATTCTTGCGGTTACTAATCTTTAACATTTTTGGGGAATTCGGTGGTTGGTTGTCACAATAGTGGGAATCGAGAGGGCAAGGTTAAGTAATTTATCCAGGTATAGATGGGGGGGAGGGGTAAGGGTAAGGGTAGGATATGAGTGGATGGGGAGAGATTCAGGAAGGGAAGCTTAGAGGTGCTATGGAGCATGATCTAGGTTTGATAAATAGGTAACCTGTTGAGGAAAAACTAGTGTTATGTAAAGTCAGATGTAGGATTTTTGCCCTTTGGGGTACCTGTTTCCAACAATGCTGAAATGGTACTGCAGTCCATGGCAGGTGTATAGTTGGTGATGTAGGGAAGCCACCCTAGGGGAGGAAAGAGGAGAAAAAAAAAAGAGAGGGTAATAGTCACTGAGTTTGATGTGTCCCATGTAGCAGGAGTCTGAAGTATGCTGGTGTCTTCATAACTGTTGCCTTGATTGATGCTTGCAATGAAAAGTGTCACAGCTTTAATTCCGATGATGTAGGCATGAGGAGTATCAGTGTACATTATTTGCTTCTTCTATTCGGTGAAGAATGCCGGGTCTTAGTGGTTTTTACGTTTTCTTATGGTGGTGAGTCTCTAGTGGATTTTTGTGGGTGGTTTAGTACTGTGAATATGATGCACAGTTTTGGTCTTGGGGTGACCTGCATCGCTGATGATAGGGTGTCTTTGAGGGTTGTGGTCGGTAGGGTACTTTAGTCAGTGAGGATGTTTTCCAGGGTGAGTCTTCGTAGCGAGGTTGGATTAGTTCTGTTTGTCAGAGTTTATGTATAAGTTGCTGTGAACATTTCAGGCAGGGGAGGCATTTTAGTAGCGTGGAGTTGGTTTGACCTACTTTCTCTAGATTGTGTTCAATGGCACTGCGTCTCATGTGCAGTAGTGTGCAGCATTTTTGCTTGTGGTAACTTGTAGTGGGTTAGGTGGTAAAAAAGTTTTTCATCTGGCGTCAAGTGGATCAGAAGGCCTGATGAGGTCTCTTACCTGTCTAGGAGTGGCGAGCTTTACAGTGTACTGGAGAAGCAGTGGGACTGCCATTTCTTGGTGCCCCTAATCTGCTTGATGAGGATGATGGCGGAGGGGGTGTGCGGTGACGCCTGATGCTGAAATTGCGTGCTTCATCGATGCATTCCATGGAGGTCGCATTTCTCAGTGGAGGTAGACAGAAGTCGCTGTGCTAGTCCAGGAGATCTATCAGAGGAAGGTCCAGGGTGTTGCAGAAGCGTTCCAAATCTTCCTGTACTTTTAGGTTCGCTGTCCGGCCTTGGTGCGTCACTGCAGAAGGGAAATTTCCAGTGATAGATTATCGATCTAGCTCGTAATGCATCGAGTAGAGGTCTTAGTTCTCTCTTGCGTTGTAGAGTGATGTTTGAGAGATCTTGATAAATTTTGACTTCAGAGCCCTGAATTGTGATGCAATTGTGACTTCTGGCTTTGCCGAGGATTTCCTCGTTGAGTGGGAAGTCAGTGAGGCAACAGACTGTATCTCTGGGGGCATCTGAATCTCTCCCTCCTGGTCTTAGTGCACGGTGAATACGTTCATATATGATCGGGGTATCAGGGGGGCATTCAAGGAGCTCATTGAACACACCTGTCACTGTTTGGGATAGCTGTTCAGGGCCAATGGATTCTGGGATGCCTCTTACCCGTAAGTTGCGGCGTCTCCCTCGGTTATCGAGGTCTTCCATGTGGCAGTTAATCTCCCTCAGGTGTATGGCGTGTGATTCTGTGAGCTGATCCGAGATGGCTGCCGACAAGGTGTGCTTTATGTCCGCGGACTCCGGCTTCTGGCGCTCTGCAAGCCTCTGCTAGGAGAGTGGGATTTGTGTACAGAGGAGAATGCCTGTGATGAGGAGGCTTGTGACACAAGCGTGGCTTCTCTGGGCCTGGTCTTGAATATTTCAGGAATGTGGAGATTTAGCTGCATGTCTTGTTCCCATGGGGAGCGGGATCTGGGCGCTGACATGCTCCGGGAGGTTCTCTGCATGACAGGCATACGGTGGGCTTGTGTAAAAGCTAATTCTGCAGGACCTCATGGGCAGGAGCTCCGGGATTACGTGTCCATCTTGGAAGGAAACCAGGCCATGCCCCCCCCCCGAGTCTCGGATTTGTTGAGCTAAGGGCTCCCTTAGTAGCGTGAAAATTATGGGGGAGAGGGGGCACCCTTGTCTTGTGCCATTTGTAATAGGAAATGGATCGGAGAATGTCCCATCTGAAAAGATACGGGCAGTAGGGTTTGTGTACAGGGCCAGGATAGCAGATATTATTGTGCCTTGAAAGCCAAATTCCTCTAGGGTATGTTTCAAATAGCTTCAGTGGATCCTATCGAAGGCTTTCTCTGTGTCTAACACTAGGAATAGGGTCGGGATTCGTTTGGTTTTAGCAAAATGCAGAAGATTAGTTATTTTGCGTGTGGCATCGGGTGCTTGTCTGCTCAATGTAAAACCGACCTGGTCTGGGTGTATGAGGTGCGGCATTATTGGGTTAGTCTGTGGGCTATAAGTCTTGCATATAGTTTGGTATCAGTGTTCAATAATGAAATGGGACAAAAGTTAGACGGAGTGTCTGGTTCCTTCCCTTGTGTGGGCAAGGTTACCATGTTAGTGGATAACATTTCTTTTGGAAATTCGCAGCATTGAATGTTTGACATTTATATGGAGCTAAGGATTTACTAAAAAGCTTATAATATTCAGCCGAGAAGCCATCTGGGCCTGGGGTCTTGCCTCTGGGAAGTGACTCTATGGCCTGAATTATTTCTTTCTCTGTGAATTGGGCATTCAGTGAGGAAAGTTGATCTTGGGAGAGTTTAGGTAGTGGAAAGTTATTCAGAAAGTTTAAGATTGAAACAGGTAACGAACCTAATGATACAATGGTCTCGCCTCCCCATTTCTTGGATGGGGAAGATCATGGTGGTAAAAATGTCAATTCTACCCAAACTGCTATACCTCTTTAGGGTGCTTCTCATTCTGGTCCCATTCCACTTTCTACGATTCCTTCAACAGAGAACACCCAGATTTAAATGGGGGTCGACTAGACCCAGAGTAGCGAAACAGACACTATACCTCCCAAAACTATGCCTAACTTCACCAACTATTAAAGAGCCACACAGTTGGCCAGTCTTACTAAATACCATGCCACACAGGAAACCCCGCTCTGGGTGGCCATAGAATCAGTGGACTGCGACCCGCTCTCGACTAACTTACTCTGACTCTCCTCGAAGGATTGTGTAACCCTCAACAATCCTATAACTAAACTCTTCATTAATTTATGGGATACCCTGAGATTTAAACACAAATTAAAATCTGCCCACAACCCCCTCCTCTCCTTCCTCAAAAACCCAGGTTTTTACCCAGCCTGGGAATCCCCCCTGGCATTTACACTATGGGCCAACCTGAACCTATTAAGGCTACACAACCTAGTCACACCTACCACATTCCTCTCCTTTTCATCACTTCAAGAAATGTCCCATTTACCCTCCTCCGAAATATTCCGGTATCTCCAAATCAAGAACTTTTATACACCATATGTAACCAACAACTCTCCCTTCAACTACCCTTCCAATTTTGAAACAATTTGCAAGCGAGACTCATACGCCAGAGGCCTAATATCCATGCTTTATGCTCAGCTCTCATCCAACCCTGACTTGGACAGACCTCTCTATGCTCTGAAATGGGAGGAAGACATAGGCCACTCCAAAGACCCCACGGATTGGTCAGCAATCTGGGCTGCTACTAAATCGTCCTCACCTAACATACAAGCTTTAGAAATGAATTAAAAGGTACTTTTCCGCTGGTACTTGGTATACCCTTGAGGATCGCCAAATTTGTCCCTTCCTACCCACCCCAGTGCTACAAAGAATGTTCAGAACCAGGCACTCATTACCACATTTGGTGGTCGTGCCCCATGTACAAATTTTTTTGGAAAGTCATATTTAGCATGGCCTCCCAGTTATTCAACACTCCCATTCCCCCAGACCCAACCCTAGCCCTCCTAAGCCTGAAACCAGCTATCCCGCACGCAGTTTAAACTTATGCTACCCCCTCTCACCTCGGCAAGACAAACTATCGTCAGATCCCGGAAAACATCAAACCTAATAATAACTGAAACCAAGCACAGAATGACCAGGTTCCTAATACACGCCAAAATGGAAGCTATGGATAAGGACCAGTCTCCCGAATTAGAGTGAATCTGGAAACCCTGGATCAACAATTACCTCTCACCTACTTTCAATATTCAGACCCTTCTGTCATGGTAACAACCTTAGTGGATCGGATGCAAAGTGCGGAATGGAGGGCTGGAGCCTCCTCACAGACTTACACACCTTCTCTTTCTTCCTGCTCTCCGTCTTTCTCTCCTTTTCCCCCTCAATCCTTTATCTTCCTAAACCACATGCTAAGACTAACCTCATGCAACTCATCTGACTAGGTTACAGTCAATAAATGTTAATGGCGCGTCCTACTTTGCACATACCTAACTCTTACCCCTTCCCCAGGCACAGATAGATCCCAGAGGGGGTGCCTGGGAAATTGGGGTAAACTTCTATAAATACAATCACAGGGCTGTGCAATCTAATTCTATATAGATTTTGTACTAGAATTATGCTTGACGGTTATCTTTATTGTTGAATACCTTATTTCACGTATTGTGCTTCTTAATTGTACCTGTTATGTGCACACCGCCTTACCCTCCTTTATGTTCACCTTATGGAAAACTCTAATAAAATCTTTTTTAGAAAGTTTAAGATATTCTTGTTTTCAGGTTGTGTAGTTGAGGGGTCATCTTTTAGGTTGTATAAAGTTTGGTAATAGTCTCAAAATGCGTTAGACATGTCTTTTGGATGGTACACTTTGTTACCACTAGTGGGGTGTGATATATAGGGAATTTTTTATTTGGTTCTTTCTTGTTTCATTTGGTTAGCTAACAATTTACCTGCTTTGTTCCCTGCAGCGTAAACGTTTGCATGTACTTTCAGCATTAATTTAGCATATTTGGCATTCGAGAAGGTTCAGAGGTTATTTCTAGCCTGGAATATTTTATTACTGATTTTTTGGTGTAGGGTTGGATTTGTTTAGGAGCTCTAACTTATTTATGTTGCCTAACAGTTATGTCAGCTGCTGTGTCCTTTGACGTTTGGCTAGAGAGCTCATTTTGATGAGAGCGCCACGAATAATAGCCTTGTGGGTTAACCAAAGGGTAGCCGGGTTAGTGACAGAGGCTTTGTTGAGAGCAAAATATTCATCCAACTGTTTTTGTATGACGGTGGTATTGGTGGGAATCTCCATTAAGTGTGGGTTATTTCTCCAGTTGGTTGCTATAGAGTTTGTAGTCTTGTCCCCAATAGTCATTGAGATAGGTACGTGATCTGACCATGTTATGGATTGGATGTCTGTCTCAGTGGCATCTTGGAGAAGTAGCTTATCTCCCTCAAATAGGTTGATCCTAGAGTAAGTGCAATGGGGTTTTGAGAAGAAGGTAAAATCTCTTTCCATAGCATGTTGACATCTCCAAATATCGTATACATTATTGGAGTAGAGGAAGGGTTCAGGGTTGCCTGTCGTGTTTTTTTGGGAGATGGGCCTTCATATCTATAGAGGCATCTGGTATTAAGTTGAAATCTCCACAGATAATTGTCCTTCCTTGTTTGAGTTTGCACACTTTCTTCCAAATTTTACGTAGAAAATGTAGCTGACCTAAATTCGGGGCGTAAATATTTATGATGGTAAAAGTGGCATTATTGAGTTTACATATCAGAATAAGGTATCTACCTTGTGGATCTGATGTAACGGAAATCAATTAAATGCTATTGTATTTTTAATAGCAATGAGGACTCCCTTTGATTTCTTTTGGGCGTTGGCAAAAAACATGTGAGGGAAGCTGTTGTGGGACATCTTGGGGGCCTTGTCTTGGCAGAAGTGAGTCTCTTGAAGTCATAGGATGTGACTTTTCAGTTTGTGAGCCTCTGGCCACATGGAATATATTTTCCCAGGGTGGTTAACACAATTAACGTTTAGAGAAGTTATTTTAATAGGCATGTTGGAGTATCGGAGTGCTATATCTTATGAGAAGAGATGTAAGTAGCTGGAGTATGGCCAGATTATATTGAGGTAGTCTGCCTGATATCATGTGTCAGTAGGGGTTATAATTAGTGTGGTATAAAGTTCCATTTACTTTTGGCAAGATGGTATCTTGGCTCTGGTAGTGGTATGGTTCAAAAGGCGCCATCTGCAGTTCTGCTGTTTTGGGGCTAAGAGCTTGGTTGTGGACTGTAAAGGAATCAGAAATCAGTCAATATCCAGTAAAAGTAACAAAAGTAGAACTTGAGCGGTCAAAGCCACAACTAATGTTGAGGATCAAAGGCTAATAAATTGGGCTGCGGCATGCAGACCAGGGCTGGTAGTAGAAATCCTTAGGGGGTTTATTCTAAGTTGTCATCTCACCTGGAGGGTCAAAGTCTTCCCAGGCCCCGCTGTTTTGATTTTGGGTCTGGTGGCATCTAGGACATTGTTCCAGAAGCTCTATTATGTTCCACTCTCTCAGCAGGGAGAGGCCTTCATCCAGGTTTTGGATAGTAAATGTTTTGGTGCCTTTGGTAATCAGTAATTTAACTGGGTGGCCCCATTTATATGGGATTTGGTAATTTTGGAGAGGCTTGGTAATGGTGGAGAGGTTTTTCCTTTGAGATATCGTATATTTAGACAAATCAGCGAAGATTAGATTTGCATATTGTTGTGGGAATGAGGCAGGGTTTTTGTAGCTCTCATGAGCTGTTCTTTTATGTGATAAAAATGGATGTGGTTGGATGATGTTGGATGTTGGATGATGTTGGTTTTGATAATCGTGGATGCGATCGATTATCAGTTCTCCTTGTGGGATTTCAGGGAGGAAAGCCTGCATGAGGTGGGTGAAGTATACCTTCAATGCCGGTGGCTGGACAGATTTAGGTATTCCTCTGATTTTAAGGTTGTTCCTTCTGGAACGGTTTTCTAAGTTGGCTATTTTAGCCTTCATCCATTCTATGTCCTTTACCTCCTCACTGTGTGCATCCACTAGGTCATTAAAGGATGTAGTCATCTCCGCCATCTTAGATTCCACATTAGTGACCCTCTCTCCCATGCAAGACATTTCGGATGAGAAATGGTGCAACATTCTGGATGTCATAATGAATAGAGTTTTGCACTGTAAGGAGCATGTCTCTTAAAGTTGTGTCTAACACTGGCTGGTTAGCCGTTGGAAATACAGCTATGGAGTTTTGCAGTGGAGACATGTCAGATTGAGTATATGGGTTTGGGCTCACCTCTCCTGCTGGAGCTGCGTCTTGTGACAGTCTTGGCTTGGATTTAGCAGGGCTGCTGCAAGGGGTTGAGGATGAAGATCCACTGCCAGGGAGCAGGTATTGTTCAGGTGTTACACCGATCTGTGTCCCCCTGCTGTGCTGTGAGATGCTGCCTCGCGGCCGCCTGCACCATTTAGGGTAGCTGGTTTGACAGGCTGCGGGTAGAACTCCGTCAGTTTGCGGGGAATAAACAGCTCCTTCCTCTGCTTGGACATTGTGTCTACATTTGTGGGTCCCCTATGGGGTGTTCGGTGTATACCTGAGGCTTTTAAATCCGTTGCTTTTGCCCTGGAATGCTGCCGGTCCCCTGAGCTTGGATCTCACACAGCCATCTAGGTCGGCTTCCAGCCACTCCCCCTTACTGTGGCTTTTTACACGCAGGTCCATCTAAGCCTGGCTCACGCTGTAAGCTGTGCTTTCAGGGGTAAGCATTATCACACACCAATGCTAAACCCCCCTTTTTTTGTTTTAGGAGGGGATTAAGATGTTGATTTTTTATTTGCTTTTTTGGGAATCATTGAAATAAGTATATACATTTAGGAATATTGGAGCTCCCCCCTCTGTACATACTGCAGACAGTGTAAATTGAATGAGACATGGATTTATATAATGGGGAGTAGGGGTGTAGTTGGAAAATGGGGGGCCCCACAGCCATATATTCCTTGACTTTCTAGCCCTCATAGACTAGGACTAGATATGTGGAATCATTATTAGCTGGAATTATCATTACTCTTGCAGACATTGATGCCTTATAATGCATGTGGATATGCTTATCCCCTTGAGTGCTGCAATAGCTGCGTACCCCATCAGGAGGTGGAAGTGAGGAAGCTGTATCAAGACCAGAAGACTTCTTTTGTATATTTCTGTACCAATGCTGAGGTACATGCTCCTTGTTATTGAGCTGTATGCTTAGGACTTTTGACAACTGTTACTGATATACATGTGTTATTTATTTTAGTGTGCAGTATTGACACAAATTTCCTGAAGAAGCTGGTTAAAGTTCCCTACAAAACGCAATCTGCAGACAAGAACAAAGGCTGGACTGCCGCACACCAAATCCAATCTCTTGTCTTTTATTGAGTGAAGGTACAAATACAGATACAGCTCATATACGAACCACAGGTCTCAACTGACGCGTTTCACACCTTAGACTGGTGCTTACTCATTGCCTGACTCCATACAACAAACATCACATATATATATATACACACATATAATCAATGAATCACTGAAATTCCAAAAAGCAATTGGACAGGTTGAGCCAATGATTAGACAATAAATCAATTAAGGGGTGTAATTGATAGACTCATATGTCTGCAAAAAACTCCTTAACCCCTAAATGTATCACCTGTGCAAAAAACATAGTGATAGGAAAACTGCCAAGACCCCGGTCGCCTGGTCGGCCGACCGGCAACCACAATGTGCCGGTCCGTCATCCAGCGCAAGCAGGGGTATAGCACACAAACTCAAACTGTCCAACCCACGTGTGTAGAACTCAATGTAATGAGGCTGTTACACGTATGTACACACAAATAAACCCACACAAAGTGACGATCCTGTCTAAAATCATTAAAGAGGTACATGGCCATACAACAAATACAGAAAACCTCCACAATACATGCTCAACATCTGATTGCCATGCACAGGCACGTTGAAGATTTGGACTACAGGGGGCGCAGGCATAACCTACGAGTCTGTGGCATCCCAAAGATGGTGGAGGGGCCAAAACTACAGGCAGCAGTGTGGGCGATCTTTAACACTGTTTTGGGGCACCCCTTAGATGCCCCTATTGAGATGGAGAGATGCCACAGAGCTCTAAGGCTCTAAGGAGAGACACAGACCCTCCTAGGGATGCTGTATGTTGCCTGGTGAGTTTCACCAAAAAAGAGGACATATTACGTCAGGCACGCAATCACGGACACCTGGCTCATGAAGGGGCCCATATTCAAATTTCCCAAGACCTGTCGTCTATCACTCCACAACACAGGAGAGATCTCAGACCACTCCTGCAAGTGCTGAAAGACAGACATATTGCCTATAGGTGGAAATTCCTCTTTTGTCTGCAGGCGACCAATGGCAACCACCCCGCATCCCTGAGAGTACCTGAGGACCTGCACGCATTCTGATCCACTCTTGGCATCCCAGAAGTACCCACACCAGACTGGTAAAGTGCAATCCTTCAACTGGACCCCTGGATACAAGTTCAACATGAAGAGTCACCGTGCATACAGAGAAGCAGACAAAGATGCAGGAGACTTTCTGCCAACTCACCACAAAGAGCATGGGGAGACATGAAAACAGAGGACAGCCCACGGGTATCACCATCCTCTGTCAGACGCAAGATGGAACCATGAAATGGTACGCATTTATTGGAAATACAGAACCGCAAGTCCTCACCATACACCTGACCCTTGACTGGCTACAGATTACATCCCCTCTCCAACCACATTTTTAAACAAACTTGGGATGCAAACCACCTGGGGCCAAAAGGCCCATCTTCAACGTGCAAGCAGCTGATATTCACAATCCATTTCATCCTAGGGCACGTAAGTATGTGCCCCAACCTGACTATGGGGTCTACTGTATTTACATGTGTCATACCCTACATAGAATTACAGCACTACCATTGTGATCCTTCTCACTCCTAACCAAATCCCAGTTCAGGGAGGTGACACTAAGCCTTAGATGTGTGATTTGCAAAGACTCCCCACTTTTATGATACACTAAGTGACACAAAAGGAACTGAACTCACATAATGTTGACACATCCTACCCCTGAGAAGGATCACCTCTATCACACTTACTGCTTATTATGCCAGATTATTCTGAACTGGCACATAGCCAAAGAACATTTGAATTATACTGCGGAATGGTCCCTACCATCCTAGGTACAAGGGTCTTTGAACCTCCACTCTACTAGATGACTCTAGCCCCTGAAGGGCTTCTGAACTTTTGAAGGGGGTTGCTATGCCCTGATTATGGTAACAATTAATAAGGGGACTTTATATGCCTTGCTAAGGGGAAGGTGCACAAGTGGGCACTGCACAGCATCTATCAGTCAACAGATGTCCTGGTTTCCCCTTCCTTTTGTTTTTTCTCTCTCATTTATGTTATACAGATTTAGTTATTGTTATCTGCCCAGAGACCACACCAGGCGAACTTAAGTACTGCTACAATACGCTACAGGATGTTTAATAGGAATAACTTCCTGCAGGGGTAGATGGCCTCCAGACTCAGATGTGGGGTCTGATCCCTAGTTAACAAGCCATGTTGGCCCCTGGGGACCATGATCCCTGATCCCTGCCTCATCCGTATGCTTAGAAGCCAAATAGTAGTAGTATACTAAAGTGGGCATGCTCCTATCTTATAGTTACCTATTTTGTTTCAATGCTTGGTTGGGATATCATATTGTGATACACATTTTTATATGCTCCCCTCCGATACATGTGGTAAATTCTTGTTTCCCATCCCCTTTTACTTTTGTTGTAGTTATTTCTTAAGGTGTCTAAGCAGGCAGACATACACCTCCGGAGACATAACAGGGCCTTGATAACTCAAGGTTATACCCTGCCTATCTTTCATATAGCATGTTGGGCCCATAGCCCTGCCCGTTACACATTTATCCACACTGATTCCAGGTAATTACACCCCTTTACACTCCTTACCTCTCTTTCTTTCTGTATAGTCCCCCCCCTTTTTTTTTCTTTCTTTCTCTCCTCTCACCATCCCAGTAACCCACTGGGGTTGACCCCCCTTATTCTAGCCAGTTCAGAAGCCATAAGGGACGTTCAGTAGACATGGCCTCCACTGACACACCTAAAGTCCACCTTTCATTAAAAATCTATTCCTTAAATGTGAAAGGCTTAAATATTCCTGAGAAATGCAGAAACATCCTAGCAGAGGCACATCGGTACAAGGCGCAGATTATTTTCCTACAGGAGACTGACTTTAAAATGGGGTCAATTACCAAATTAGGCAATCATTGCTTTCTCACTGCATACCATGCAGCATGTACAGACTCGAAGACCAAAGGAGTTTCGATTCTATTTTCCAAGTCATGTCACTTTAACCTCCCTGACCAGATTCTGGATGCTGAAGGCAGATACATGTTCGTTAAGGGTACGTGAAGAGATAAGCCCGTAACCCTGGCAAACATATATTGCCGAACTCAAAACAAGTATCGTTCGTAAAGGAGGTACTCTTACGACTGACTTCCTTTCGCACTGGACTCTTAATCTTAGGGGGATCTCAATGTGGCTCTAAATCCACTACTTGATACCTCCAATGGTGCCTCAAGGCTTTCTTATGCTGCGCTACGACAAATCAAAATACAGCTAGCCTCTCTGACGCTACATGACACCTGGCGTACTCTCAATCCACAAACGAAGGACTTCACGTTCTTCTCATCTCCGCATAATCGCTACTCGAGGCTAGATTACCTCTATATAAGTCAATCTGCACTACAATACCTGCATGACGCTACAATAGAGAACATAGTCATTTCTGACCACCACCCAATCACAATGACCCTACACTTCCCTCAATGGGAAATGTTCACGAGACTGTGGAGAATGGATGGTTCCCTTCTTACTGATCCAGGAGATCTAGCTAACATTAGAAAACTAATAGAAGAATACTTCCAGATCAATAACACCCCCGACACGTCACTCATGAAGCAATGGGAGGCCCATAAATGTGTGGTGAGGGGCCATCCGTTGGCCCTGGCAGCCTGGAAAAAATTAGACAGGCGAAAAGTAATACAAGAGCTTTCAGCTAAAATCACCATCCTGGAAGCGAAACCAAGGGTTCCTTAGAGGCAGCAATAGCACAGGACTTAGCGGACACCAGAGCGCTATTACTGGCCGAGCTAGCGACTAAGAACAAAAGTAGACGCATAAAAATTCAAACTTTTATTCTACGAAAAAGCCAACAAACCAGGCAGACTCTTGGCCAGATTCACGCAGGAACGTATCCTATCACATACAGTGCACCATATCACAGACTCCTCAGGCACAAAACACTCCAGAAATGAAAGCATAGCCAAGGAATTTCAGCAACTTCTACACTAAATTGTACAATCTTAAATCAGGGCCAACATACCTTAACAGGAGATGACACACAAGACACTGATTATAACCTTCCTAGAGAAATATAGCCCAAAAGCCCTACACATACAGGACCGAAACGACCTAGAAGCACCGATTTCAGAAACAGAATGGGCGGCAGCCCTAAAGGCCACAAAACCAGGTAAAAGCCCAGGCCCGGATGGTTTCCTGGTGCTCTATTATAAAAGCTTCTCTGATCTTCTTGCCCCAGGTTTCCTCAAAGCATTCAATACCCTAGCTGACGCCCCCTGCACTTCCAACACCTTGCTAAAAGCATACATTTCTGTAATTCCTAAAGGAGACAAAGACCCTGATCAGGTAGCTAACTACAGATCATTATCTTTGCTAAACGTAGATGTCTAACTGTTCTCTAAGATCCTGGCAACCAGACTCTCCTATCATGTTGGGTTTGTCAACAGCAGGGAGGCCAAGGGTAACACAACCAAAGCCCTGAATTTACATCACTGGCTCAGTAGCAACCAACAAGAGGGGTTCTTTTTAGCTATAGATGCGGAGAAGGCGTTCGACAGGGTGGCCCGGGACTACATGGAAGAGACATTAAAAGCTCTGGGATTGGGAATCAGAATGCTAACCTTCATAAAATCTCTCTACTCTAATCCCAGAGCTAGAGTGAAAGTCAATGGCTATGTGTCGGACGCCTTCCCCATTCAGAATGGAACATGACAGGGATGTCCCCTGTCCCCACTCCTATATATCATCACCTTGGAACCCCTCCTGAGATGCATTTGTGCAAACCCTGTTATAAAAGGTGTAAAGGTAGTAAATAACGGGTTCAAGACCGTGGCCTTTGCTGATGACATCCTGCTTTTTCTATCTTTGCCGCTAACGACCTTGCCAAATGTCATGTAGTATTGGAATGCTTTAAACAGATCTCACACCTGCAAATCAATTATTCAAAAACTTTTTGCCCTGAACATCTCTTTACCAAACCATTGGTGTGACAATGCCAAACCAATTTCCCCTTTCGGTGGGCCGCTATTATAAAAATGACCATCCTGCCACATTTGCTGTATAAAATGCAGATCCTGCCGATCCACTTACCAGCATCATTCTTTGCAACTTACAAAAGAATATATAGGACATTTCTTTGGAGAGGCAAACCAGCCTGCATCGGATGGGCCAAACTTGTACTGCCCAAATCAGATGGGGGTATGGGTCTACCAGATCTACAATGCTACCACTGGGCCGTTCACCTGGTTATTGATTGGAGAATACACACTCGGTTAAAAGGATGGGTGGTTCTAGAACACCTAATCGCAGGAGTGGACTTGGGAAAAGTGCCCTGGTTCCCCAGGAAAGACACACCACCTAAACTGGACACACACCCGTTAATTGGTGCCACTTTGCAGGTTTTCAGTAGGGCCTGTAAAAAAACATGAATTGACAGAGAAACTTTGCCCCATAACTCCACTGAGAGGCAATCCGGCTTTCCCTCCAGGTATGAATAAAATGTTCCTAGCGGCAGAGTGGCCTTACGAGGAGATGCAAGCAAAACATTTCTTTGCCACATAACTCCACTGAGAGGCAATCCGGCTTTCCCCCCAGGTATGCATAAAATGTTCCTAGCAGCAGAGTGGCCTTACGCGGAGATGCAAGCGAAACATTTCTTCCTGAGAAACAGGTTTAAATGTCAGAGAGAGCTAGCGGAGACCTCGAACACAAACACATTCCCCTTCTGGGTGTACGCGCAAGTGAAACATTTTTTAGACAAGTCGTTTCATAGAAATGACATATTGAGATCCCCCACAGTTTTCGAGTCCATGTGCACTGGAACAGCTCCCCAGAACCATGTTGTTACAGCACTGTATGCTTCCATGTTCCCGGAACTCCCACACTCTTATACAAGCCGAACATGTCTTCTGGGAACGAGCTCTCACTATAGAAATTAATGAAGCAGATTGGAACCGCATATGCCTGTACCTGCACAAGGGTTCATTGAATGTAAATACTCAAGAGAATGGATACAAATTAAAAACGAGATGGTATAGAATCCCTGACCTGCTTCATAAATATACCCCTGTGGTCTCGAACAAATGCTGGAGATGCAAAAAAGAAAAAGGGACTTTTCTTCATGTTTGGTGGCATTGTCCACTAATCCAACCATACTGGCACAGAATTCATGACATGATTGCGAACATTACAAAACTCCAAATAGAGTTCACACTAGCACAAGTCCTCCTTCACCTATCCACCATTCCACAAAAAACATACTTTAAATCATTGCCCATGCAAATGATTAATGCCGCGAGACTCTGTGTACCCAAACACTGGAGATCCACATCCCCGCCTTCATTGAAGGAATGGATCTGTCGGTTGAATCATATAGAAACAATGGAGAAACTGATTCATAAAGAGAAAGACAAAATTGACCACTTTACTAATACATGGGAACCTTGGATCACATACCGTAACACCAGTGAGTACTAGGCCTTAGTGCAATAATTAACCTGAAACAGGAATACAAATTCCAAACACGGGAGGATGGGATGGGGAGGGTTGTTGGTGGAGACTGCATATCTCTAAGTTGACCCCCCTTTCCCCCCCCCCCCATTTTTTTCTCTTCTCTTCTCTTGTCTTGTCTCTTCATACTTGTTCTCTCCTTTTGTTTTTCCCATACCTCCACCTAATCATATCTCTTGCAGCACAACTTGGTATGATTCCCCAAATGGAACTGCATATCCAGTTGATTAGACTATATTGAGCTAGCATAAAGTCACAGGCAGAGCTATGGATAAAATGTTAAATAATGGGTACCGAGGAGATGTACATAAGCAAATGTATAACAAACAAATGCAGTCTTATAACGTGTTCACCTATCTGACCCTCAGGCCAGTTGTCATGTACAAGTACTCGCAGACTGAACCATGTAACACACCATGATATATTCATTGGCATATTTCTACATGTATAAGTACCCTTGATCAGCTTCTTCTCCTGTTTTGTATGCAATTGAAACTTAATAAAGAGTTTATGAAGAGTTTAAAAAAAAATGATATGTGAAAATAATCTGTCCAGATGTTTCTCAGGGAATCATGCAACTCCTCGTTGAGGAATACAACAAAGATATTGTACAGCTGGACAAAGAAATCAATGAGTTATATCTTAAACATAATGACATCACCTCCCACAATGTCTTCTCCAGTAGAAATGCAGAGCTGAAAGTGCAGATAGAAAAATTCAATGTAAAAATTATACAAGACAAGGAGAAAAAAAATCTTTAAAGATCGTATGGCCTTCCAAAGTCACCGGGCTTATAAATGGTCTTCCCAGAACAATTGTCCTAAGAATAGGAATAGGCAAACAACTGATAATATTGTAATTGATGACAATGATATTACCTCAGATGCATCTTCTTACACCTCTGCTTTTTCTCAACAACAATCTCGTGGCCGTGGTGGTGGGTCTGGACGCACAAAAACACAACGGCAGAAACATAAATATGGTGATGGGAATTTCACTCAGAGTGGTAGTAAAACAAAGATAGCCAGAAAACAAACACAGAACACGGGTGGTGTATCTCCACAAGCACATTTTAAAAAAAATACAAAGGGCAACTCATCTCTCAATACTTCTAATTTGAATCCAAGTTCAACCTCCATGCCACTGGGACAAACACATTCTATGACTAGTGCACCAATAGATCCCAGGAATATAGTATCACAAGTAGAGTTGAGCGAACACCTGGACGTTCGGGTTTGGAGCGTCCGTACGAACTTTGGGAAAAAGTCCGGGTTCGGCACCGAACTTTGCCCGAACGTTATCCCGGACACCAAACCCCATTGAAGTCAATGGGGACCCAAACTTTTAGGCACAAAAATGGCTGTAACAATGTCCTGGCCAGTGCTAGAGGGCTGCAATAGGAAGTAAAATGGGGGTAAGAGTAGGGAAAGTGCCCTACAAAAAAATGGGGATAGGGAAAATAAATTAAAATCAAATAAAAAAATGGGAAGGGGGGGTGGATGTGGAGTAGGAGCCTAGAGGTTGACTAGGCCATGACCATAGCAGTGTAGGTGGTAGTGGCAGTGGTCGAGGAGGAGAAGGAGGTAGCCAACATGGTATTTCTTTTTTTGTTTGTTTATAATTGGGGTAGCCCCCAAAATATCGAGGCCTATTCAAAAAAACAAGTATATGAATGGCTGTGTGAGTCCGGTCTAAATGTTTATTCTGCACAAGGTACAGACAAGTCTTGTGGGATCCATGCCTGATTCATTTTAATAAAGGTTAGCTTGTCCACGTTGGCTGTGGACAAACGGCTGCGCTTGTCTGTGATAACGCCCCCTGCCGTGCTAAACACACGTTTGTAAATCTGGCCTGAGTGTGTCGGTAAGTATATGAACAAAAAAACTTATCCGGAGCTATAAAACCCCCGATGGGGTTAATATTTGTTTGTTTTTTTCTTTATGGTACAACCGATGGAGGAAGAGGAGGAGCTGGTGACGGTGATGGTGGATGTGACGATACCAGTACCGGATCAGTTGGAGATCCGAGGATGAGGTGTAGGTGGGGGGGAAGGGTAAAAAAATAAA
>BLSH010320886.1:46493-59096 GCA_018402905.1 Glandirana rugosa | reverse complement strand
ACGAAAACTCGGGCTCACTCTAATAAAAACCTTTGTCTTAATCAAAGGTCAAAAACATAGAGGACACACCAGACATTCTGTTTCCGGTTTTACAAAGGTAATTCTCTATTCCCCCCCGCACCGAACGTCGAGTACCTCATCCAGCGCACCGCACTATCGAGGCGGCAATTAGGACAGATAAGGGGACAATGGTCGTAGGACTTTGGCGAAGAGATGGAGAGAGGACGGCGTATCTCTAGGAACACGTTGCGAGAGGACAGACCATGGAAGTAACGACCCCTCTAGTACAGGGCATTCTCCGGGTACACAGTCCTGGTCAGCGGCCCCCAGGGCATGCAGCATCGTCTTGGGGGGATGATCCTTGCCAGGGGTTTTAGAGAAGAGCTTCATGGCAGCTTCTTTCGCCAAGCGCTGTGAGCGGGCGCCATCTTGCCCCGCATGGTCCGACGCTGTCTGCAGATCTTTGGGAGCCTTACGGGACATGATCTCCCCAGCAATGAAGGTACCAGACAGGAGAGCGTTGCACAAGGATCTCTATGCGGCAGGAGAGAGGTAGAGAAGCGGTTTCAGGATGCTGGTAACAGGGGAATAGACAGGATTAACGGCGGAGCTATCACGCCACGCGACCTACTCCATGAGCTGCAAGCCACGCCCCCCCTTATCTCTTAATGGAAACATTTTGGCCTTTGTCTTACAGACCACACAGGAGATACAAAAACTGGAAACTAATTCTGTTTCCAAAAATAATCTCACTCGGGCTCAAAAGCAGGCAATTAAAAAAAAAAATAAAAAAAAAAGAGAACTTAATTATAAAACCAGCAGACAAGGGGGGAAATGTGGTTGTAATGAACACAGACCAATGCTCCCAAATGTGCAACCGTATACTTCAAAATACCAAATGTTACAGAAAGGTCCCATCCTCCAAACTAGACAAGTCCCAGCGAGAATTCAATCAATCGATAAACCAGGCCTATCAGAAGGGAACCATAATCCACCTGGGAATTCCTTAAGAAGGACTGGCCACGTACTCCTACATTTTATGCACGACCGAAAGTGCATACGAGTCTTAAAAAGCCACAAGGGTGGACCTATAATATCTGTATGTGGCAGCCAAACAGAAAACATGAGTATCCTGACTGACACACATTTACGCCCTCATGTCTTATCCCCGCCTTCATACCTGAAGGATACCATTCATTTATTACAGGCAGTTGAGGAGATTCATGCTCCCCCAGGTGTATGGCTGGTTGCTGTGGATGTTGAGGCTCTTTACAGCAGTATACCACATGACAAGGGCATTTCAGTGATTGGATCCTTTCTTTGTGAGTGAAGTACCACGCAGGAACCATTTAATGAATTTGTGATGATGCTTCTCCAATTTATTCTACACAACAATTTTTTTCTATTTGATGGCTCCCACTAAATCCAGGTGCAGGGTGTGGCAATGGGGACATCTTGTGCCCCCTCTTATACCAACCTGTACCTGGGAGGGTGGGAGCGCACCATTATGAGTGATGAGGATCTCTCAATGTACCTGTGCTATGTGTTGTCATGGCACAGGTACATCGATGACATCCTCATACTCTGGGACGGCCCGAGAGAGTTGCGCAATGACTTTGTTGAGGTACTCAACACTAATGAGTTCAACCTCTCTTTCACCATGACCTGCAGTCAGGAAAGATTTCCTTTCTTAACATGGAAATGTTCATTCAAACAGATTTAACATTGGGAACCAATCTGTTTCGGAAATCCACTGCAGGCAATACCATTCTGCAAGCCAACAGTGGTGATCCAAACAGCTTGGTTCAGTCCATACCCTATGGATAATACCTGCGATTGAAGCAAAATTGCTCCTCACAGGAAGATTTCCAGATTCAAGTGAATGAATTGTGAGACAGACTGTTAGCCCGAGGATATTCAAAGAAAACCCTAAAAAGGGCTTATCAGAAGTCCATTAACAAGGATAGGAGGGGGCTCATTTTCCAGACTAACAAATCAAACAACGATGAGAAAACAAACACGACCAAACTGATAATAAGATACTCTAGACAACAAGAAGAGATAAGGCATATTATTAACAAGTATTGGTACCTGTTAAAAGCAGACCCCCAGGTGGCAAACTGTATAAAGGACAGGGCGGAGATTGTCGATCACAAAAACAGCTCATTAAAAGATCAGTTGGTTAGAAGCCACTTTTGTAGGGAAGGATCTAGCTGTAATTGTAAATACCCAGGAACTCATAGGTGCAGAGGATGTCCATACTGCCAGTACCTCCTCACTGGAAATACATATATTTTACCCAATGGTGAAACAAATTTCATGCACAGCATTTCATTAATTGTCAGACCAGGAGCATTGTTTATTTATTAATTTGTAAGTGCGGTAGCTTTTATGTTGGAAAGACAAAGTGTTTCTTTTGGAAACGCATTTTGTGACCACGCGTCGGCCATCAAGGGGGGGGGGTATTATGTCCCCCATTGGTAGGCATGGTACATGGAGACATATCAAGGATCCACATTGTGAAAAGTTCTTTGCTTTGGAAAGAATTCATAGGGGCATGCAGGGTGGGGCCTGGGACTGCCTTATCCTCCAAAGAGAGGCTAGGTGGATTTACAATCTGATTGCTACTCAGCCCCCAGCTGATTAGCTATTAACCTTTTTGTAAGACCGCACTTACTTGCCCTTGGCCTAGTCATGATCTTGTAAATTTCCCAGCCACTAAACTCCTGGTAGAACTATAGTGTGCAGTGCATGCTTGGCCATAGACCGTTGGACACATAGGCAGTTGAGGGGAGTTACCACAGAGAAATAGCTCAAACAGCTGAAACACCTGGAGCAGCTGCAATGTTCAACTGTGCATGATGCCTTGCCTTGAAAAAAACTAAAATTTCAGAGAACAGAAATGTCATCATCATGACATCATGTTTAAACTTAGTTACTTACATCACAATTCACAACAAGTTCACAACCCAAGTGCTGCATCCTGCAATACAATACAGTTGGTTAAATAATGTTAGGCACGAGGAGCAAGAACAGTACCTCAAGCATAGCATTATAGTAAGGTCATGCACAATGCAGCTCAAAACAGCTGCTTGCTTCTCCAGGCATTTGAGCTTTACTCTGCCTGTTGACTCCCCCCTCCATGTTAGCCTATGTGACTGACTGCTGTCCATTGCACACTATATGCAGTTTCAGCTAGGAGTCAAGTGACAGAGCAATTTACAGACGACAAAGATAAACCTTGAATTTTTTTCTGCCAGTAAACTTTCCTGACACTAAACTCTGGCGGAAACCGCATATAGTATGACTTAGACTGACTGAGCAATGGACACATAGGCTAACTATGGAGAGGAGGTAACAGGCAGAGAAACAACTCACAGACACCTGGAGGAATTTGGAGGCTTTGAGATGCAATATTCAACTGTGCATGAACTTTTTTGCCTTGAAAAAATATGAAATCTCAGATTTCACAGAAAAAACTGTCAACATTGATGACGTGAGAACAGTTCAACTTCACCACCCAAGTAGCACAGTGCAATTCAGTAGTAGTTTAGTTAAATAATGTAAGGCATGAGGAGGATGAACTATAAGTTCTAGAACAGTACCTCAAAACTTACATTATTTTGTAAAAAAAGTGTAAACTTTTTTCAGATATAAAACCTTTTTTTAGGCGCTTGCTTCTACTTCAACTTAAGAAACTCGCGAAAGAAACAGATTTGTTAATTCAAGGATGGAAAGAACCAAGAACTGCAGTAAGGCCTCACGCACAATACCAGCTGGAAGTAGCTGCTTCTTCTACAGCTCACAAAAAGTTGGAACAGTCGCTTTGAGGATGAGCTGAAGCATGCAACTGTGCATGATGCCTTGTGCAGTACACAACAGGTGTTACTTTTCCAAGTCAAATGCAAGTGTCAAGTTTTTTTTTTAAGAAACAGAAGAACCTCTGCATGTTCAGTTAGAACAGGGGTAGGGAACCTGCGGCTCTCCAGCTGTTGTAGAACTACATTTCCCATCATGCTTCTGGGAGTAATTGTATCCATCAGCCTTGCAATGCCTCATGGGTAATGTAGTTCTTACAACAGCTGGAGAGCTGCAGGTTCCCTACTCCTGAGTTAGAAGGTGCTTTCTGGTGTCAGTCAGAATGTGTGATGCTGTACTGAACAATCTCTCACTTTCCACACTACTGCAAGGAGCTGAAAGATATTTTTGTGCCATTTGGCCCAGCGTGGCAAATTACAGTTTATTGACTGCCCAATACTCTAAAGGTTTGTCCAAATGAGGCACAGTGAACTCTCCAAGATATGCTTTGAGTTGTATGGTAGTAGCTGTGGGAGCACTGTTCTCAAATGTAGATGGACAGGCAATTTCTTGAAAACCACTGTCCACACCGCTAGTAGTAGTAGTAGTAGGGGTCGTGGTATTTGACTTTTGGTCAGTGTGAGGTTTTTGGTAGATGGTGGTTTGTAGGATGTAGCTGCCTGTACCTGTGCAGATATTTCTTGCATTTTCAGCAGAAACATTTCTTTGGCCTGCCTGTCAGCATCAGCATTTGAGAAGAACCAATCATTATAGCTAGAAGAAGAAGAAGAAAAGCAAGACAGTCAGCAATGTCAATTATGCAAGGTCAGCAGCAACAACAACTGTGGAAGATTGCTGTGGGCCCACTGCTATAAGGGAAGGAGCCAGGAGTGGCCCATTGCTATAAGGGAAGGAGCCAGGAGTGGCCCACTGCTATAAGGAAAGGAGCCAGAAGTAGCCCACTGGCACTGCTATAAGTGAAGGAGCCAGAAGTGGCCCACTGCTATAAGGGAAGGAGCCAGGAGTGCCGCCAGTGGACGCAGCAAAAAGAGTTTGATCGGTTGGAAATGAAGTAACCAAAAACAGAGCAAGGCATAATATATTAGTAGGCAGTAGCAATTACCTAACTTGGATCAAGTAAGGTAGCGATGCAGTAGAGTGGGTTTTGCTCCATGTCAGAGAAGCATTTCTGCAAAGCAGCAGTATGACATTGACCAATAAAAAAGGAACAATAAACCTCCCAATGATGTGGCCTTCATCACAGGATATAATAGGCAAAATAGATTGGTAGAGAAAATTTTCAAAAAATACTAGCCTTTTTTATTATTTTAAAGACAGATAAAATATTGTCTAAACTGTTGCCTCATAAACCAACATTTGTGTACAGAAAAGCTCCTAATCTAAGAAATTACCTAGTACACAATGTGGTGAATACCCCTGAGGAAGTGAAACTTCTGGCAGATATGAAGGGGTTCTACAAATGTCAAAAATGTCTCCCCTGTAGGGTGAGTAAACCGCAACCCAGGAAGAAGGAAATGTTTAAGTCTAAGGTGACCAACAGGGAGTATCAGATAAAGGAATTGATCACATGTAGAGTTGAGCGAACCCGTGGATGTTCGGGTTCAGTGGGTTCAGCCGAACTTCGGAAAAAAGTCTGGGTTCGGTACCAGACTTGACCCGAACTTTACCCCGAACCCCATTGAATTCAATGGGGACCCGAACTTTTCGGCACAAAAATGACTGTAAAAAGAGTCCTGGAAAGTGCTAGAGGGCTGCAAAATGATTTTTAGAACAATAATCTGTCCCTTACAGCAACAGCAGGAACCTGACCCTATAGAACTAGGAGATGATTTTAGAACAATAATCTGTCCCTCTAAGCAGTAGACTCTACCTATTCCAGTCAGATCTTTCTGTAATGCAGGATGAGATCTGCAATATGTCCATAAAGCAGTAGTAGTAGTATTCCTATCTATCTATCTATCTGCAATCTGTCCCTAAAAGCAGTAGTAGTAGTAGTAATCTCTACCTATCTATCTATCTGCAATCTGTCCCTCACAGCACCGGCAGCATCCTCTCCCTACACTACCCAGAGAGCATGTGACATGTAGCACTGTGACTCCAGCCTCATATAGAGTCTGGGTCACATGATGCACTGGCCAATCACAGCCATGCCATTAGTAGGCATGGGTGTGATGGCTTCTAGAAAAAAACAGTGAAACGCTTGTTGATTGGTTGCCCTGCAGCTATTCAACATGCGTGATCAAATACCCGAACCCAGAACTCAAACCCAAACTTTTTTTCAAATGTCCAGGTTCGGGTTCGGGTCACGGACACCCCAAAGTTCGGTACGAACTCGGTACGAGCTCGGGTTCGCTCAACTCTAATCACATGTAATAGTACACATGTAACCTACATAATTGAATGTCCATGCCACCTTCAATATGCAGAGAGGACCACTAGACCCCTATACAAGAGGATTAGGGAACACATAAATAATATAAAAAAGGAGTTCCCAAAACATAGCTTGTCACAACACTTTAAAGAAGTCCACCACAAAGATCCCTCAGGACTCATTTTATGGCATAGATAGAATTAAAAATAATTGGAGGAGTGGTAATAAAACCATTAAGATATCCCAGAATGAAACCCGATGGATATACCGACTAGGCACACTTGTGCCAGCCGGATTAAACATTGACATTGATTTAAATTTTTAGGCCTACATATACATATATTTATTTTTAAATAATTTTAAAAGAAATTATTTTGGTTTTTACCTTGGTTCCTATATTCTAACTTCGAAATAAGGGTAGTATGTATGATATTACAGTATGGAAAGAGATTTTTATTTTTATTTTTTGTATATTTTTTATATATTTTCTATTTTTTTATTTTTATTTATTTTTTTATTATTTTATTATTTTTTATTTTATATTTTATTATTTTTTATTATTATTTATCATTTATTACTCTTCCATACGGGTAGACTAAACTTGTGTATAGACTACTATTTTTGTTTTTAAAGGTTTTTGGACTTTTTTATGGTCTCATAGTTTGACACCTCACATCCCGTTTCCATTTTCCATTTCTTCATTTCCAGTTTTTATTTATATTTTACTATTATTTTTTGTATATGATCTATAATCGCTATTATGGAATGTTTTCATTTAAAATATTATAAAATGTTCAGAAAGTTTTACGTGGTAAGAGCTGAGATTGTAAAGGACGGGTTGGGAATTCTTCCACTTTGCAAACACCTGCAGTTCCCCAAAAAGTCCACCAGGGGCTGGGCTATACATATACACTTTTTTAATGACAGTTTTTGGTCTTTTTTATTCTATTTTTTTACTCTTTTTTACAGTCCCCTTTTTAATTGGATGTTTGAAATTATCTCCAATGTGCATCCAGTTCAACTTCAAAGGTTATTGTAGTAGTCCGGAGCGCACGTTGAATCTTTGAGACGAGGGACTTGGCAGCCGCTTACTTTAAGGATGGGTTGACACAGGTGTACAGGCTCGGACCGTTCAACCTTACTAGTATATAAGCAGCAGGCGTACCAAGATGGCCACCGCTTCCGATGACGTCTGATGATGAAACGTGTTAGACAGGGCTTGGAGGTACGCCGTTACGTCACGTCCGGTTTTCCTGGTTTTTGACGGTGGAACGCAAGCCAACAGAGACGGAAGGACCCTAAACCTTCCTCAATAGCAGCAAGTGCTGCAGGTCTTTGTGCAATATACATATTCAGTTTGCAGTTTGGAAACCTGGACTATTTTTAATCATATTTTGGCTACTATTGAAACGGCTTTTAAACGGAATTATGAGTAGCTTTCCATTTCTCCATTATGGTATGCTTTGCGACGGTTGCCCTATGAGTGAAGGACCTGTCCTTGAGGAGCATTGTCGATCTGGAGCCCAGCAGTGAAAGACACACTGGTTACATATGGGATACCCCTGTAGGGGTGCAGCCTTGTGGTGAGTGGGGCCACAGGAGGGGGAGCACGTGTGGAAGTCACCTTTACGAGTACAGAAAGAGAGACATTTGTGAAATCAGAAGCACTAAAGTCACTTTTACTACTTTTTTTATTTTCAATGGACTAAATGCACAGAATGAACTTTTGTCACTGATTTTAGTTACACACTCATACTTTTATATACACAGCAATGCTTACCTTTTTGTGATATATTTTTTGGAATATTTATATTGAATTTTAAAATGCACAGTTTATGATATACAAAGCTTAAGTGAATAATTTTAATCAAAATCCTTTTTTGACACAATGCACTTTATTATATTACACTTGCACATTGTACTGGTATCTTTCAGATATATTGGGTACAGGAATTCAGAATTATTTTCCCTGACACATATATAACCCTGGCACATATTGGTATATTCACGTGATTATTACACATGGTGGTATAACAAAATTATTGAAAGACAGCGCCACTTCCCTCTATCTATATATTTTTAAGGGAAGGCCTTGCCAAATGTATATACAAAGACACAGTAAAGAGTACAATTGCATATACAAAAGTGAACCCAATTAAACAGGAACAAAGTGAGGGGGTAGTCGTAGGACCGACCCTACGCCCACCAGTCGACACCTCATCTGGGAACAAACTGTGTCCGAAGGAGGGGGAGGACCGATCCCACAACAGGCTAACCCCTGAACTAACGATGAGCGGTGCAACTAAAACAAAAAAGAAAGATATAGCGTGTACTCTTGGAACCGATTGGCCCAGCGGGGCTGCTTACACATAATGTATCTGTAGTAATAAGCCAAATATAACCTTAACAATATAAAGGAAGGAAGGAGGAAGAAAAAGCCAAGGAATTGAAAAAAGGAAGGACAAAAGAGAAGGACACCAGGGAAGCGTTACCTAGGTAGAGACTAGAACGGGCAGGGAGGTAGATTGAGGTACCTTCTCTAGGGTTCCCACACCACATCAAATTTTACAGAGGAATCCAGGAGGATATTAGCAAATTTTTCCTGGGTCATGATCCAGGTGATCTTTCTCTTGGCTGCATTGAAGGATACAGAGGGTTTTTTCCATGCCTTTGCAAGGGTAATCTTAGCTCCTAATAGAATGAAGTGTGTCAATTTAAACATGGATTTGGAGAGACCATCTGGTCTGTGATTTAGTAAGGCTATTTCTTTTTTTTTGCGGAATTGCCTGTCCCGTGATCCTCCTCAACAAAGAGAAAACTCTGTTCCAAAATCCCCTGATCCCAGGACATTCCCACCAAGTGTGATAATAGGAGCCCCGGAGAAGGCACCCTCTAAAACATAACGGGGACGAGGTCAGGAACATAATTGAGAGTCTGGAGGGGACTAAGTACCAGCAAGAAACCACCTTAATGTCCTGACCAGGGGAGAAGCTGGGGTTATTGAAAACATGCTCCAGGGGGCCGAAGGAGGAGGCCAACTTTGTGGTGCTGAATAGATGGTCACAAAGGGCCACCAAGGATAGAATCGAAGGTCTTGATTTGGGGTGAGCCCACATCAGATAATCTAAAGTATTGTCTCTTTATCCCCACCCAATCCAGTCTATTAGACCGAGCATGGATAATAGAGAATTGGGCCAATTGGGCTGCTTGATAATATCTCCAGAGGTTCGGGAGCCCGAGACCTCCTTGGTTACATCGTCGCATGAGAACTTTCGCTGGACACCTAAAGCCCTTGTTACCCCAAATTAACTTTTTAATCTGGGATTGAAGTTTAAGCAAATGAGTTATTTTGATTGGAATAGGAAGAGCTCTAAACAGGTATAAAATCCTAGGCAGGAGGGTCATTTTAACTGAGTTCACTCTCCCCAGCCAGGAGAGGTCCAGCCTACCCCAGTTGTTGAGGTCCTCCATAAGTTGCTTATATAAGGGAGGGTAGTTAATTGAGTATAAATGTTCAATACTGGATGCTAAATTAATACCCAGCTAGGGGATGTGGGCTGGGCTCCAGGTGAAGTGAAAATGGTCCTTTAGCTGTTGAACTACCATCTCGGGTACATTGATGTTAAAGGCTGCAGATTTAGTCATATTGACTTTCAAACCAGAGGCCCTGCCAAACTCCTGGAGGAGACAAACTATGCACGGGACGGAGACGAGAGGGGAGGAGGTAAACAACAAGAGATCGTCTGCAAAAAGGGCGCATTTGTGTTTATGGGGGCCACATCTCACCCCCCTGATATCCAGGTGTTCCCTAATGGCAATCGCCAGGGGTTCAATCGCTATGGCGAAGATCAGGGGTTAGAGAGGGCAACCTTGGATGGGGAGCAGTTCTGAAAGATAGTTTTGCAGTTTGACGCACACTCTGGGGTTGGAGTATAGGGCTCTCAGAGTCTGCAAGAACCGAGGGCCAAACCCCCAATGTTCCAGGACCTCAAACAGATAGGGCCATTCAACCGTGTCAAACGCTTATTGCAGGTCTACTGATAACAGAAACCCCTCTTGAGGTGGACCACCGTCCCACCCAGATCTAAGAAGCGAAATGAGGTCCACAGCCCTGCGAATCTGATTCCCTGCCTCCCGGGGATGAAGCCCACCTGGTCTCTATGAATGTACTTCCCTATAAAATCGGACAGTCCATTGGCCAAAATTTTTGCTAGGATTTTTAAATCGTTGTTAATCAGGGAGATGGGTCTGTAATTACTAACTTCGGAGGGATCCTTGCCAGGTTTCGGTATGACTGAGATATTGGCTGTGTTAATATCTTCATTAACTATTGTTCCATCTTGAAGAGAGTTAAAGAAATTTGCTAAATGAGGGCCCAAGATAGACCCGAATTGTTTATAGTTTCCCGTGGATAGCCCATCAGGACCTGGGGCGAGCCCATTTTGAGATGTTTAATTACGTCCAATATTTCAGTCTCCGATATTGGCTTTTCCAGAGAGAGACTATGTTCCTTGTCCAATGTAGGTAGGTGGGTTCTGTTCAGAAACTGGAGGGTGGAGGCTGAGGGGTCGGTGAGTTCCGACTTATAAAGCTTGGCGTAAAAATCATGCAACGATGCCATGGTCTTATGGGGGTTTTGTGTGAGAGTCCCTAAAGGGTCTTTCACTTTGGGAAAGGCAAAAGAGCGAAACTTTGGAGAAAGTTTAGCTGCAAGCTTGGGGCCTATATGGTCTTTTTGAAGGTAAAACTGTGCATTGTCCCACTGACTGTTTCTCTGCTTGGGTGGTCAGAGCAAGATTTAGGGTCGCCCTCGCTGCTTCCAGCTGTGCTCAGAACTGGGGGGATGGGTTCTTCTTGTGAGCTTTGGCAAGTTTATGGAAATCCTGCTCCAGCTTGAGTAGTTCAATCTTTCTCTCTTTTTTGAGTTTAGCCGAGAGGTGAATAATCTTACCCCTAATTACTGCTTTATGGGCTGCCCAAAGAGTCATATAGGAGACTTCTGTACCCGAGTTTAAGCTAAAGTACTCTTTAAGATCCTCCCCTAGTAAGGTGCAGTGGACAGGGTTGTTCAGAATATTTTCCTTAAGTCTCCATTGAGGTCTTGCCCAGGCTCCGACTCTGTCCTGAGATGTAAAAGAACCACTGAATGGTCTAAAAGAGGGGAGTCCCGTATAAAAGACTTGGAGACCAGGGGGATGGGGACTTATGAGGGGCCGTGATATTGGTAAAATCCTCCGTTTTGGGGTTGAATTCCCTCCAGACATCTACTAGTCCTAATGAAAAGAGGGTCTTGGCAATCTTCAAGCTTCTCTTCGGAGGCTGAAGGAGGCGAGTGCAGTCTGGCCCAGATTTGTCCATCATAATGGTCAAGGGCTGTGTTGGAGTCCCCCCCCCAAGAATCACAGTCCCCTCAAAATGGGGGGAGAGGGAATCGAGCATGGATCGAAAAAATTTAACCTGCCCCTGATTCGGGGCATAATAAGAAACAAAAATGTATGTGTGACCTCTAAGTTCCCCAGCCAGAAGGATATATCTGCCTTCAGGGTGTCTTATTTTCCGATGAAGTTGTAACCCAGCCCCTTTAGCAAAGAATATTCCAACCCCTCTCGTCTTGTCCGGCGCGTTTGCCAGGAAAAATTGGGGGAAGTGTTGAAGTCTTTTTATGGGTTGGCCAAGTTGGAGCTGAATATCTTGCAGCCGAGAATATGCCAGGTTTCGAATGTTTAAAGTGGCCAACTATTTTGCGCCCAACTCCCACAGCATCCGTAATGCTGCCCTGTGATAAAAGACCCTCTGAGACAGCCAGCTGCAGTGTATGAGCCACACATGAAAGACTCCGAAGACCAGCATATTCCACGCCTTTTATCATATTCCTGGCATTATCCCGGACTACCACATGGACAGAACTTTTGGGAATGGCCCAAATGTTAAGCATTTCTTCAAGTATGCTCATTATAGCTTGGCCTGTGTGAGAGCCTTGAAATTTCTTTGCGTGGAGCATGACTTGCTGAAGAGAGAAATTGCATCAATCCATTGTTAAGTTAAGCTAATTACAGACACAGGACTTACACTACTGATTGTAAGGGAAATTATAATACCTTGTATGCATTATATTTTGCCTGCGCTAATAAGAGCACTTTTCAGCTCTTTTGCATAATGCATTTGAGTGACCTGTGATTGAAGCAGACACAGACGCAGATTGCTTCATCTCACATGGCCGCTAGCAGGGATCTTGTCCTGCTTTAGCTCTGCTTTTCGGCCTTTTATTTATACTGGTCAGACAGGTTTAACAAAAGAGACTTGATGGCTTCACAATCAGCCAATCAGCCTCCAAGGCACAGTCACATGACATGAGCTCAATACAAAACCACCAACGAATGACACACTTGTTTATATTCAAACTATACAATAGG
>BLSH010320886.1:27121-40667 GCA_018402905.1 Glandirana rugosa | reverse complement strand
TTCTCTCCAACGGGGGCGTATTCGGTCTGAGATGGTGGTCCATGCACTGTTAGTCAAAGTGGTGTCTGTAAACCTAGTCACAACATCTTTAAATCCTACAAATAATACATAACAGTGTCACAGAGGGTCACAGCCAAATGGCCATAAGCGACACATGTCGCTTATACCGAAATTGGCTATAACTCCTTTCCGGTGTATGTTACCTTTAGAAGGTAGTAAACTTTAATGTGCGATGGGCGGGCTAGTAGGGCCGGTCGTCCGCGGGACTCGCCAATAGCGACCTCGTTTGCGACCAGGCCTAGAAACTCCACGTTACGTGCAAGACACCGCGCCCACATAATGGCAGTTAGTCCGCGCCACAGAACGTGCATTGCACCTCAAAGATCCGGACCAGCGTTTGCTCCAGCGATAACCGCTCAGGGCGCCTGCTGGCCGGGATGATCGGGCGGGTAGCGTGTAATTTCAAATGATGGAAGATTTCCATTGTATGTGGCCTTTCCTCAATATCGGTTAAAGCCATATTCGCTGTACACAGCGAATACCGGTAAACCGACACTGGGAGACACTGTGACAATACATAATAAACATCCTAAATTTCTACAACACTGATCCAAATGTCTGTGGTGAAACTGATTGTCACGTACCTGGTGGTAGAGTCTGGCTTATGCGGGGGCAACCTCTCTTGCGGCCCTGGTTCGAGAACCCCTGATAGTGGGAACAGGGAGCTCAGGAGCACAGGGGGGCACGAGGGCTGGACAGTCCTTAGCTGGTAGACGGAAGTCCACTGGAGCTCGTACAAACAGGAGAGTAGTGATTCAATCCGGGTCGGCAACTAGCGGGCGGTGCGGTACAGCGGGATCAGGCAAACGGATGGTCGGGTACAGGCAGGGTCGGCAATGTGCTGGCTGAAAAGGTACAAAGGGATTAGACAAGCGGATGGTCGTAGGAAAGCCGGGGTCAGATGCAGGCAGATAGCAACAAGTCCAAAGGGATAGCCGGGGTCACAGGAACGGGTAGTCACTCAGAAATAGCTTGCTGGGGGCACAGGTGCAGGAAACGCTGTAGAACGGACAGCACCGTGCACTAAGTCCTGCAGGTTTAAATAGGGCTGATTGGCGCCTGTTTCCGGCGCGTGCGCGCACCGGCGCGCGCGAACGCGCACGAACGCCCACAGGCGCGCGCACCACCGCGGAAACCACTGGAACTGCTGTATCTTTCTGACACTGATAGCCTTTATGTCCTCCTACAGCATGTTGGTAATGTGTTTCTTCACTGTGTTGTGTAATTGAGGCAAGATGACATCTGTGATGTAACAGTGACTGGGAATTTCGTACTTAGGCTCCGAAAGATTCAGAAGTCGATGAAAACCCACATTGTCAACTACTGATAGTGACTGATTGTCAAGAATGATGAATTTGGTAACTGCCTCTGATATTTTCATAGCCCTTGAGTTATCCATGGAATATTTTTCGCGTCTTGAAAGGGTTTGCTGCAGTGTCAGCTGCTGAGTGCCAGTGCTAGTAGTGACGGTAAATTCTCCATGCTTAGTCTTGTGTTTCATTTTGAGGTGTTTTATTAGATTACTGGTATTATAAGAACTAACTTTTGATCCTCCTCTTGATATTTTAGCAGAACAAAGTTTGAAGTCTGAAATGTGTGAGTTGGTTTCACTAATTTTAAAATACTTCCAAACTGCTGACATTTTGCTGGCGTCCCTTAAACTGAAAGCCTGAAATAAATACGTCTCTGGGCAGGGGAAAAAAAAAAGGAAAAAAAAAATGTGATCCTTTAGAAATGCCATGGTTTTTCAAACGTTCACCCGTGACACTTCTAACTCAGTAAGACAACCATCTGACTGATTTTCAAAGATAATGGAGAAATTGGTTTCCCTACCCATTACACTACAGTTTTATAACCCACTCTGTGGCTGTCATCCCCCCCCCCCCCCCAGTCTATAGCTCTCCCTCGGCCTGCTGCTAGCTTTATTACCATCACTAGATACATTGGTTTGGGTGTGTTGGTTTGTTTGTTTTTACCTTTTTTTCCTTTCCCTCAGAGGTTTTTTAACATTCTACTAAAACTTTTGTGAATCAGTACTGCTTGGACCTTGAAGAAAGGGACACACCCGAAAGCTTGTCCTGAAAAATTGTATGTTAGTCACAGACAGTACTCAATTTTCTCTGTCGCAATTGCACTAATATGGCTACAATCACCTTAAGCAAAGATAGTGGAAAATTGGAAATAAAGCTCTGCTGCACTCACCAATTGTTGTCGCCTGTTATTCCTACAGCCATGCGAGCAGCATGCATCTTGGTATAGCCAAGTAACCCAGTCGGGAACAGGAAATCCATCTGGTGTACACTTGGGGTGTGGTAATAGAACTTGAAGCAGAACGCTACAAAAAAAACAGACAGAATGTTCTTGAGAACCTAGCCGAGCCATCAAAATAAAAACTGCACTATATAATGCGACTAAATGGACAAATGCAAGGCCAAGGTGCAAATAAAAAAGAGCATAAACAAATAAAATGCATTTGTAAAAAAAAAAAAAAAAAACTTACAGGCTGCAGCACGAAATTAATAGTTTAATTTTAAAGGAAAGGGTGCACCTCTGGGCAGGGGACAATGGGACACATGATGTAAGCAAGAGACATGTGGGTGTGGGACATTTTAACAGCCTGGTAACACTCACTGGCCTCCATGTATTGTACTAATAAGCAGAGAGAGACATGATGTGCTTTGGATGAGGTGTGGGACATGTAACACAGGTAAGTTACACCCTGACCTCCATGTAAGCAGAGAGAGACATGCTGTGGGTGTGGGACACGTACAGGTAACACTCACTGGCTGCCATTTAAGCTGAGAGAGACATGCTGTGCGAGTGTGGGACATATAACAGGTAACTCCCTGTCTGACACTGGCCGCCATTTTAAGCTGAGAGAGACATGCTTGCTGACTGTGGTGTGGGACATGTAACAGGTAACACTCACTGTCTGACACTGGCCACCATGTAAGCTAGCTGAGAGAGACATGCTTGCTGAGGTGTGCGACATGTAACAGGTGAGGTTACACTCACTGACACTGGCTGCCATGTAAGCTAGCTGAGAGAGACATGCTGTGTGGGACATGTAATAGGTTACGCTCACTGACACTGGCCACCATGTAAGCTAGCTGAGAGAGAAAAACTGACTGTGGTGTGGGACATGTACAGGTAGCACTCACTGGCTGCAAAGACAGGAGAGGAGACATCAACACAGCACTCACTCACCGATCGCCAAGCGGGACATGGTGTAACCGTGCCGATCGTCATTGGCCGACAGCCTGGAGGAGACAGACAGCAGCACAGCCAGAGACATGAGTCATATATCAGCACTCACCACAAAATAGAGGGCCGGAAATCTTTATCTGCTCCCGACATCCGCACCGCCAAAGTCACTTCCGCCCACTTTCGGTAACGGTTTACGGTATTGGCCAATTTCCAATTTTCCAATTACCAATACTCGCAAAAAGGCTGAGTATCAGCCCAGATACCGATAAGGGTATTGGTGCACCGCTAATTAGGGATATGCATTCTTAGTTTCATAGCTCTGTGTCCTGTGCAAACACTTGATTGCAGCGGTGCCTGGCCAGATTGGCATGTGTGTTAATCAACAGGAATGCTGAGCTAATTACATCTTCCTCCTAGTGACAGGAATGTAAGTGCTAATACACATCACCTGTCGCTCCACCCACAATCCTATTTAATTCCCCTTTTGAGAGTGAGTCTGCAGGAGTGCTCATCCAGTGCAGGTGTCTGACATATTGAACTTTGCTGTTGGTCGAGTGCTGTACTGTGGCTTTTTACACGCAGGTCCATCTAAGCCTGGCTCAGGCGGTAAGCTGTGCTATCAGGGGTAAGCATTATCACATGCCAATGCTAACCCCCACCTTTTTTTGGTTTTAGGAGGGGATTAAGATGTTGGTTCTTTATTTGCTTTTCTGGGAATCATTGAAAGTATATACAGGAATATTGGAGCTTCCCCCTCTGTCTGTCTGTACATAATACAGACATTGTAAATTGAATGAGACATGGATTTATATAATGGGGAGTAGGGGTGTAGTTGCTAAATGGGGGGCCCCATAGCCGTATATTCCCCGTATATTCCCCATGTTGAAGGGGACAAGGACCTCCTCCCGACAACCCTGGCCGTGGTTGTCTGGGTCTGCGGGCGGGGGGCTTATTGGAATCTGGAAGCCCCCTTTAAGAAGGGGACACCCAGATCCTGCCCCCCCCATGTGAATGCATATCAGGTATATTGTACCCCTACCCATTCACCAAAAAAGTGTCAAAAAAGTAAAAACCACAGGAGACAGTTTTTGACAATTCCTTTATCAAATTTTGTTTAAAAAATCGCGGCGCTGACGGACCAAAACATTTTAAAAAAATGAAAAACGCATCCGTCTCTTTTAGAGGCGACTCACCAAATGGGCTGTCTTCTTTTTGACATTTCTTATATAGGCAAAGGCGGAGCCACCCAGTGATGTAACCAAGTGACCCCGCCCCTTCTGCATCATGTTATGTCATGTGAGATCAGAGGGGGCAGGGTCACCCGATTACATCACCGAGTGGCCCCACCCTTGCCTATATAAGAGCTGTCAAACCAAAGACAGCCCATTTGGCAAGTCGCCTCTGAAAGAGTCCGATGCGTTTTTCATTTTTTAAAATTTTTCGGTTTGTTGGGCGGCTTTATTGACGATGGATGTACATCACGGGGCACTTTTTTTATTAATAAAGGAATTGCCCAAAATTGTCTCCTGTGGTTTGTACTTTTTTGACACATTTTTGGTGAATGGGTAGGGGTACGATGTACCCGATACCCATTCACATAGGGGTGGCCGGGATCTGGGGGCCCCCTTCTTAAAGGGGGCTTCCAGATTTCGATAAGCCCCCGCTCGCACACCCAGACTACCACAACCCAGGGTTGTCGGGAGTAGGCCCTTGTCCCCATCAACATGGGGACAAGGTGCTTTGGGGTGGGGGTAGCAGAGCCCCCTGCCCCAAAGCACCCACCCCGCTGTTGAAGGAATGTGGCCTGGTATGGCCAGATAAGGATCTGGTATGGATTTTGGGGGGACCCCCACTTCAATTTTTTTTACATTTTGGCATGGAGTTTCCCTTAAAATCCATACCAGACCCAAAGTGCAGACTAGGGGGACCCTATACTTTTTTCCTTTTATTTTTTATCTATATTGCTTGGAGCTGCAATACATTACAGCCGCTAGCAAGTTTAAATGACATTTTTCCTTTAGAAAGGCACTGTTCTAAACATCACACAGATGCGCATATAAGGCTTAAAAATTAGCACTTTTGATTTTTCATGTTCGTGTCCATAGACTTTAATAGGGTATGCATCTTCGCACAAACTTTTTGCCTGTTCAGAATGTTCTGGTGCGAACAGAACCGGGGGGAACCATCCCTAATTATCAGTAACAAAATCTCCAGCAGCACTGGAATGCCTGTTTGGAAAGCATGCTGGATGCAGGGCAATCCAGCAGCTCAATTGCATATTGGGCAAGTTCTGGCCAGTGGTCTATTCTCATGACCCAGTAAGCCAGTGGATCATTGACTGGAAAGCTCTCCATCTCTGTTTTGGCAACTAGATGATCATCCACCATGTGATACAGACGCTGCCGATGGGATTTGGAAGCTGACAGCCCTGGGCAGCAAGGACTAAAACATTTGAGAAATGCATCACTTAGGCAGCCGCCTTCTCCACTGCTCCTCTCTTGACCAACAGAAGCCTCAAAACTAAATTTCCATGACACTGTAACCTACCAGAGTTGGGACAAGCATTCAATAAACTCTTCTTTAAGATGTCCTCAAGAGATTTCATCTTCTTCACTCTGTGGAGAAAGGATGAGTTCTGAGACTTTCTCCTTGTAACGGTGGTTAAGGAGGGTTGCCAACCAATAGTGATCCTTCTCCTTTATGCCACATTCTTGGGTCCTTTCGCAGGCTTTGAAGCTTGAGGGAGCCCATGCACTGCAAATTTGAGGAGGCATGAGAAGCAGACTCCTCAGGCTCACTCAGGATTACAGTATCTTGAACTGCCTCCTCCCAGCCACGTACTACTCCCAAGGGTTCTGGGTATGGATGTATGTCTTCCCTGCTTCAATGCCTCCAAAATTGCCAGAATCCTCCTCTTCCTCCTCCTCTCTTTCCTCTTGTGTGTTCTGTGGGGTATGAAGAATGTTGTCTGCATAAAGTGGGCCTTGAGAGGAAAGGAAGCCCTCCTCTTCCTCCTGCTGCTCTGCCTCGATTGCCCTGTCCATAATGCCACGCAGAGTCTGCTCCAGTAGGAACACAATAGGGATTGTGTCACTGATGCAGGCATTGTCACGGCTCACCATCCTTGTGGCCTCCTCAAATGGTAACAGTGCAGTGCATGCATCCTTTATGAGCAGTCATGGGCATGGGGAAGAAAGCCTAGCTGGCCTGAACCTGTCGTTGTGCCATACTCACACAGGTACACGTTGATGGTCCTCTGCTGCATGTGTAGCTGCTGCAGCATTGCCAAAGTCAAGTTCCACCTGGTGAGCATGTCACAAATCAGGCAGTTTACGGGCAGGTGGAATTCTCACTGAATTTCAGCCAACTGAGCACTGGCTGTGTATAACTTCCTGAAATGGCTACAGACTCTTCTGACCTGCTTTTGCAGATCTTCCAACCTATAAATATTTTTTATAGCTGCTGGGCAGCCAGTCAACAAGCTTTTCACTAGTTTGCCCTTAGAAGCCATCACAGCCATGCCTACGTATAGCATGGCTGTGATTGGCCAGTGCATCATGTGACCCAGCCTCTATATGAGGCTGGAGTAACGTAGCGCAGCGTGTTAGATCGTCTCAGACTAGAGTAGGGAGAGCTTCATGCCGCTGCTGTGAGGGAAAGATTAGCGTTCACAACCATCTCAGACTGCATTAGGGAGACCTTCATCGCGGTCCTGTGAGGGACACATTAGCATTCAGAATCATCTTATAGTGCATTAGGGAAATGTTCCTGTGGGTGCTCTGAGTTTATCGTTCTAAAAACAACTACAACTGAATTAGGACAAGGTTCCTGTTTGTGCTCTGAGGGACAGTTTATCGTTCTAAAAACAACTACTACGGCATTACAGCCAGGTTCCGGTTTATGCTCTGAGGGACAGTTTATCGTTCTAAAAACAACTACTACTGCAATAGGGCCAGATTCTGGTTGGTGCTCTGAGGGACAGTTTATCGTTCTAAAAACAACTACTACTGCAATAGGGCAAGGTTCCTGTTTGTGCTCTGAGGGACAGTTTATCAATCTAAAAACAATTACTACTGCATTAGGGCCAGGTTCCTGTTTGTGCTCTGAGGGACAGTTTATCATTCTAAAAACAACTACAACTGCATTAGGGGCAGGTTCCTGTTTGTGCTCTGAGGGACAGTTTATCGTTCTAAAAACAACTACAACTGCATTAGGGGCAGGTTCCTGTCTGTGCTCTAAGGGACAGTTTATCGTTCTAAAAACAACTATTACTGCTTTAGGGCCAGGTTCCTGTTGGTGCGCTGAGGGACAGTTTATCGTTCTAAAAACAACTACAACTGCATTAGGGCCAAGTTCCTGTTGGTGCTCTGAGGGAGAGTTTATCGTTCTTAAAATAACTACAACTGCATTAGGGCAAGGTTCCTGTTTGTGCTCTGAGGGACAGTGCATCGTTCTAAAAACAACTACTACTGCAATAGGGCCTTGTTCCTGTTGGTGCTTTGAGGGAGAGTTTATCGTTCTAAAAACAACTACTACTGCAATAGGGCCTTGTTCCTGTTGGTGCTTTGAGGGACAGTTTATCATTCTAAAAACAACTACTACTGCAATAGGCCCAGGTTCCGGCTGGTGCTCTGAGGGAGAGTTTATAGTTCTAAAACAAACAACAACTGCATTAGGGCCAGGTTCTTGTTTGTGCTCTGAGGGAGAGTTTATTGTTCTAAAAACAACTACTACTGCAATAGGGCCAGGTTCTGGTCTGAGGGAGAGTTTATCATACTAAAAACAACTACTACTGCAATAGGGCCAGGTTCTGGTTGGTGCTCTGAAGGACAGTTTATCGTTCTAAAAACAACTACTACTGCAATAGGGCCTTGTTCCTGTTGGTGCTTTGAGGGAGAGTTTATCGTTCTAAAAACAACTACTACTGCAATAGGGCCAGGTTCCGGTTGGTGCTCTGAGGGAGAGTTTATCATTCTAAAAACAAATACTACTGCAATAGGGCCAGGTACCGGTTGGTGCTCTGAAGGACAGTTTATCATTCTAAAAACAACTACTACTACAATAGGGCCAGGTTCCGGTTGGTGCTCTGAGGGACAATTTATTGTTCTAAAAACAACTACTACTGCATTAGGGCAAGGTTCCTGTTTGTGCTCTGAGGGACAGTTTATCGTTCTAAAAACAACTACTACTGCATTAGGGCCAGGTTCCGGCTTGTGCTCTGAGGGACAGTTTATCGTTCTAAAAACAACTACTACTGCAATAGGCCCAGGTTCTGGTTGGTGCTCTGAGGGAGAGTTTATCATTCTAAAAACAACTACTACTGCATTAGGGCCAGGTTTCTGTTTGTGCTCTGAGGGACAGTTTATCATTTTAAAAACAACTACAACTGCATTAGGGCCAGGTTCCTGTTTGTGCTCTGAGGGACAGTTTATCAATCTAAAAACAACTACTTTTGCATTAGGGCCAGGTTCCGGTTGGTGCTTTGAGGGACAGTTTATCATTCTAAAAACAACTACTACTGCAATAGGGCCAGGTTCCGGTTGGTGCTCTGAGGGACAGTTTATCGTTCTAAAAAAAACTACTACTGCAATAGGGCCAGGTTCTGGTTGGTGCTCTGAGGGACAGTTTATCATTCTAAAAACAACTACTACTGTAATAGGGCCAAGTGACGGTTGGTGCTCTGAGGGAGAGTTTATCGTTCTAAAAACAACTACAACTGCATTAGGGCCAGGGTCCTGTTGGTGCTCTGAGTGACAGTGTATCATTCTAAAAACAACTACTACTGCAATAAGGCCTTGTTCCTGTTGGTGCTTTGAGGGACAGTTTATCATTCTAAAAACAACTACTACTGCAATAGGGTCAGGTTCCGGTTGGTGCTCTGAGGGAGAGTTTATCATTTTAAAAACAACTACTACTGCAATTGGGCCAGCTTCCGGTTGGTGCTCTGAAGGACAGTTTATCGTTCCAAAAACAACTACTACTGCAATAGGGCCTTGTTCCTGTTTGTGCTTTAAGGGAGAGTTTATCGTTCTAAAAACAATTACTACTGCAATAGGGCCAGGTTCCTGTTGGTGCTCTGAGGGACAGTTTATCATTCTAAAAACAACTACAACTGCATTAGGACCAGTTTCCTGTTGGTGCTCTGAGGGAGAGTTTATCGTTCTAAAAACAACTACAACTGCATTAGGGCCAGGGTCCTGTTTGTGCTCTGAGTAACAGTGTATCATTCTAAAAACAACTACTACTGCAATAGAGCCTTGTTCCTGTTGGTGCTTTGAGGGACAGTTTATCGTTCTAAAAACAACTACAACTGCATTAGGGCCAGGTTCCTGTTCGTGCTCTGAGGGAGAGTTTATTGTTCTAAAAACAACTACTACTGCAATAGAGCCAGATTCCGGTCTGAGGGAGAGTTTATCATTCTAAAAACAACTACTACTGCAATAGGGCCAGGTTCTGGTTGGTGCTCTGAAGGACAGTTTATTGTTCTAAAAAAAACTACTACTTCAATAGGGCCTTGTTCCTGTTGGTGCTTTGAGGGAGAGTTTATTGTTCTAAAAACTACTACTACTGCAATAGGGCCAGGTATCGGTTGGTGCTCCGAAGGACAGTTTATCGTTCTAAAAACAACTACTACTACAATAGGGCCAAGTTCCGGTTGGTGCTCTGAGGGACAGTTTATCGTTCTAAAAACAACTACAACTGCATTAGGGCAAGGTTCCTGTTTGTGCTCTGAGGGACAGTTTATCGTTCTAAAAACAACTACAACTGCATTAGGGCCAGGTTCCTGTTTGTGCTCTGAGGGACAGTTTATCAATCTAAAAGCAACTACTACTGCAATAAGGCCAGGTTCCGGCTGGTGCTGTGAGGGACAGTTTATCGTTCTAAAAACAACTACTACTGCAATAGGGCCAGGTTCCAGTTGGTGCTCTGAGGGAGAGTTTATCGTTCTAAAAACAACTACTACTGCAATAGGGCCAGGTTCCTGTTGGTGCTCTGAGGGACAGTTTATCGTTCTAAAAACAACTACAACTGCATTAGGGCCAGTGTCTTGTTTGTGCTCTGAGTAACAGTGTATCATTCTAAAAACAACTACTACTGCAATAGAGCCTTGTTCCTGTTGGTGCTGTGAGGGACAGTTTATTGTTCTAAAAACAACTACTACTGCAATAGGGCCAGGTTCCGGTTGGTGCTCTGAGGGACAGTTTATCATTCTAAAAACAACTACTACTGCAATAGGGCCAGGTTCCGGTTGGTGCTGTGAGGGACAGTTTATCGTTCTAAAAACAACTACTACTGCAATAGGGCCAGGTTCCGGTTGGTGCTCTGAGGGACAGTTTATCATTCTAAAAACAACTACTACTGCAATAGGGCCAAGTTCCGGTTGGTGCTCTGAGGGAGAGTTTATCGTTCTAAAAATAACTACAACTGCATTAGGGCAAGGTTCCTGTTTGTGCTCTGAGGGACAGTTTATCGTTCTAAAAACAACTACAACTGCATTAGGGCCAAGTTCCTGTTTGTGCTCTGAGGGACAGTTTATCAATCTAAAAACAACTACTTTTGCATTAAGGCTAGGTTCCTGTTTGTGCAGTGAGGGACAGTTTATTGTTCTAAAAACAACTACTACTGCAATAGGGCCAGGTTCCGGTTGGTAGTCTGAGGGACAGTTTATCATTCTAAAAACAACTACTACTGCAATAGGGCCAGGTTCCGGTTGGTGCTGTGAGGGACAGTTTATCGTTCTAAAAACAACTACTACTGCAATAGGGCCAAGTTCCGGTTGGTGCTCTGAGGGAGAGTTTATCGTTCTAAAAATAACTACAACTGCATTAGGGCCAGGTTCCTGTTCATGCTCTGAGGGAGAGTTTATTGTTCTAAAAACAACTACTACTGCAATAGGGCCAGATTCCGGTCTGAGGGAGAGTTTATCATTCTAAAAACAACTACTACTGCAATAGGGCCAGGTTCTGGTTGGTGCTCTGATGGACAGTTTATCGTTCTAAAAAAAACTACTAGTGCAATAGGGCCCTGTTCCTGTTGGTGCTTTGAGGGAAAGTTTATCGTTCTAAAAACAACTACTACTGCAATAGGGCCAGGTTCCGGTTGGTGCTCTGAGGGAGAGTTTATCATTCTAAAAACAACTACTACTGCAATAGGGCTAGCTTCCGATTGGTGCTCTGAAGGACAGTTTATCGTTCCAAAAACAACTACTACTGCAATAGGGCCTTGTTCCTGTTTGTGCTTTGAGGGAGAGTTTATCGTTCTAAAAACAACTACAACTGCATTAGGGCCAGGGTCTTGTTTGTGCTCTGAGTAACAGTGTATCATTCTAAAAACAACTACTACTGCAATAGAGCCTTGTTCCTGTTGGTGCTTTGAGGGACAGTTTATCGTTCTAAAAACAACTACAACTGCATTAGGGCCAGGTTCCTGTTCGTGCTCTGAGGGAGAGTTTATTGTTCTAAAACAACTACTACTGCAATAGAGCCAGATTCCGGTCTGAGGGAGAGTTTATCATTCTAAAAACAACTACTACTGCAATAGGGCCAGGTTCTGGTTGGTGCTCTGAAGGACAGTTTATCGTTCTAAAAAAAACTACTACTGCAATAGGGCCTTGTTCCTGTTGGTGCTTTGAGGGAGAGTTTATCGTTCTAAAAACAACTACTACTGCAATAGGGCCAGGTTCCGGTTGGTGCTCTGAGGGAGACTTTATCATTCTAAAAATAACTACTACTGCAATAGGTCCAGGTACCGGTTGGTGCTCTGAAGGACAGTTTATCGTTCTAAAAACAACTACTACTACAATAGGGCCAAGTTCCGGTTGGTGCTCTGAGGGACAGTTTATCGTTCTAAAAACAACTACAACTGCATTAGGGCAAGGTTCCTGTTTGTGCTCTGAGGGACAGTTTATCGTTCTAAAAACAACTACTACTGCAATAGGGCCAGGTTCTGGTTGGTGCGCTGAGGGACAGTTTATCGTTCTAAAAACAACTACTACTGCATTAGGGCCAGGTTCCTGTTGGTGCTCTGAGGGACAGTTTATCGTTCTAAAAACAACTACAACTGCATTAGGGCCAAATTCCTGTTTGTGCACTGAGGGACAGTTTATCGTTTTAAAAACAACTACAACTGCATTAGGGCCAGGTTCCTGTTTGTGCTCTGAGGGACAGTTTATCAATCTAAAAACAACTACTTTTGCATTAAGACTAGGTTCCTGTTTGTGCTGTGAGGGACAGTTTATTGTTCTAAACACAACTACTACTGCAATAGGGCCAGGTTCCGGTTGGTGCTCTGAGGGACAGTTTATCATTCTAAAAACAACTACTACTGCAATAGGGCCAGGTTCCGGTTGGTGCTGTGAGGGACAGTTTATCGTTCTAAAAACAACTACTACTGCAATAGGGCCAGGTTCCGGTTGGTGCTCTGAGGGACAGTTTATCGTTCTAAAAACAACTACTACTGCAATAGGGCCAAGTTCCGGTTGGTGCTCTGAGGGAGAGATTATCGTTCTAAAAATAACTACTACTGCATTAGGGCCAGGTTCCTGTTGGTGCTCTGAGGGACAGTTTATCGTTCTAAAAACAACTACAACTGCATTAGGGGCAGGTTCCTGTTTGTGCTCTGAGGGACAGTTTATTGTTCTAAAAACAACTACAACTGCATTAGGGGCAGGTTCCTGTTTGCGCTCTAAGGGACAGTTTATCGTTCTAAAAACAACTACTACTGCATTAGGGCCAGGTTCCTGCTGGTGCTCTGAGGGACAGTTTATCGCTCTAAAAACAACTACAACTGCATTAGGGGCAGGTTCCTGTTTGTGCTCTGAGGGACAGTTTATTGTTCTAAAAACAACTACAACTGCATTAGGGGCAGGTTCCTGTTTGTGCTCTAAGGGACAGTTTATCGTTCTAAAAAAAACTACTACTGCAATAGGGCCAAGTTCCGGTTGGTGCTCTGAGGGAGAGTTTATCGTTCTAAAAATAACTACAACTGCATTAGGGCAAGGTTCCTGTTTGTGCTCTGAGGGACAGTTTATCGTTCTAAAAACAACTACAACTGCATTAGGGCCAGGTTCCTGTTTGTGCTCTGAGGGACAGTTTATCAATCTAAAAACAACTACTTTTGCATTAAGGCTAGGTTCCTGTTTGTGCAGTGAGGGACAGTTTATTGTTCTAAAAACAATTTGACAGGGAGTCTCGTGTTTGTCCTTGGAACGGGATTACGTCAACATCAATAAAAATCTTGCTATTTGAGAGGGAGTCTCGTGGTTGGCCTTGAACCGGGA